>CM020180.1:33644968-33673769 GCA_009805545.1 Oryza longistaminata | reverse complement strand
GTCCCCCCCCCCCCCCACCAAAAGAAATAGATGCAGTTTTACACTGTTCATATCCAACGTTTGACCGCTCGTCTTATTTAAAAAATATATGATTAGTATGTTATTGTTATTATATGATAATATATGAATAGTACTTTATGTTGATTAATTTTTTAAATTTTTTTATAAATTTTTCAAATAAAACGAATGGTCAAACGTCGGACACATCGGACACAGATACCCACAGTTGCACTTATTTTGGGACGAATATAGTTTTATATTTTTGTATATTGTTCACTGTATATATAAGCTAGATGAATACCTCGCCACGTTGCTATGAGCCAAGTACTATATAAGCATCCAAGTATAAGCTTCGAGATAAAGGAGAGAAAAATATAGTCAACCTCATGTAAAGGACAACATCTTTTGCAAACTCCAACTCCAAGACAGAAAAAAAAGAAACAACATTTTAGATTAACTAAATAGTTGTAATATATTGGAGGTTGTATTTTACGGGTAATATATTATATAAACTACCTATATTTTACGGGCAACATTTTATAGGTGATGGTTTGAACTATATATAATTAGGTAGGACAACTCCATTCCAAAATAAGTGTATCTATTCATGTCCAACGTTTGACTGTTGTTTGAAAAATTTATGAATTTTTTTAAAAATAGTCATACATAAAGTAATATTTATTTTTTATCATCTAATAACAAATAAAATACTTAAACATAAAAAAATTTAAATAAGACGAACAGTCAAACATTGAACATAAAAAAGTGAAAACTACATTTATTTTAGGACAGAAGGAGATAACAATTATCCTGACTTTAGGACTTGCAATACCAGTAGCAGATGTATACTCATCACTTACCTCCTTTGTCCAAAAAAATCTACTCTAGCTACGAACCTAGGCGTGTTTAGTTCCCCTATTTCTAACTTTCCATCACATCATATCACATCAAAAACTTTTCTAAACATAAACTCCTAATTTTTTTCCAAACTCCTAACTTTCTTCGAACTTTCAATTTTTCAGGAACTAAACGCACCCCTAGTCATATGCGTGTCTAACGCGTTCATAAGCTAGAATTGTTTTTTTACATAGTAGTAGTAATTAATTGAGCATCAGGCACGTGGGTGGGTGCCCACATAAGGGCCCTAGTATCTGGGAAGGCACCGGTGGGCCCCACTAGGTTGTCGATCCGACCGTACGGGACGCCACGCTGGACAGCAGCAACTGCCGCAGTGGAGGGGAGTGTAGCGTACTATGCGTGAACTGTGAAGTGACGACGCTGACGTCTGTGAAGAAAAGTCAGCAAATCTTCTCTTGTGCTCCCTGTTGGAAAGCTAAGGAAGGAAGGGACCAACGTTTACTGTTTGTGACAACTTAACGGGTTCTCGATCGATTATGTCGTCCATCCATCTTCATCTCTTTTTTTTTTTTCTTTAACGACTCGTATCAGACAGTGCGAAGTTTATATTGATAGAGCAGGAAAAAAAATACAAGATTACAATTGCAGAAGGTCGTAATTAGAAAAAAAAAACTGCCCATACACCACCAGCACCATCATACAGACCCAGGAAAAGGCTTGCACCGGACCAGCCACAGAGATCGCCCAAAACCCTACCCTAACAACCAGCAGCAAACACCACTCTATCCACATCTTTGAGATTGATAGGGAAAGGGTGAGAGTCTGAGAGAGAAAAATGAAACTGCTATCCCCCTATACTCTCCGACATGGCCAACTTGCATAAGTTAGGGCGCCGACACAAGAGGACGTGAATTTAGAGCAAGCTTGTGCTAGTTGTTTTGGGAGGTTCGGCTAAGGGTCTGCCTAGACGACGTCTTCAAAGGAGAGGAGCGACACCATCGCCGCATTCCATCGAAGGTCCCAAAAGAAACTAGACTAGTTTTTCACCCGGCGACCTCGCTAGAGGAGATGGGGCGGCACGACAACGTCCTCAGGAGGGGAAGCAACACTCGAAAAAACGTCGTCGTTGCCGTCGCAGCCAAGACCGGCCTAGGTTTTCACCTGCCGCAGGCCGCCGCCCGCCTATCCACAGCTGATGCACCATTGCTTCACCGCCATCAAACCCCATTGGCACGCGGGCACCACTGCACCAGCGCCCCCCCCCCCCCCCCCGCCCTGCGGCCAGCCTCTGGTGCCGTCACGTGGTCACCCTCATCACGCCGTACCGTCCTCCACTGTCAGCTGCGCCTCTTCGCACCAACTCGGCCTCCGTCACCGCCGGTCACACCTTCTCTTGCCACGCTAACCCCCGCCGGCCGCCCAGTCTAGAGAGAACCGGCACCGACCTCACGGTGATACAAATTATTACAATAATAAGAAAAGTAAATTGGGTACGTACATCCGGTTTTGGTACAGAGACCGGGTATTAATCCATTTTCTAAGGACAAAAGGATTAATCCCCATGGCCCATGATCACTAACCAGAGCTTGTTGCAATTGGAGGCTAAAAACACAGTTGATAAGTACTTGATAATGGAGAGCAATTAAGCTTAATACTAGTATTACTCGCTACAGAGGTGGTAGCTTATGTACGATCGCCGATTCTAGAGACGCAGCTCGAGTCCAGCTGCTCGTCGCCGGTGCCCATGGAAGACACGAAGGCGTGCGACGCTCCTTGTCCAGTTGAGCATGTCCACCGTGTTGTCGTCGCGGCCGGCGGACGCGTCGCCGGCGGCGAGCACCGCCCGGCCACTGCCAAGAACGGCCAGGAAGCGCGGCGCGGCGCCGACGCCGCTCCACGACTCGGGCCCGACGTTGCAGCCGTGGGAGGAGATGGGTATGGACCTAGCGGCGGCGCCAGGCAGGCACTGACCTCGCCGCTGGCCGTCGACGAGGCCGACGAAGACGACGAGAAGCTGGGTGCTCCCGCGGCGTAGTAGACGTAGGGTTCCAGCGGCGGCGGCGACGCGGTCCTTGCGGTGGGCGTTCTGGTGGCCGCCGAGCGCCTGCGACTTGAGGAACGTCTTGTCGCAGAAGAGGCACGCGAACAGCCGCACTTCCTTGCCGTCGACGCGCGCCGTCGGCGCCGCCGCCCACTCCTCGTCGCGGTTGCTCGCCACCGGCGCCGCCCGTCAGGGACAGAAGACACGTCGACCAGCGGAGCTGATGCTGGAGATGCTGAGGAAGCTGGAAAAACGGCCGAAGCCAACGACTCCATGGAAATAGTATAATCAATCCATCCTGGCACAGTGGCACCTCGCAACCTGCAGCTCTATGCCTATATCTATATATAGTTCCTCAGTCAAAAAAAAAAAAAAAAAGAGGAAAAGTCCGAATTACCCCCCCCCCCCCCCCCCCCCACCACTAAATTATTGAGTGGAGCACGAATTACCATTAAACCGAAAACCAAACATTTTTCACCCTCAAAATACTGGATGAATTCAACGCTTGACTCAATCCAGAGCAGTTTTGGTTCTACTGATATACATGTGGCGTCTACGTGGCAATCCAATCGAAAAAAAATTTGGGCTACCTCACCCCTCTCTCTTTTCTCTCTCTGTCGACTGCTTGCTGGGGGCGAGACAGGCGGACATTTAGGGCGTCGAGCTCGGCGGGCCGGGGAGGGCAAATCGGGCGCGTCGAGGAGAAGGGGAGCGGCCTCTGGGACAGGAATTGGGATAGCAGTAGGGATGACCTTAGCGTGGCAGCCAGGCGTGGTGGCTAGCTATCGCAGTGGACACCACCACCACCACCCGCACCACGCCCATCCGCTGCAGCTGCGTCAAACCTACACCAAGTCAAATCTACACCAACACGTTGTGGAGTAGCACCCACCAACAGCCATGAAACCACCGCCTCCACTGACACCCGGAAACCTTCCCCCAAACACCCTCGTGTCCATGGCCATCTCCTGCTGGATGAAGGTCGTTGTCATCTACCCCAGCGCAGTCGCTGTCGCCCTCACCCTCACGGCGGCTTTGTCGAGGCCACCGCAACTCCTCGTGTGCGCTAGGCTTCTCATCATCGGCGTCCTTGTTCGTGTCGTCATCGTAGTCGTGACTTTCACCGTCATGCGGGCAGCGTCTAGCACCTGTCCTAATCTCTCTGCTGTCTCTATATATAGGTGTAAATTGAAGGTATATATGTAGGATCCTGAAATTTTACACGCGAAAAGGATTGCTTCTGTTTGATATATAGTGCCGGTTAAATACTATGATGACACCCGGAAACAGGATCGATCGATAGATCAACAAGATATGGATTGATCAACTGGAGCTAGCGATGGACCGATCGAGATTGAAACAAAAGTCTCTTCTGTTCTTCCGTTCAAACAAGAAAAAAAAAAACAATAACAGTTGTCTGTCCTCCGTCCTCCGTCGTCGTCGACGTCTCGTCTGCCGCGGCACGCTGCAGCCGCCGACGGGCCCTCTCCCATTGTCGCCATTGATGATGATCATCTACGTACCTGCAGCTTAATTAATTTCTGCACTGTTACCTTTTCTACGAACAGTTCCATGGATGGATGGATGGACATAGTGATGCAGTCAGATCAGGCTAGCTAGAGTATGAAGCAGAGAAACAAAAGTGCTCGATATAATTGGCAGATCGGGATCGATCAAATTAACTGCTCAATCGATGATCTATGAGCCAACCCAGTCGAGATCACTCCAGCAGCGTACCACCAAACAAACTAACTGGTGCTGATAATATATGCTTTGGCCGCGCCGTTTTAGTAGCTAAATGTAGATTTATTTATTTTTAACCTTTGGACTGTTTCTTAAAATGCATTATCCCTCCATGGAGGTGGGCTAGATTTATAGGACTAGTTAGGTGGTATCAAATCTAGTTACTAAGTTATTATATTTTAGCACGGAGAGAGTAAATTGTTTTCTTGATATATCAGATTCTCAGTTTATGACAATTGGATACACATCTCAACATGTCATGACTGAGAATCTGATATATCGAGAAAAACAAACAATCGAAAAGAAAAATGCTAGAAGACTAGCTTCAAGTTCTTCCACGTTGCTGCAAACTTCGGGGGATGCAAACTAATCCCCTCCGCCTCCATGCCCTCTCATTGCCGTTGTAGCAACGCAAAAGCTCCTATGCTCCGTTGTGAATAAAGGCATGGGACATAAATAGTTCGCCCAGCCGCCTTGTCAGCACTATGCACCGGCCTCATGCTGTCCATACAAACTATGCCCCCTTAGCGGTAACGCATCCATCAACGCCATGTCATCTAAGGATGGCAACAGGGCGGATCGGGGGACGGGTTGGGCCAAAATGTCCCCGTCCCTGACCCCAACTTTCCTCACCCGCCCCTAGCCCCGATCTCCAACTTGGGGGCAAAATTGCCCCCGTCCCCGGCCCCTACGGGCCCTCGCCCCCGATTAGAGCCCCGTCGGTGAAGACAACAAGAACTGAGAAGACGAGGCAATCCATTAGAAGTTATCATGCCGGTGCACCATGCTCACCGTCGCTGCAACGATCCGTGTGCACCGCAAACGTGCAAGATTTCCAGCGATCGAGACGTGCGTCGTGGCTGCTCTCCCCCGAACGGCGAGCGAACGATCTAACATTCAACATTGTCATGGCGCAGGCGGAGCGCGAGCGCCTTCACGTGCTCATGTGCAGGCAACGGTGTCAGGAGTGACAGGCGTGATCCGAGAGGGCGGCGTCCATGTTGAGACTCAGGAATAGCGAGTGGGGAACTTTCGGTATATGTAGGTGGGGAGCGATCTGGACAAGTCAAAGATATCTAGGGTTACTTGATATACACATGCTCCAATGACTTGGGCCTGATGGTCTTCAATTGTAATGGGCTATTAATTTGTTTTCTTTTATTTTGTATTTTAAGGACCCGTCGGTTCACCCGCGGGTGAAATTGCGAACCCGCCCCTGACGTATATGGCAAAACCTTTAAACTATACATTACATATAGATAAGTTTAGGTACTCCATATAAAACAAATAGCCCAGCAAGAGCGATGCTCCAGTACTCTCTACTTGTACGATTATAATACAAGTATTATTTTGGGTAAATTAGTAATTTACTAATACAATGATTAGGAATTACTTTGTCATTTATGTTTTTTTTGGCTAAATCAATGTATACTAATCCATTGCATTGACATCGCTCGTATTTCATCGAAAAAGCCAAAAAAGAGAAAAAATAAGTTTAGTCACGGCTAAAAAACGATTATACCACTCTACACCTATTCTTTTGGATAATAATATACTCTATGTTTCTACTACCGCTAACTAAGGTGGTAGTATAAATAGATCTGATCTCTTCGATCAAATTAATAAGTTCAGTGGTTCAAATTATTTTGTGCTACACTATCAGTGTTAGTATATAGAGCACCGTAGTGAGGCTTGCCCAGCAAAGAACAGTAGTGTTTACCATGCCAATGTCATGTTAAGTATAGCTAAACACGATTTGTTGCGATGTGAGTCATGGAGGCCGACAGGCAAGCATGTACTGGCTTACGTATGGTTTTGTCGCACATATAGAGGCGTGCGTGCGTGCGTGCATGAACGCAATATTACTGCATATGTCCTCTACAGAATAAATATGAACAAAATAATACAAACCTTTTGCTAATCTAAAGATTGGCCATTATTAATTTACTCCCTCAGTTCTTTTTTAATGACGTCATCAAACAGATTATATCTCAAGGGCACTTCACTCCCACTGGTCAACGCGCGCTGCTAATCTGTTGGTTGCCACACGCTGCTGTGCAGAGGAAGAGCATACGCCGGCTGGGAGAGAGAGAAGGATAGAGTTTAGAGACAACGAAAGAACGAGATAATGATCTCCAACCAGGCCACCCACCACACAATTCTCGCCTCAAGGCCACACATGCGAACCTGCACGTGGCATCTGACTCCTACCAAATTTTCGGGCCGTTTTGGTTTGATACCAAAATGTTGCCATACCAATGTTTTAGTAGTTTAAATAGTAAATGTGATGATTTGGTTTAAAGCTAAATATTTGGTAATGCATATACTCAATTTGGCACAATTCTAGAATGTTCTTCACAATAATTTAAAATTTGGCTCTCAATTGGCATCAATCCAAAGACACTCATTTACAATTCTACCCTACAACCTCTTTGGCGCTGAGCCGACGGCCTACTTCTAGATATAGTTTTTGGTAGGGACTAGTTTCAAAATAAGTTTTCTCTAAGGACCAATTTATCAAAAAAAAACGGGGTTAAACTTTTTATTTATAGGGCTACTAGAGAGAATCCATGTAATCAGTATATGATATACTAGAGAATAGTGCATATTTGGATGGATGCAATTATTGCAATAAGTGTCAAGTGGCATAAGGTGACAAGCAAGGCATGACCAATCTAAAGTGGAGATATGCAACATAGTATTACTATTGTCCATATATATGATGTAAGGGACATATATTAAAATTAAAGATTTATTAAGTAGCACAATATTAGTGATAATGGCGATTTCAATTGAACCATATATGTTAATCCCATAATTTCTTTAAAAGAATAACATGCATATATATAATTACTTTATCGGAACTCTATTGATGAGTTTATGGGACTACTAGGGAGGATCCACATGATTAGTGTCGACATTACTATTTCTAGCTGTATATGTTTTGGATGGTTGTTTGTATTGCTCTTAGTGTCACGTAGCACGAGGCATCAGCGAGGTACGGTCTATCTTAAGTGAAGAGATGCAACATTATTATTTGCCATGTGCATTATGTGAGGCCAAACTTGTAATGACATTAATAAGTAGCAAAATATTAGTGATAATACGATAAAAAAACCACTAGAACCACAAACTATTTTTTGAAGAAAATTTAATGCTGATATTTGGTAAGGATAAGTGGCTTTAATTATAATTGTGTAATGGGGTTGGACGTAGGTTTGTACCTTGTGGTTGGACAAAAGGTCACAAAAGATGGTTTCAATGAATGCTTTGTATATTTGGCAACTCTTTCTTCTTCGACATCATTATTATCTTGTTTTAAAGAAAAATATGGTTACTATAAACTATTTTTTAGATGCCATCATGTGTTTCCATAACATTATTCTTGACTTTCTCCTAACACTTGACCACATGTCTTATTTGCCTTCCGAGTTCTTACTATATATTCTTCAATTTGACCCCTTCTCAACTTTTTCTTATTATATTGCTTCTTCCTCCTCTTTTATTTTAGCTAGTACTCCCTACGTTCCATATTACAAGTCCGTTTAATTTCTTTTAGTAACTTTTTTTAAGTTTGATCACGTTTATAGAAAAATTTAGCAACATCTATAATACCAAATTAGTTTCATAAAACTAGCATTTCATATATTTTGATAATATGTTTATTTTTTTGTGAAAGATGTTATATTTTTCTATAACCTTAAAAAAATCATCTGAAAAAGTCAAATCGACTTATAGTATAAAAAAATGGAGTAGCATGTTTCTTCTCTCTTTTTAACTCGAAGGACTCCTGTTTAACATAAATCTTTAGCCAGTCATGATATTTGAGGGGGTGAAGTGGGAGAAACTTTGTTGTTGATGAGGAGGGGGTACAATTGATGGTGCAGTGGTGGTGGAGGGGGTTGGGTCTTTTTCTAGTGTTCTAGTTGTGACAACATAAGCTAATAAGCAGAAGATAATGTATCAAATGGTGAAAAAAATGAATAGTAATCAAGGTAATAAATAGTGTACAGCAGGTTGTTAGAGAATTAATATCTGTGTAGCGGATTGCAGATAGCGGCTGCTACTGCGGACGCTAAGTTCCAATAGCAAATATAAGAAAATAACCATAAATTTAGATTATATATCAATATTAACATCAAGTTTCACGTAAAAAATAGAATTTATAATACATTTTTAATTACTCCTATATTTAATAACATAAAAAATATGAAATAACATATAGATATATAAGATAAATAAGATATGCAATGTAAAATTCTACAATTCATATGTGAAGAACAACATTTAAGTGTTATAACGGGTCCAATAAAGTCAATAGCGAACTGTTATAGCGATCGCAAAGCACTATAATGGGCTGCTATAGTGGTAGAGAAGCGCTATAGTGAACGCTAAGTTACAACATGCTATCTTCAGTCCGCTACCTTATAGCTGTAGCGGTAGAGGTCCGCTACCGCTATAGCGGCCGCTACAAATGCTATTTATTATCTTGATAGTGATAGTACGACTTTGAACGGATTGAGTGCCTTAGGAGTAGAAGAGCATGTAAGGATTGGGTGCCTTAGGCGTAGAAGAGCACGTGGGAATATTTTCGTGCAATATAAGATATTACGTAAGACAATTCAAGAAAATACTATCTTATATTACATTATATATTGTAGTTTTAACTTGATGCTGTCTCTATATATAGGTGTAAATTGAAGGTATATATGTAGGATCCTGAAATTTTACACGCGAAAAGGATTGCTTCTGTTTGATATATAGTGCCGGTTAAATACTATGATGACACCCGGAAACAGGATCGATCGATAGATCAACAAGATATGGATTGATCAACTGGAGCTAGCGATGGACCGATCGAGATTGAAACAAAAGTCTCTTCTGTTCTTCCGTTCAAACAAGAAAAAAAAAAAAAACAATAACAGTTGTCTGTCCTCCGTCCTCCGTCGTCGTCGACGTCTCGTCTGCCGCGGCACGCTGCAGCCGCCGACGGGCCCTCTCCCATTGTCGCCATTGATGATGATCATCTACGTACCTGCAGCTTAATTAATTTCTGCACTGTTACCTTTTCTACGAACAGTTCCATGGATGGATGGATGGACATAGTGATGCAGTCAGATCAGGCTAGCTAGAGTATGAAGCAGAGAAACAAAAGTGCTCGATATAATTGGCAGATCGGGATCGATCAAATTAACTGCTCAATCGATGATCTATGAGCCAACCCAGTCGAGATCACTCCAGCAGCGTACCACCAAACAAACTAACTGGTGCTGATAATATATGCTTTGGCCGCGCCGTTTTAGTAGCTAAATGTAGATTTATTTATTTTTAACCTTTGGACTGTTTCTTAAAATGCATTATCCCTCCATGGAGGTGGGCTAGATTTATAGGACTAGTTAGGTGGTATCAAATCTAGTTACTAAGTTATTATATTTTAGCATGGAGAGAGTAAATTGTTTTCTTGATATATCAGATTCTCAGTTTATGACAATTGGATACACATCTCAACATGTCATGACTGAGAATCTGATATATCGAGAAAAACAAACAATCGAAAAGAAAAATGCTAGAAGACTAGCTTCAAGTTCTTCCACGTTGCTGCAAACTTCGGGGGATGCAAACTAATCCCCTCCGCCTCCATGCCCTCTCATTGCCGTTGTAGCAACGCAAAAGCTCCTATGCTCCGTTGTGAATAAAGGCATGGGACATAAATAGTTCGCCTAGCCGCCTTGTCAGCACTATGCACCGGCCTCATGCTGTCCATACAAACTATGCCCCTTTAGCGGTAACGCATCCATCAACGCCATGTCATCTAAGGATGGCAACAGGGCGGATCGGGGGACGGGTTGGGCCAAAATGTCCCCGTCCCTGACCCCAACTTTCCTCACCCGCCCCTAGCCCCGATCTCCAACTTGGGGGAAAAATTGCCCCCGTCCCCGGCCCCTACGGGCCCCCGCCCCCGATTAGAGCCCCGTCGGTGAAGACAACAAGAACTGAGAAGACGAGGCAATCCATTAGAAGTTATCATGCCGGTGCACCATGCTCACCGTCGCTGCAACGATCCGTGTGCACCGCAAACGTGCAAGATTTCCAGCGATCGAGACGTGCGTCGTGGCTGCTCTCCCCCGAACGGCGAGCGAACGATCTAACATTCGACATTGTCATGGCGCAGGCGGAGTGCGAGCGCCTTCACGTGCTCATGTGCAGGCAACGGTGTCAGGAGTGACAGGCGTGATGCGAGAGGGCGGCGTCCATGTTGGGACTCAGGAATAGCGAGTGGGGAACTTTCGGTATATGTAGGTGGGGAGCGATCTGGACAAGTCAAAGATATCTAGGGTTACTTGATATACACATGCTCCAATGACTTGGGCCTGATGGTCTTCAATTGTAATGGGCTATTAATTTGTTTTCTTTTATTTTGTATTTTAAGGACCCGTCGGTTCACCCGCGGGTGAAATTGCGAACCCGCCCCTGACGTATATGGCAAAACCTTTAAACTATACATTACATATAGATAAGTTTAGGTACTCCATATAAAACAAATAGCCCAGCAAGAGCGATGCTCCAGTACTCTCTACTTGTACGATTATAATACAAGTATTATTTTGGGTAAATTAGTAATTTACTAATACAATGATTAGGAATTACTTTGTCATTTATGATTTTTTTTGGCTAAATCAATGTATACTAATCCATTGCATTGACATCGCTCGTATTTCATCGAAAAAGCCAAAAAAGAGAAAAAATAAGTTTAGTCACGGCTAAAAAACGATTATACCACTCTACACCTATTCTTTTGGATAATAATATACTCTATGTTTCTACTACCGCTAACTAAGGTGGTAGTATAAATAGATCTGATCTCTTCGATCAAATTAATAAGTTCAGTGGTTCAAATTATTTTGTGCTATACTATCAGTATTAGTATATAGAGCACCGTAGTGAGGCTTGCCCAGCAAAGAACAGTAGTGTTTACCATGCCAATGTCATGTTAAGTATAGCTAAACACGATTTGTTGCGATGTGAGTCATGGAGGCCGACAGGCAAGCATGTACTGGCTTACGTATGGTTTTGTCGCACATATAGAGGCGTGCGTGCGTGCGTGCATGAACGCAATATTACTGCATATGTCCTCTACAGAATAAATATGAACAAAATAATACAAACCTTTTGCTAATCTAAAGATTGGCCATTATTAATTTACTCCCTCAGTTCTTTTTTAATGACGTCATCAAACAGATTATATCTCAAGGGCACTTCACTCCCACTGGTCAACGCGCGCTGCTAATCTGTTGGTTGCCACACGCTGCTGTGCAGAGGAAGAGCATACGCCGGCTGGGAGAGAGAGAAGGATAGAGTTTAGAGACAACGAAAGAACGAGATAATGATCTCCAACCAGGCCACCCACCACACAATTCTCGCCTCAAGGCCACACATGCGAACCTGCACGTGGCATCTGACTCCTACCAAATTTTCGGGCCGTTTTGGTTTGATACCAAAATGTTGCCATACCAATGTTTTAGTAGTTTAAATAGTAAATGTGATGATTTGGTTTAAAGCTAAATATTTGGTAATGCATATACTCAATTTGGCACAATTCTAGAATGTTCTTCACAATAATTTAAAATTTGGCTCTCAATTGGCATCAATCCAAAGACACTCATTTACAATTCTACCCTACCAAAATATGGCAGTGCCAAAACTTGCCTAGAGTTTGGCACTACCAATATTATATTGGTAGGGTACTAAACCAAACAAGCCCTTCATTTTCACCCCCAAATAGTATATTTTATCCTATACTTCAGTATATAAAAATTATTTGTAAAAATACCCCCAGATTAGTACTCAAAAATTGATGTCCAGGACCTTGAAAGTATTAGTTTTTCAAGACTGGTCTCATGTACAAATAGTAACCTTTTATACTCTGGGAGTTGAACATACAAGTCATTAACCTAAAAAAAGTATACGTTATATAAACGTTGTGATTATCATGTGGTTTTTCAAATTTTATATATATCTATATCTACGTCTGTATATACCAATAAAAAATACATAAGGCATCCGGCTATTTTTTGTCCATCCATTTTTCTCGAATTTTTCCACTGCTTTTTTGTCGCTTAAGTCGTGTTTTTTCTTTTGCATGCGGAAGGGTGTGCGCACACAGTAAGGTTTCGGTTTTTTTATCCACCCATTTTTCTTTTACGTCGGTGGGTCAAACCCTAGCGCGTCACCACGTCGATCTACCTTCCCAACAGTCAGCTCAAAACCAAGGAAAAAGTACTCCCTCCGTCCAAAAAAGACAAACCCTGGTTTCCGTGTCCAACGTTTGACCGTCCGTCTTATTTGAAAAAATTATGAAAAAAATTAAAAAGACAAGTCACGCATAAAATATTAATCATGTTTTATCATCTAACAACAATGAAAATACGAATTATAAAAAAATTTAATATAAGACGGACAGTCAAAGTTGGACACGGAAACCCAGGGTTTGCCTTTTTCTGGGACGGAGGGAGTATAATTTATCAGGATCAATTTTAGGCGAGAGGGAGAGGAGGAGACGGCGAGCGAGGCGAGAGGGGACGGAGGGAGAGGGGCGAGGGAGAGCGAGAGAGGGTGAGAGTGAGATCGAGAGATTTTGTGTGTGGGGTGGGGAGCGAGTATGGATAAGGATGGGACGCGTTCATCTCGGCTCAGTTTTTTTTTTGTGTCGATGTTTTTAAATAAACCCGGTATTTATAGTATAGGTGTCAGTTTTGTTTAGAACCAGCACCTATAATTTCTGGGTCGGTTCTGGAAAAACACATAGGTGGAAAAAATTCTATATGGGTTGGTTTTAACTGTTTCAACACTTATAGTACCGTCCTCTATGCGTCTTTTTAAGTTGTGTTATTAGGTATATATTTGACCTCAAATGTGATTTATAAATACAAACAATACTCCTTTAGAAAAAAAAATAACATTGGTTTTTATGATTTTGATATGCTGACAGCTTCCATAATTACTATATAGTTTAATTTTTATATCGCACGATTTAGGCGTGTCATCAGGTCAAGACACCTTTTTTCACATAGCAATACACGAGAATATTTGCACAATTACATTAAAAAAAATATAGTTTTTGTATGTCGCTATTCGGATGTGCCGTAAGTTCAACTTCACGCATATTCTTCATGTGCCAATTCATGAGTATATTCAACAATTACATTATACATATTATAAGAAAATATAATTTCTACGTGTCGCGATTCAGATATGCCATTAACTCCATTCCACTCATTGTCTTCGTGTAAATAGTTCAGATTTGTCGTTACCCGGTGCAACGTACAGACATTTTGCTAGTATGTTATATGTACTGATAAGGCATGATCAATTAATAAGCAGCAATCCACAGAATTCATTGAAGCGCATGTACAAACAGAGGTAAGCGCATGTACAAACAGAGGTTTATTTTTTTGACATAATAACAGAAAATACTATATTAGTACTCGTGCACATAGGCAAGAAACAATCATGTACTGTAATTAACAACGTAATTAATTACGGACATCTAATTAACAAGATTATTAATTAATTAATTTAGTAGCTAGAGCTAGAGCCTAGAGCCTTAGCTCGAGGTCGAGCTTCTGCTTCTCGCCGCCGCCGGCCACGTTCTCCTTCCCGGAGGCGCCGTCGTCGGAGCCCATCGGCCGCCTGCAGCCAATACTACCGTGCGCCGCGAACACGGCCATATATATTCCATCGATTAATGGAGACGATCGAAACCTTAATTTTTTTCTATATATGTTGGGGAAAGGAACACAGATAGATGCAGCAGAAGCAGTTGTTTATATGAGTGGATGGACATCTCAACAAGAGAGAAACACATATATATGGTATGAGACTATGAGTGAAGGATCGACATGGACAGATGAGCCACCCTGATCGATTAACACATTATATGTAGCGGAGAAATCGCGAACCATTTCTGTATTTTTGTTCGGTCCCTACGAGGGTTTACAATTTCGGAACGAAAATTTAGGCTTACAAATAATTTTGGATTTAATTGAATCGATTAAAAGTTTAAACTCATCCAAGATTGTACTCCTCCATATATATATATACCCTGATCTTGGCAACCGCCGACTATTAATTCTTCCCTACCACTATTTATGGCTTCAATGAATTACTTGTGTTACCTTGTTGATGTTGGAGAGGCCACAGTCATCATCAATAGTGAGTTTCCTTATGTTCCCTCACTCTCTCTCACCCACCACTAGTAGAGAAATTCCTATTGGTGCCGACTCTAAATCTCTTATAGGTACTGGTTGTTGGACCTGGCACTCATCTTAGAGCTTTAAGAACACTAATTAAGATACTCAGTAGCATGAAGCATATAGTGCGTTTGCTGCAGATAACAAAAATATAGTTTAACCACTGATAAGATTGATGAGCTTGCATGCCACTCAGCTCATTAGTAATACTCCCTTCGTTTCTAAATATTTGACAGCGTTGACTTTTTTAAACATGTTTACCATTCGTCTTATTAAAAAAAGTTAAGTAATTATTAATTCTTTTCCTATCTTTTGATTCATTGTTAAATATACTTTCATGTATACATATAGTTATACATATTTCACAAAATTTTCCGAATAAGACAAACGGTCAAACATGTGCTAAAAAGTCAACGGTGTCAAATATTTAGAAACGGAGGGAGTACTATTTATATAATCTCCCATTTACTCCAATTAATCCAAATACTTGGTTTCTAACCAAAGAAAAAAGGCGTAATGCCACAAATACTTGGTTTCTGATCAAATACTTGCTGGCTCTGGTTAAAATGTTTTCATTTAGGGGCTGTTTAGTTACCCAAAAACTTTTCCCAAAAACATTACATCAAATCTTTAGACACATGTATGTAGCATTAAATATGATAAAAAGAAAAATTTATTGCACAGTTTGCATGTACATCGCGAGACGAATCTTTTAAGCCTAATTAGTCCATAATTAGCCATAAGTGCTACAGTAACCCACATGTGCTAATGACGGATTAATTAGGCTCAAAATATTTTTCTCACGGTTTCCAGGCGAGTTATAAAATTAGTTTTTTCATTCGTGTCCGAAAACCCGTTCCGATATCTGGTCAAACGTCCGATGTGACACTCAAAAATTTTCATTTCACCGACTTAACAGGCCCTTAATTGATTTGGATAGTGCTAATGAAGAGAAAAAAAAAGATTATATAGTCTAAAATGTTTGGGCAGCGCAGTTCCATTTATGTAAAAATATCCATGTAAAATTGATCATTTTTGTAGCATTCGAAGAGGAACCTCATCAAGAAAAGACAGTGGAGTAACTCAGTCGTACAACCTACCAAAAATTGGTTTAATTTCGTCGTTGATGTTTAATAGGAGTAGCTATTACAAGTAAGGTTTTAATCTAATATAAAGCACAACGTACGATCGATCTAATAGTGATTTAATTACTGTACCCACTCACTAGCAGGATGTCGTTTTATGGTCTCGATCAGATATGGGTCCATCGACCATATATAATTGACGAGCCAAGGAAAATTCAAAGGCAGCAAGCAAGCATCGCTCCAATGCCTGCCCTATTGCGACAGTATTCATTTAAATTATCGATCATCTCCTGCAAGAATCCCTGCAAACGCATGGTGTGTCGACAAGTGTTAGCTAAGGAAGCAGTGGCCATAGCTGCTGCTGTTTCTTTCTTGCTACTCCATGATGGCAACCACACGACAAGGACGGATCGAGGTACGGGACGATGCTTGGCTTGTTGTTGATGCCTTCTTTAGTTTTGGTTGGAGCCACTATGTAATTTACTATAGCTCTCTATTACATTATTGTTCTTTGTCCCAATTAATTAGTCGTATGTTTCCTCTATTTCACATTACAATTAAGATATTTTGGTTTTTAAAAGATTGATCATGTATATGCTTAATATATATGCGTGTCCAAATTCATACAGGTGTGAGAGAATCTAGATGAGAGATATAGATACCAAAATGTCTTGTAATGTGGAACGGATGGAGTAGTAGACTACTTCTGTTTGTTCCACGTTCTGCGCGCTTCTGTAAGCCGCAACCACTTTTGAATTCTGAAACCTAATTTGAAGAATTAATTTAGTTTTGTATAACAACATTGCTTTCGTCACTTAGAGATCAATTGGTTTTCATATCTTACCTTCCTATATGAGATTATATATTACAAAAAAAACTGCCAGCCTCTGCACACAACGTTCCTACCTAATTTTTTTTTCCTTTGATTCAGTTATATATGCATCTACAGTTTAAAAGCCAACCCTTTCTTTGTCCAACTTACCAATCCAAATCCGCCCTCTATAATGTGGCTGTCATATGACAACGTGATGTTAATTTGTTTTCAGGATAAACAATGGTAACACTACTGGAAAACTGATCTTTGCTCGGTCGCTCCAAAACCACAATAGTCCCGGTTATAAAAAGAACCGGGACTAAAGATCATCTTTAGTCCCGGTTTAAAACCCCATAGCCATTCTACGATCTTTAGTCCCGGTTGGTAATGATCTTTAGTCCCGGTTCATCCCCTGTCAGTCCGTTGTCAGAGGGGCGGGAATCTTTAGTCCCGATTGGTGTGACAAACCGGGACTAAAGATCACCACTTTAGTCCCGGTTGGTATTACTAACCGGAACTAAAATCACGCGTAGTATATAATCCCTATTCCCTATCCTCTCCCCCACAACCGGCCTCAACATGTTTACCATTCGTCTTATTAAAAAAAGTTAAGTAATTATTAATTCTTTTCCTATCTTTTGATTCATTGTTAAATATACTTTCATGTATACATATAGTTATACATATTTCATAAAATTTTCCGAATAAGACAAACGGTCAAACATGTGCTAAAAAGTCAACGGTGTTAAATATTTAGAAACGGAGGGAGTACTATTTATATAATCTCCCATTTACTCCAATTAATCCAAATACTTGGTTTCTGACCAAAGAAAAAAGGCGTAATGCCGCAAATACTTGGTTTCTGATCAAATACTTGCTGGCTCTGGTTAAAATGTTTTCATTTAGGGGCTGTTTAGTTACCCAAAAACTTTTCCAAAAAACATTACATCAAATCTTTAGACACTTGTATGTAACATTAAATATGATAAAAAGAAAATTTTATTGCACAGTTTGCATGTACATCGCGAGAAGAATCTTTTGAGTTTAATTAGTCCATGATTAGCCATAAGTGCTACAGTAATCCATATGTGCTAATGACGGATTAATTAGGCTCAAAAGATTCGTCTCGCAGTTTCCAGGCGAGTTTTAAAATTAGTTTTTTCATTCGTGTCCGAAAACCCCTTCCAATATCCGGTCAAACGTCCGATGTGACACTCAAAAATTTTCATTTCACCAACTTAACAGGCCGTTGATTGATTTGAATAGTGCTAACGAAGAGAAAAAAAAGATTATATAATCTAAAATGTTTGGGCAGCGCAGTTCCATTTATGTAAAAATATCCATGTAAAATTGATCATTTTTTAGCATTCGAAGAGGAACCTCATAAAGAAAAGACAGTGGAGTAACTCAGTCGTACAACCTACCAAAAATTGGTTTAATTTCGTCGTTGATGTTTAATAGGAGTAGCTATTACAAGTAGGGTTTTAATCTAATATAAAGCACAACGTTACGATCGATCTAATAGTGATTTAATTACTGTACCCACTCACTAGCAGGATGTCGTTTTATGGTCTCGATCAGATATGGGTCCATCGACCTTATATAATTGACGAGCCAACGAAAATTCAAAGGCAGCAAGCAAGCATCGCTCCAATGCCTGCCCTATTGCAACAGTATTCATTTAAATTATCGATCATCTCCTGCAAGAATCCCTGCAAACGCATGGTGTGTCGACAAGTGTTAGCTAAGGAAGCAGTGGCCACAGCTGCTGCTGTTTCTTTCTTGCTACTCCATGATGGCAACCACACGACAAGGACGGATCAAAGGTACGGGACGATGCTTGGCTTGTTGTTGATGCCTTCTTCAGTTTTAGTTGGAGCCACTATGTAATTAACTATAGCTCTCTATTACATTATTGTTCTTTGTCCTAATTAATTAGTCGTGTGTTTCCTCTATTTTATATTATAATTAAGATATTTTGGTTTTTAATAGATTCATGTATATGCTTAACATATATACGTGTCCAAATTCATACAGATATCAGTGAATCTAGATGAGGGATATAGATGCCAAAAATGTCTTGAAGTAATGTGGAACGGATGGAGGAGTAGACTACTTTTGTTTGTTCCACGTACTACGTGCTTCTATATATAAGGCGCAACCACTTTTAAATTCTGAAACCTAATTTGAGGAATTAATTTAGTTTTGTATAACAATATTGCTTTCGTCGCTTAGATCAATTGGTTTTCATATCTTACCTTCCTATATGAGATCATGGTTCATGGATATTAAAAAAAACTGCCAGCCTCTGCACACAACGTTCCTACCTAATTTTTTTTCTTTGATTCATTTATGTATCTACAGTTTAAAAGCCAACCCTTTCTTTGTCCAACTTACCAATCCAAATCCGCCCTCTATAATGCGGCCGTCACACGACAACGTGATGTTAATTTGCTTTCAGGATAAACAATGGTAATACTAAGATTCCCTCTATTGAAATTGTACATTGTATATTATATATCTTTCGAACAAAGAAATTCTTGTAGTGAATCAGTTAAATTCCCGGAAAAAATCCTATAATTTTTTTTCTTGGAAAATATTCCTCACTCACACAAATCAAAAGACAATGTTTTCTTATGTGCTACCTTAGCTTTTTTTCTCGAATAGTTGAAATCAAACAGGTTTGCCACAAGTTATATATAGGGGGATCGGAGGAAAGGTAGCTCATCGGCACCGGTGACACCCCAACTCTTGTGAAGGAGATAGGACTAGGAAGGTGTATGCAAGTGACCCGGGTGTGTGTTCGATTAGATCAAAAAAATTTGATCTAGGTTTTCGGTCTTTTAGAAATTTTGGTCATCTAAAACTGGAGACTGATTAATCTTGAGAAATAATGAAGACCAAAAAAATGATCTCCATCTCAGTCATAACAAAAATTTCAGAAGATCCAAAACAATCAGGCCAAGTCCCTAATAAGTTCTAGATTAAAAAAATATATACATAAAAACACACAAAAAAATCACAAATCGACTCTCTTCACTACCACGAGTCACTAATCTTGGAGACTAAAACCAGACCGAAATTCGGTTTAATTAGGCTACTAGATCTTAATTGACCTATTATGCCAAAATACGATTTGTTTGGTCTATTCGGTTAACCGAACATATTATGTCTTTCAACACCTAAGATTTAACTAGTGATCAATTTTCTCAATCTTGATCCCTATCTTTTTTTTTTTTATTCGATCCCTTTTCGCCTTTTCGCCCACCCCTATTTCACAGGCAACAAACGAACACATATGATGCTATCAGACATATTGCTCTCCAGGGTCCACCACCTGGCCACTTTAACTAAACTAGCCCACATCAAGCACGTGGGGGATGGCCCACATCCTGGATCCACGTATCTGGCGAGCGGCAGAGGTGGGCCCCACCATCTTTGTCGGATCCGGCCGTACGGAAAAGCCACGCTGGAGCGCAGCAACTGCCCTGCCTGCCACAGTGGAGTGGAGATTGGATAGCTCTAGCTTTGCGCCTTCATTAATTTGTCGGCATACGTATGTACTGTACGCGTGCTTTTAATTTGTGTTTGCATACATGATGACGATGATCCTCAGCGAATTGAAAGAAAAGTCAGCAATTAATTGATTTGTGTTGTGTTGTGTTTTCTTTTTATCTGTTTAGTTCGCGAAAAGAAAATTTTTAGGTGTCGCATCGGATGTTTGACTGGATATCGGAAGGGTTTTTCGGACACAAATGAAAAAACTAATTTTATAACTCGCCTGGAAACCGCGAAACGAATTTTTTTAGCCTAATTAACCCGTCATTAGCACGTGTGCGTTACTGTAGCACTTATGGCTAATCATGGACTAATTAGACTCAAAAGATTCTTCTCGTGATTTTCTCCCTAACTGTGCAATTAGTTTTTTTTCATTTATTTATATTTAATGATTCATGCATGTGTCCAAAGATTCCATATGCTGTTTTTAGAAAAAAAATTTAGGGAATTAAACGGGGCCAAATTTATCGATCGATGGAGCTAGTGAGCTAATGGAGATCGAGGGACCATGCATTATTGTTACTAGTAGTATTCCTATATGGAGTATGTGACATCTCAACGGATTCGATCGATCCGGTTCGTCTTCAAGCTGCTGTTTGTGTGAAGCAAATAATTGTTATTTTGTTCGTGCTGGCTAGCTCATGGTTCAAGCTAAGCTAATCTGCGGTCGTTTTCGGAGGAGACGACGAAACGTACGACACGCATCTTCTTTGCAGGTGTGTCTGTAACATAGATCATGTTAGTGATTCATTAATTATAGATTAGCGATTTGTACACTTCGAGATATATATATAAGGTAGTATTAGGATACATACTTGTCTAATTCATCAGTAACGTTTTTATATTTTGAAATAGAGGGAGTACCTAAGATAGCTACCTATAGACAGCTAAAGCTTCAGGCCTTCGGTAGAGCTCTTCTACGAACTCGCCAAGGGTCATCAAGAAGTGAAGCAGTTGATAGCATTGCCAGGCATTGATCATGCCATCTCCCTCATCAGCAATGACGGCGTGTGTGCAGGCAGCGCAATATGTACTCCCTCCGTATTTTAATGTATGACGCCGTTGACTTTTTAACTAACGTTTAACCATTCGTTTTATTCATTTTTTTTTGAAAATATGAAAACATTTATGTCATGCTTAAAGAACATTTGATGATGAATCAAGTCACAATAAAATAAATGATAATTATATAATTTTTTTGGATAAGACGAATGGTCAAACGTTAGACGAAAAGTCAACGGCGTTATATATTAAAATATGAAGGTAGTATGTACGTAGTCGAAGGCACCATATCGTCCTTGAACTGTTCACCGGCTACATATGGATACACTTGATGAGTCCTCGTTGTAAGCTGGTTTCACTCGCCGGTGGCACGCTCCTTCTAGAATTGTTCGTTGCCACCTCCACAGGTGGGGAAAGGGGCTTTACTCCCGGTTAGGAACGCCACTATAGTCCCAATTATACAACTGGGACTACGAATCCGGGACTAAAGATGGGTATCTTTAGTCCCGGGTGAAACAACCGGGACTAAAAATCCATCTTTAGTCCCGGTTTGTGTTACCAACCGGACTATGAAGATGGTGGGAGCAGTCCCGGTTGGTCCCTTTTTGTTCTTTTTTTTGTTATTTCTTTGCTCAAATCGATCTGCTCCCTAAATATCCCCAATCATATCCCCAAATCATCCACAAATCAAAGTAGCATCACAGATCAGGGAAGAAATGCATCACAGATCACAAATACATCACATCACAAAATCTCAAACAAAAAATACATCACAAATCCTAAAAGAAATACATAACAACTCAAATACATCCCAGATTAGATCCAATATCACATACATCACAGATCAAATCCAATTAATCACAAATTCAAAAAAAAAAACCGGCAGCAGAGGGGAGGGCACCGCCGGCCTCCCGGCCCCTGTACTCTTGGCCTTCGCGCTAGCTCGACCGCCGCGCGCCCGCCCGCCGGCGCCGCCGCCGCTCCGCCCGGCCGTCGCCGCTCCCTGCCCGGCCGCCGCTACGCCGCCCGGTCACCGCTCCAAAGAGAGGGAAGGGAGGAACGGGAGGGGAGTGGAGAGGAAGGGGATGAAGGGAGAGGAAGGGATGGAGAAGGAGATATTAATGAGAGGGAGGAGATCGAGAGGAGATGCACGCGGATATATTATCGAGATGGCGCGCGGCTCGGGGTACTCTTTGCTCCCGGTTGGTATAACACAACCGGGACTAAAGATCTATTTTTAGTCCATTGTTTATACCAACCGGGAGTAGAAATAATTGGGATCTGTCTTGAAACGACAACTTCTTGAACTGGCGGCCTCCCCAGGCGGCGTGCGGCGGGCGGCTGGCGACCTCCCCACACGTTGTCGCTGGCGGTGGCGCCCTCCCTGCCTCCCTCCCTCCCTCCTGATGGCCTTAGAGCTTTCCAAGTCTTCCAGATCTGGAGTCTCGTGTGCTTGAAATTCTCATATGCTCATTTTTTTTTCTTTGATGTTCTTGGGTATCTTTCAATCTCGATCTCGGAATCGCGTTGTTTGTTCTTGTTGGATGGGATGTTGATGAATGAAGATATTGATGAATTGTTCTTTGATGAGATAATGTGGGGATCAAATCGAGCCGGATTTTTTTGGTTCCTAGACACCAGCGCCTATCATTTCTCCTCATTGGTGCCGCTGTGGGGTCGGTTGGGAAACATGCACTGATGTGGTTTTCCAACCGGCACCTATAGGTTTTCTGTACTAGTGGGTGAAAATTATCTGATATTGCAACTGAAGGGTACGAATTATATTGATGTTTATTTTGAGGGGTCAAAGTAACTTACAGCCCAATATATTCTCCAAAGACGGCCCAACATAATACAGCCCATGAGGCAATGATGCACATGCGATGAGGCCCCATCAGTAACACGCCCAGCTCCGAGCTTTGCCGCCTGAGCGCCGAGCTCGTGTCTTCGGTAGGGATGAAAGTGGTTCGGATACTTTCCGTCCTCCGAACTAATTTTCGGATTCGGAAAAATTCGGTCGGAAATATCTGGAATTCTCGGATTCGGAAACGAATTCGGATTTTTTTTTCTCAGATACGAAAACGAATACAGTAAGGGGATATCCGATGGAATCGGAAAACGGTCGGAAACTACCGGCATTTTTCATCGGATATCCAGATATTTTTCAGCAAAAAAAAAACAAAAAAAAAAAACCAGAAACCCTAGCCGGCTAGCCCGCCGCGCCAGCTACCCGCTGGCCGCCGCCCGCCGCGCGAGCCCTCCGCGGCTCCCGCCCGCGACACCGTCGCCGGCCACGGCTCCCGCCCGCCGCCGCCGCCCGTCGCGCCCGCCGCGGCTCCTGCCCACCGCCCGCCCGACGCGCCGCGCCGTATTCGATCCGTTTTCATCCCTACTCTTCGGGAATGAAGCATATAATCGAATAATTAGCTGAAATATCTTTCAAATTAACAATTACATTACAGATATGCATGCATGTTGGGCTTGCAGAACTAGCAGGTTAGCAGAAATCTTGTCCGGGTATTACGGTTGTTCTACTTGTCATCTGCTGGCAGCACGGAGCCACCGCCGGCGGCGAGCCTGTCCATGGTGATCTGCCGTCGACCTGTACTGTCTGTGCTGCAAGCCTGCAACCATATTGTTTGACTGTATAAAATGAATTGCCCGTCTTTCCTATCAGCTAAGGTTTTAGGTTTTTATGTGTAACTGACTGGTGCATGCAACTTAATATGGTATGAGAGCCAGAAGGTCTTGAGTTCGAATCATGGCTGGCGCGCAATTAAATAAAATAATTGCAGCCCACTCCAATATTCCACGCTTGAGACTTGGGGGTCTCGCGTGAGGGGGAGTGTTAGAGTGTATAACGTGAATTGCCCGCCTTTCTCTATCAGTTTAGGTTTTAGTGCAGCTGGCTGGTGCAAACAACTTATACATACTCTGCTTCTGCTTCCTCTCCATCTCCTTAATACATATCTCTGCTTCTGCTTCCTCTCCATCTCCGTCGGGCTGCTTTAATTTTCTAAACGTTTTTCTCTCTTTATTTGGCTAAAAAATTAATAAAATAATGGATACCGTGTCCTTTAATAAATATTAAGTTTTCATGTCGCTTTACGCCATAGCAAGTTTTAAGCGTGTCCAGTAGTAAATACTACTCCCTACGTCCTAAAATAAACATCTTTTTTCCCTTAAGATTTATCTCAAATTATAACAACTTTTCGACCAACATTTCCTTTCCAACCAATCACAACCCTCCATTATGTATTCTCTCCGTAATCACAGAGGAAGTCGTTTTGGAACACCACACGGTCTCTAAAACACAACTTTGACTTTCTGTTTCTATAAAAATATTTATTGAAAAGTGATATATGTATACTTTATGGAAGTATTTTTCAAGACAAAACTATTCATATAATTTTTACATTTTCAAATTCAATAACTTGAGATTATTCATGATTTATATTTCCAAGGTTTGACTTAAAATAGTGTCCTAAACGATTTCCTTTACGAGTACGGAGGAGTACTTTTCCCACTTACCTCCACTACTCGACCAATCACAACCCTCCATCATTCACTATACCTACTTTCTTAATAACCGTGTCCAACTCTAAAAAATTTATATTTTGGAATGGAGGATATAGTACCAATTTTAAGTATTATGTAGGAGAATATGCCTTAATTAATTGTATCTGGTACATATAGTAGCGAGAGAATGTAACAAATTTTATAGTTCTCTGAAAGAAAAACATCCTCTGGAGTCGATCTACAAATCAGGATTAATCTCACTCCGAAATTGCATGTACACACTTTACACTGTCCAATTTTGATTTTTAATTACACTCCAGCAGATGATACTTGAGAATGAAAAACTGCACTTAATTTACTCCAAGCCTACATGCAACTGTTGAATCATTGTCATGATTAATATTTGCGATGAACAATTAGCTATGCAAATGATTCAATCAATGATTAGGATTGAAAATATGTGTGGATGTTGGTGTGAGTGCGTGTGACTAATGTGGGTCAGGTTGCGATACTGTGTCAAAAAATGGTTTTTTGTCTGATTGTGTGCAGGTGACTTGAGGTCAGCCTTGGTCAGTGTGTGAGGACCGGACTATACTCAGAGAAGGAGCAGAGGTTTAGTGCGATCGGAGACCATGTGAGAAGGTGACTAGTGTCAGAATTCTTTGATGAGGACATCCTCCACTATTACCCGCTGGCAAAGACGCCAAAGTCGAGCGGCCGTGTGAGCCTCTGAATAATCCCACCATGCTTAGCTTGGGAGGAGAAAGCCACCTTAAAAGGAGAACCACCCTTCTCCTATTGGACTGGTCTTTTAGGAGGTTGGGCATTTCCCCAAGTGGGTGTGCCTAAGAAACTGTTGGGGTCCGGACACCCTAATTGTTGCGGCCTCGGCCAACCCCACCTGGGCCTGATTGTTTATCATTTGGTATCAGAGCTGGGCCCCTGTTAAGGGGATGGGGAATGATGAGGGACATCCTCCACATTACCCGCTGGCAAAGACGCCAAAGTCGGGCGGCGACCGTGTGAGCCTCTGAATAATCCCATCCTGCTTAGCTTGGGAGGAGGAAGCCACCTTAAAAGGGAGAGCCACCCTAGCTTGGGAGGAGGAAGCCATCTTAAAAGGGAGTGCCACCCTTCCCCTATTGGACTAATCTTTTAGTGAGATTGGGCATTTCCCCGAGTGGGTGTGCATATGAACTGTTGGGGTCCGGGCAACCTTAAGTTATTGGGCCTCGGCCAACCCCACCTGAGCCAGATAGTTATCATTAATGATGAGGACATCCTCGGAGATTGGGCATTTCCCCGAGTGGGTGTGCATATGAACTGTTGGGGTCCGGGCAACCTTAAGTTATTGGGCCTCGGCCAACCCCACCTGAGCCAGATTGTTATCATTAATGATGAGGACATCTCCACTATTACCCGCTGGCAAAGACGCTAAAGTCGGGGCGACCGTGTGACTTAGCTTGGGAGGAGGAAGCCACCTTAAAAGGGAGAGCCACCCTTCCCCTATTGGACTAGTCTTTTAGGGAGATTGGGCATTTTTCCGAGTGGGTGTGCCTAAGAACTGTTGGGGTCCGGGCTACCTTAATTTGTTGGGCCTCGGCCAACCCCACCTGGGTCGGATTGTTATCATTCTTGGAGGTCAGCTTCAATTCAGGATGGGAATGGTTAGGGTCGATCCATTTATCCACTAAACCTATCCGTAAATTTGTCATAACGGATTTGTAGGGTTGCTCTAAAAATATAAATGGATCAAACGGATCAAACCATTAGAACCTAAGGTTCAAGGGGTTCGACCCAAAATGACTTTACATGTATAAATGTTTCAAAAATTTGTACAAAGTTGCTTCGCTATATAATAATTCATTCCTACAAAATTCGACTGAATTCGATAAGTTTTTATAGTGTGAACACGAGTTTAAAAATTTTGGGTTCGAGTTTTACATGTAACTAGAATTTTTGGGTCTTAGCAACTCATCGTGGGCCCCACATGTATAAAGGGCTCAAAATTTACACAAAGTTGCTTCTCTGTGCAATAAATTATCCCACCTAAATTCGACTGAATTCGATAAGTTTTTATAGTGTGAACGCGAGTTTAAAAATTTTGGGTCCGAGTTTTACAAACATATAACTAGAATTTTTGGGGTCCTAGTAATGCATCGTGGGCCCCACTTGTATAAAGGGCTCGAAATTTATACAAAGTTGCTTCTCTGTGCAATAAATTATCCCACCAAAATTCAACTGAATTCAATAAGTTTTTATAGTGTGAACGCGAGTTTAAAAATTTTGGGTCCGAGTTTTACCCACATGTAATAAGAGTAGCCGATCCATTTGGATATCCATGGATAACCTATTGATATAATGGACTCATGGTGGATCGACCCTATTAAACCATGGATCAACGAACTCACTTAAAACGGTTTAGGTTCAATCCATATCCTAACCATTCCCATCCTGAGCTTCAATCAACAGTGGGGATCGGGAATAGACTCAGGGAGGAGTTAAGGTCCAGACGGTCAAGGATGCCGGGTGACTAAATTGGATACGAGATGGCACACCGGGTGACTAAATTGGATACGAGATGGCACACGGTGGATGTATATCGTGTGGGTGAGATCTTCGTAACGGGCTTCACAAGGAGTGCGTGCAAGCGTCGGTGTTCGCGAAGGAAATTGGTACATGCATGTATATATGATCAATGCATGCATGTACTCTCTCCGTCCCATAAAAACCAACCTAGTACTGGATGTGACATATCCTAGTACTATGAATCTAGAAATACCTTTGTCTAGATTTATTGTACTAGAATATATCACATCTAATTCTAGATTCGTTTTTTTTTTTGGATGGAGGGAGTATGAGTATGTACGTGTGTATGTGTACTGTGTGCAGCTGGTTGGGCTAGCATGCATGCATATACATGTGGAGCTGTGATTGGTTCGGCTGGATGGTGTCCTGGTCGATGGCTGGCTTGATCCATGCAGTGGCAAGCCGAGTCGGCTCAGGAGCAGCAGGGCGTCGTGGCGTAGAGGAGACCAAGCTAGACTGGTATGGAGGCAGTCGGATTGGTTTCCTGCGGCTGTAGTTTGAGAGAATTACAATTTGGGATTGTAATTTGATTTGGTAATTAAGGATAAAGGTTTCACTAAGAGTTGTACTTCTACTTTGAGTAGGAGAATTTTGGTATAAATAGAAAGGGAGATTATGTCTAGAGGGTAAGCCAAGTTTAAGACATTAGATAGGGTTTCGTGAGAAACTTGTGAGGGGTGATGTGGTTACACCTTGTGAACAATATACTTGAGCAATAAAGATTATATTCAATCATCAAGGCATCGACGATCTATTCTAGTTTCGTAAGTTTTACGTTTATATTTGGTTTTGGCATTAACTTGTGATTGTTTGTTTTGCTGCTATTTTGTTTAAGTTAATCTATTCAAAACCTTTCTACTTCATAGATCAGATCTGGAAAGTTTCATTGATTGGTTCTTGCTAGATTCGAATTTGCTTAAGTTTTAGGTTTAGCTCAGATGTAGTGCTGAAATTCTGAGACAGCTGACTTTCGAGGGAGTTTTTGCTTAAACTGTTTATTAGTTTGTAAAATCCCTTTGGTGGAGTTGTTCCTTAGTTTGCCTAGTTTATTCTGTCAAGTTTGCAACTCGATCCAACGGTTGGTTTAAGAGAAACCGACTTTTACAGAAGCATCGTCTTGCTGTTTTTAGTCTGACGGTCAGACCGCAAGCGAACCTGCGGTCAGACCAACCCTAGTAGGTTGGATAGACCGCCAAACGTGTGTTCTGTTGGATAGTACAGGAGAGATGTACTGCGTAACGTGGGACACGATTGTATTGAGCCTCGGGGGCCGTATATAGGAGTACATGAGGAGAAGATAAGGAATGATTACAGATATGGAAGGAATCCAAACAAACCAATC
>CM020180.1:33618733-33644943 GCA_009805545.1 Oryza longistaminata | reverse complement strand
AGAATCCTTAATATGACCTGCTAACTACCATATACTCTAACATGTTCCTGATTTTTGATGTTGGTGGTGTGTCTTGATCTATCAAGATTCATTATGTTGACTTCCGCTGATGTAATCTACCATTCATCCATCTCTGATAGGTTTTTGGTTCCGATCCTACAATGACCATTTGTAACGCTGTCGTTGCATGATGACCAGTGCTTCTCAGTAATACACAGTGCATATATATATTCAAGTGGAACGTACGATCGTATCAGTGACACTCCGTGGGTGTAACTTTCTCAGACTCCAACGCTTGTTCGTCAAGAGTTGATTTCGATCGACGAAGTCGATTCCGTCTCTAGAGGTCGGTCGCTCGTCTCTGCTTCAGGCCGAGTTCTCTGCCGCGCGAGCATCGCCGCCGATCCTCACCGCCGCCGCCGGGCCCTCGGTTACTAACGCACAAGATTAGTGAAAATTGATATGTGTACTGCACTGTGTTGTGGACTGATTGATGAGAAATAACAAAAGAATTGAAGAGGAACGATGATTGTTGCTCATCTTAGTGCTGGTCATATAAAATACAATGTTTTCTCATTAGTGCATGTTAATTTATGACTCAGCTAGGGAAGAGGATGTAATATACTCGCGTGAGCATTATATATTAACTTCAGTAAATATTTCTTAAGTGGCTCGTGGTGTGAGGTAATAATAATTTTAGGCTGGATATAGTACTAAGAAAATACGTAAAATTATAACGGGAAAATTGTTGTGATTGGTTTAGGACTTTAGAAGAAAGAAAGTTGATGGATTTATCTTTTACATGCAGCATAAATACAATGGGGTGTTTAGTAGGGGTGTAAAGTTTTGGCATGTCACATCGGGTATTATAAGAGTGTTTGCATGGGGTAGTCGGGCACTAATAAAAAAAACTAATTACAGAATTCCGTTAGTAAATCGCGAGACGAATTTATTAAGCTAATTAATCCGTCATGAGCAAATGTTTACTGTAGCACCAATTGTCAAATCATGTAGCATTAGGTTTAAAAGATTCATCTCGTAAATTAGTCGTAATCTATTGCAAATTAGTTTTTTAGCCTATATTTTAATACTTATGCAAGTGTTAAAGTTCAATGTGATAGGGTTGGAAAAATTGTTTGTGAGTGTGATTAAACATTCGTGCATCAATATGGGATAACAAGGTTCTGCCCATTGCAATATCGAGTATAAACTTTGGGATGCGCACGAAAAACATGGACAAGGATCATCAGTTGGTAGCTCACTGCAGTTTTATACAGTTAACACTGTTGCCACACTAGTTGTCCATCCAATTGATTGACGACGCTCTATATTGTTTCTTTTCCCCTGGAGCATCTAGTTTAATCCAACGGTACGGAAAATAGGAGCGTTCTTTTTTTTTTTTTTTTTTTTTGCCATTGTGTGCTAAAAAGGGGCCCGAATGCAATATATGTCGGTGGGAGCGCCATGTCGTTGTCATTTACACGATGGTCAAACAAGGGCTTAGACTACGCATAATATATTAATCCGAAAGATTACAAATTCTAAAAGCACATTTTACCATATAAGAAACATAGGTTGACACCAACAATTACAACTTTTAGAAGACCGACCGGACTTATATAAACGTAACTCTCTTGCCGTGAACGTCAATCACACATCAACAACAAGGTGATTTAAATTAGTGGCATTTGATTATTCCTTCGGCAAGTGATTAGGCAACAATGACACAGGTGATTAAAATTATACCGCCAACAAAAAACCGATCTAGATATTTTTTTATAGATGAATCTAAAAAATGTGTTACATCCCGGCCTCTATCCGAGAACACAGCCCAAAATCATTACTCAGAAGTAAAAAAAAAAAAAAGCTTAAAAATAATATCGAGAGGATTGAATCAATATTTCAAAATTCACTTAGTCCAGGAATATTGTCTTTAGTTTGAGTACGCATCCTGTGCGTTAACGTTCGGTCGTCCACAGCTAGCAGCCTCAGCTCGCGGTCGGAGCCTCGCCGCCGTCCGACGATCGACGGTTCCGGTCTGACAATCGGGTGAGCGTCGACTCCTCCGTCCTTACTGGGGAGGCGGCGTCCGTTCGTACGGCCGTATGTTACCCATCAACGCCCAGACGCGCGAATTGTTCATAGCCAAGGGCGACCGGAACGCCGGCCGCGACCGTGCCGCGACTTTTGGGCGAGACGACGCGGCGGCAGCTGCCCGTGCGGGAGCCGCTAAGTGGCCGCGACGTTCGTCGCGAGACCAGGCCCGGCGGCTGCCTCGCCGTCACGGAACGGCGCCGGGGTTGGCGTCCGGCGGCCCGACGGGCGGTCGGCGGTCATCGTTCGTTCGACCGCGGCAGGATAGCCGGCGGTAGCGCGTCCGCCGCCGCCGCGGGCGCCGGCGGGTGGATGCCGTTGCCGTGGAGTAGTAGGTCCCAGTCTACATTACAAGTATGAGTTGTCTTTTGGAATCTCAGAAACCTTCGTTGGTTACATACTGCTCCTTAACGTCTTACTTATGTGCAGTCTCTGTGTCGTGCACCGTCGCTGAGTGAAATGTTCGCCTGCTCCGAATGTGTGAATTACAGAACTTGTCGGCAGGACAGAGGCTCTCCGTAGCAATGCCTGACGTGAACATAACGATAACACAGTGGGCTTGCGAGACTAGGCGGTCCGCGATCAGACACGACTGCACTCGTCGCCGGTTCGTTGGCAAGCGACGCTACTTCACCTAGTGCTGTCCTAATACTTATTGATTATTAGAGAATTTGCTATCGGTACACTTAGGTATTTACGTAGAACTTAGATCTCACTAGATATCGAAATTTCTAAAGGGTGCGTGTGGAGATAGGAGCTCTATTAGTCCTATATTTGGGAAATATCAGAATAAGAATGAGTATAACTCCTTGGGCCCATCGACCACTGTTGCTGGCCAAATTCAGTCATCTGCACAAATCTACTTTAGCTAGATGTGTTAGTCCTTCACATACAGGGCAATAAGTTTGAGGGATGAATATATACTATAACCTGTTGAATTACCCTTGGAAACCGATCGGAGATCCAACAATACCTGTCATCCTCTACACTACTCATGCCTTTCGGTAACGTACGTTGTATTTTACAGCTTATCTCAGGAAAATATACTGATATAGATCCGCGGGAAATCCTGTTCTTGGTCTTATCTCATAAGTTCTTTTTCTTGTACAAACAGATAAACTCATTTATCTCGCGTGGAAAATACATCGTAGATAGAGACTCGGGCTATAATAGATACGCTGACTCTATAAGCTACTGGGTTCGCGGAATATAGCTACATAACTCCCTTTTACCTGAAAGCCTTGAAATGACATCTGTATTGGAGGAGTTAGCGAGGATCCCGCGAGGATTGTTAGGGCCAACAGTCACCCACGAAGAAGTCTTTAAAGACTCCGGGATGTGGGGGCAAAAGGCCTGACCCGCTCGTTGGTTCCTCGTTCGTTTTGTACCTGCCATTTGCAGGGGTAGACCAAAATAGTGAAAACATTAACAAAAACATAGATTTACTTTACTAATTGTGTGATATATAGTAACATAAATTCAAGCTATACATATAAATTATAAATTAACTTTATTTTTTGCCGTAAAAAGTTAAGAATTTTATTGAAGAGTTCATTCCAATCTATAAAGCTGTGGGTCAATATAACATGTCCTAAAATATCGATTATTTAGAATGGTAATTACCATATCTATAAAAAACGGTAATTTCCGGCAAGATACGGGTAAATACGGAAACGATCGGTATAACAGCAAAACCATTCCTTTTCATTTCATATTTTTTTACATTGCATTTTTGTTTATCGGTCGATACCATACATATGGCTCGGCCGCGGTAGAGCGAAACGAACGCCGGTCAGGCGGAATTACCATTTACCGTTTTCACCCTACATGGGGGAGACGTGCAATCATCACATCCGATTTTTATGTATACCTGAGAGCGGCTGTTACAGTTCCCTTTCAAAATCTTTTTTCAGAGAGAGAGGAGCAAGAAGCAAGAAGAATGTGGATGGCGAAGCTAGGGCGGCCGAAGGGAGGGAGGAAGGAATGAGGAGACGTAAGAGAACAGCGACTGACCTAGCTAACTTTTCTTTCTTTGTCTACTCGATCGATCCCTCCTCCGTCCCTCAGGCCTGAGAGCTAAACACTGTGGGGCCCACGTTACAGAGGGCACGCAAAAATTGGGACCCACCCGACCACTACTCACCAAACAATTGAATCCCCATCCATCCATCAATCCACTGCAGCCTCGCGCCATCATCATTTCTTCCTTTTCCTTTAGCTAATTAATCTAAAAAGATATTGTGTATATACATATCTCTGCTCCTCTATTTAGTTTACCTATTTAATTAGCCATACTATTGCTACGAACATACTACACATTAATTGAATTTAGAAGTACCAATACTATACGAAACTAGTTTTCACATCCGGCAAAATTTCGTTCGTAAGTATAAATGAAATCAGGTTTCGGAGAAATTGCATATATATGTTGGATGATCGATCGATCGCTACCAATTAATATATCAAAAGGTCAATTTCCATGAAAAAGGCAAGGCTTATATATGTTTGTACGCGCTTGCTAGCTATCCGGCCGGCCAGCGTATTAACATATGAAAAGGTAGCAAAACTTAATTATATATATAATTAATGGCGGTGAAGGCAGGTGCAGAAAGGATGGCATCATGATATGCATACATGTCCAAGTGAGGTTGAGGTGTGTTGGAGAATACAGGCAGTATTAATCCGTGGATGATTGTATTAATTCCCCACAACCACAAAAAGAAAAGTGAAAAAAAAAGGAGAAAGAATTTAAAGGCAGGCAGGCAGCTAGCTGCAGGCGTGAGCTTGAGCCGAACATTAGCCGCACACACAAACACTAGAGATGTGCACACTGCATATATATTTACATCCATCCATCCGGTCTATAGATCTACACGCGCGCGTGCGTGTGTTTCCCTTCCCTTCGCTTGGCTTAGAGATGAAAACGGTCAGAAACGATCGGAAAACAGTCTCAACCATTTCCGTAACCATATTTTTCTCGGAAACGAAATCGGAAACGGTAAAGTCGGAAACGAAAACGATATCGGAAATATCGGAAAATCGGAAACGGAACAATACGGACGGAAACATGTCGGTACAGATCGGAAACCCGAAACAAATATGGAAACATTAAACTATAAAAACATATATTTAACTTTACATAAGTATGTTATATATATACATAAATTCAAGCTTATACTATATAAATTATAAATTAACTTCATTTTAGCCATGTACAAAAGTTAGAGATTTTATTGAAGAGTCATTCAATCTATAAGCTGTGGGTCAAGTATAGACATGTCCTATAATATCGATATATTTAGAATACGGTAATTACCATATTATAAGAAACGGTAATTTCCGCAAGAATACGGTAAATACGGAAACGATCGGTATAACAGCAAAACCATTTCCGTTTTCATTTCCATATTTTTTACCATTTCCATTTTTGTTTCGGTCGATTACCATTTCCATATGGCTCGGCCGGTAGAAAGTCGAAAACGAACGCCGGTCGGCCGGTAATTACCGTTACCGTTTTCCCCCCTACATGGGAGACTGTGCGAATCATCCATCCATTTTTATGTATACTGAGAGGCTGTTTAGTTCCTCAAAATCTTTTCCAAAAAATATCACATCGAATCTTTGACAGATGTATAGAGTATTAAATATAGATAAAAAGAAAAACTAATTACACAGTTTGCACATGTAAATCGCGAGACCAATCTTTTGAGCCTAATTAGTCCATGATTAGACATAAGTGCTACCGTAACCCCACATGTGCTAATGACAGGTTAATTAGGCTCAAAAGATTCGTCTCGCGGTTTCCATGCGAGTTATGAAATTAGTTTTTTTATTCATGTCCGAAAACCCCTTCCGACATCCGGTCAAACGTCCGATGTGACACCTAAAAATTTTCATTTCACCAACTAAACAGGCTCTGAGTATATCTTTATGAGGGAAGAAGAGGTGACTAGGCTTTCTTGTTTTCATGGAACCCTTATTTTGTGGCACGTATAGTGCAATGATGATTGGCGTACGATTAATTAAGTATTAGCTTGAAATACTTAAAAAAAATAGATTAATATGATTTGTTAAAGACTCTTTCCTATATTTTTTTTTCTAAATATACACACCATTTAGTAGTTTAGAAAATATAAGCGTGGAATACGAGTGAGCGGTAGTTGGAAATTAAAAGTGTAGTCGAGACTTAAACTAACCTGGATTTAAAATATGGTACAGCGTTATCAATATACACGGTAATAATTTAGCGCTACCATGATTTAGCAGATTACTTTTTATTTTCTTCATCCTATTAATGTGATAATTTTGAAGCGTTCAAATCGAATGTGGTGTCTTCTTTTCGGCTATTACTACAATAATATAATAGGTTTGCACGTGCAGCAATATTTTAGAATATTGCTTAGTCAAAGAGTCCTAAAAACATCCATTTAATTATATGGGAACAAATTAAAATCCCAAAACCGTTCACGTAGTTAAAACAGATCATGGATGAAGTTACCAACAAGCACACCTACCGAAAATGCTGTAATTTTCTTAGCCAATTACTCCCCCTCCGTAAAAAAAAATGCCAACTTGACCCCTCCCAACGACTCTGGACAGCACTTAATTTGTCCAGATTTATATTTTCTAAGAAGGTTGAAATTTTTTAAGACGGATAGGAGTATTTAACTATACTACATGTAGGGGTACAATCAATCGATCTATACTCCCTCCGTTCTAAAAGAAATTAACCTTTGACCCTTTCTAGGATAATGTATCTGGATATAAGGATAAATTCCTTGCTAGGTTAATTTCTTTTGGAACGGAGGAAGTACTTAATTTGCCCAGTACTCCTAGTACTCATCACTCACAAGCTGCAGCTACTGTGTATGTCGTCCTTCCCAAGTACTAACACACAGTGGATTAATTTAAATCACCTGGGCTGCAAGATAATTAAAGGAATCCCTGCAATGGCAAAGCAACAAGCGTCAAGAGTCAATTAGCGGCTGCTTCTTCTGCTGGTATGGTACGCCATGATATCGACCACGACAAAGACGAACGTACGGAATGATGATGCCTTCACAGTTTTCCTTCTCGTATTAATCTCTGTAACTGTTCATTGTCCCTATCCATCGTGCATCGTGTAATTTATGTCTCTATCCAGATTCGTAAGCAAGTTGATTCTTCTCCAACAAAGGATACATAAGTAAATATGAACTTTAATTATAGCAATATTTGAACTTTGTAAAAGAATATATTACATCCGTTTAAGAATATGGTAATTAACTTTTAGAATATAGTAATTAAGTTTTAGGTGCGATGATTTTTTTTTTATATTCTGGAATAAGGGAGTAAGTATTTTTTTAAGCAACTTCCAAGGCATAGGAATCCGAAAAATTTCAACCAATCGGATGAGTTGGGAAATCGAAGCAATTCCCAACTTTGGGTATTTTCTGGGATACGTCATTAAATCTGAACTATCCCCAACGATGGAAGCAATTCTCAATGTTTTATGAAGAAAATTCTTTTTAAGAGCTTGAAATATTTGGAAGCAAATGAATAGCTTCATTTTCTCTAATAGGCCACCCTCTTTTATCTTCTTGGAAGCAACTGATCTTAAGGGGCACTTTCTTCTGGTATTGTTTAGGTTGAACGAGAGATAAGGATGTAGTCAAGAATTAGATTATGTTGTTGTAATTTTGCATTGCTTTGTTTTCTCTTCTCTATTAATAAAGTAAAATCAACAGCGGTGCCTCCCCTTCTGTTTTCATTAAAAAAAAATCGAAATTCGGTCAACTAGATAATTGCAGAAATTCGAGAAAAGGCATTGAAAAAATTCTGAGTCCTAATATTTGCTAAAGAAATTAAAATATGTATATTTAGCTTGCATTAATCTCTTCAACTGTTTCTTGTCCCAATCCATCGTGTGTAGAGAACTAGCTAGAGACGTACGGTCGATCTATTTGAGATTGTACAAAGGAAATGAAATTCCTAAAATTTTGAACTTCAATTTAGCTAGCACACTTGCACCAATGTCCTAGCTAGCACATGTTTAAATAGATTGGAAATCTACTATTTAAATTTGGATGGACAGATTCCATCATAAGACTTGACATCAGTTGAGCTACTCATGTTCTCGTTTTCTATTATTCGTGTGGTATACGTACCTGGATTTTCGGTGATTCTTCATGTCTACTATCATAAAAAATTGAATATGTTTTTACCGGTGCTTTGGTACGTTATTCATGTTTGAATCGGTTGTAATAATTTTATGTTTCGGTTTTAATCTCTATCTCTGCTACTTTAAAAAAAAGGAATTCCCTTCGTCTGTAATAAAAGAAAATAAAAGGTCCGACTCAAACAGGTAAAAAAAGAAAAGAAAAAGTCCGACTCAAAAAGCGATAAAAAAGCTTCTATCATCGATAAATAAACATGTCATCGTAAAAAAATGTCCGACTCCTAAAAAAAGGAAAAAAAACTCTCGCCAGTAAAGAAAAACAAAAAAGTCCGTTTTGTTTTTTTGACACCGGTTTTTTTCCTGACATTTTTTTGCACGCGAAAGAGTTTTTTTTGCCCACGCGCTAACACTTTTGGTTTTTTCGTCCGGTTTTTTTATTCCGATCGGTTCACCGCGCGCCTCTTGGGCGCTTTTGGTTTTTTTGGTCAATTTTTTGTTGTCGCCATTTTTTCTCCCGTGTGCGTTTTGTTTTACTCATCCGGTTTTTTAATCCGATCCGTTCGCCACACGCCTCCCACCGCCGCCGTATCGATAGTGTGTTTTCTCCTCCAATTTGATTGCAAAAATCCGTTCAACCAATTTTGGGTAACAGACAACCGTACTGGCACGGGACTATCTTCGGGAGGTTGAAGATGGTAATGGATGGTGCGAGCTGGGCTTACGGCTCCACTTGTCCCTGGCTCGTAGGGAAGTAGGCCAAATGAAGGGAGGTAGTGGACTGTCCTAGAGCTGAAAAGGAAGGAAGGCTTTCAGCCCAAAACCCAGAAAATATTTTCATTAACTTTTTTAATTATAATCTATATATAGTGATCCTAATATTTTAATTTATTGCTTAGCTTTTATTCTCTTAATATATCACTGAAAAAACGTTTTTACCCTTAGTTGCCTAGGACAGGGTTGTAATATCATATATTCGTTTTTACCCGTTGCAACTTCTCCATCTATAGTTTCTTATGTGTAGCAAACATTAACCATTAAATCATAATGTTTGCTACCGATCCGTCCAACTTTTGGGGGCCTGGGCAGAAAAGTCGTTAACGACTATATAGTACTGTACCCCCGTGTCCCTCTAGATATATAGCTAGATCGACCACTGCGAGAACAGCCACACACCTGCAAGTTCCAATGAAGCTGGAGGTAGACGACGACGAGAGGGCTCCATGGAATCCATGTAAACATAACAAAAAATTAATTAATTAGCACCTCATCAGGTTCACCTAGCTTAATTAGGTTGGAGGACATACAGTTTGCTTGGGGTATTTATGCTTCTCCAACTCACGTACAGTAGTTGAGTACTACATTCCAATGATGTGGTCGGATGTTGTTCCTTACCCACCAGCTTGTTGCAAGCTACCATCTACTATATGTCTGCATATATATGGAATCTATATATCCTATCTCAAGGGTGAAGCCTATATACTGGTTCTGTCCTTGGAAAAAGTTCTCTTTCTCCTCCTCTACTCTTAGCTTAGTTTGTCGCGCTCAACTCTAAAATTGACTAAAATATGTTTCTCTCAAATTGAACTTGCAATCGGAGCTCATCCCTCATTGGTTTTTGTGTGTGTGTGTGTGGAGATGTCCCTCGTCGCATTTGATACGGTTGTTTTGACCTACATAGTGAAACACATGGTGCGAGTTAGTGTTAGAGCTCACTTTCGATGAAGGGAGAGAGAATAAGACATTGATGATGGCTTGTTTGATAAGTGGGTCCTAATTCACTTGGATCCAACACCGACAGAAAACCGCTAAAGCTGAGAGTAAGGGTGACAATTTTCTCGATGGGTGCGAAGCTTGTCCCTTTGGGCCAGGCAAAATATGCACCTATGGGTTGGGGAGGGTGGGGGCTGACATTAAGCGAGGCCAAAGTGGTGGAATGAATCTCACCAGTGGGCCCTGCATGCATAAGGATAGCTCATCAAAACACATGAACAAAGCCCATCAATATCTAATCCAGAATATCGCAACAAACGACCGTGAGCGCATGTGGAAGAGAGAGAGGATGGCATATAGGCCTTTTGATTTTTTTTTTTTCCAAATTGAAATGGCACGTGCCATGTCACCTAAAAAGACCAGAACCAAGTGTCATGTGGGATGAAACCAACACCAAAACCGGTCAGGGAGGCAAATATAATCTGGTTTCAACAGTTGAGGTAGTCTCTATACCGGTTTTGTGAGTGAAGGATGCAAATTAAAATCGGCCTATGGGTGAGGGAGCCAAAGTGAACTTTTCCATGCTAGGCCGATTCGAGGTAGATTTACAATAAGTGGGCCTTGAGTTCGGCTCAAGGTAACCATGTAATTCCATTTTACTGCTCTTTTTGTATTTTTAGCAACATATGTAGAGGATATTATCAATATTTATTTTCAGCATGATTAGCGGATGAATGCTTTAAAAGTATACTTTAAAATCCAAAGTGCATATGTGTATATATAGAGAGAGCGTATGCCTAAGGGCCCATGTCATGGAGTTGGCCTAGGGCCCTAAAAAATGTAGAGCCGGCCGGCACCGGCGCAGCATCCCGTACGTGGGCCCCACTGGTTGCTCCTCCATTGGTGGAGGTGGGCCCGCCCAGACAATTGCTACAGTGCGCTTTTGTCTTTGTCTCTCGGTTTTGACGACATCTACCCTCAGACGATGAAACGTACGTATGTGACAACATCTGAAAATTAATTTGATGAATTGGCTATTTTCATAAACTTATTTTGATAAAATAATTTTGAAAAAAAGGATGGCAAGCTTAGAGGTTAGACCCTTTTTGCATGCGTGTACGCTTCAATGGACCAATGAGAGACACGTTGACGCTAACCCCTATTTTCACATGGCTCCTGAGCTGATATCCTTCGCCTACGTGACAGGTCCTCCACACCAACCGCTTCGGCCTGAGCTCTACGCCTCAGCACCCGACCCGTTGGCACCACCGACGCGGTTGGCGCCGTTGAGGGCTAGCCTACCACGTAGATGAGGGGATCGACTTGAACGCCACATGGACACGAGGCGTCATGCTGGCCTGTGCCAGCCTGTTGAAGTTCAGCGTCAAAGGGATTGATGGGAGCTCGCATTCAATTTTTGTAGCAGTTATTTACACTGTCTACATTTGATGTAAGTTTTTTTTAAATGGCCAATTTGTTAAATTTGCACTGATCGAGCACATTTCTATTGATTAATTAGTTTGGTTTTTGCAAACCTAATTAAGTGAGCCCAACAACATATGACGAAATGTCACCATGGGCATACAGGATGATGCATGTCAACATAACAAAAGATTTCGATCGATCGTATTCGTTTGAACTGGGAGAGATTTTCTTTTTTTCTAAAAGCGTGTGTGAGACAATTGCACGTACGGTTTCTTCTGCACAAAGTTTGCAATCGTTGTCGAGGGAAAGGACTTTTGAGTAGGACGATGTATGGTAGTATCTCATAGTGTTGATGTTTTCCTTTTGTTTTGTTTTGTTTTGTTTTGTTTTTAAAAGACGTGCACATGCATTAGCTTGATCATGCACACACCACACTTGCACCAATGTCCTAGCTAGCACATGTTTAAATAGATTGGAAATCTACTATTTAAATTTGGATGGACAGATTCCATCATAAGACTTGACATCAGTTGAGCTACTCATGTTCTCGTTTTCTATTATTCGTGTGGTATACGTACCTGGATTTTCGGTGATTCTTCATGTCTACTATCATAAAAAATTGAATATGTTTTTACCGGTGCTTTGGTACGTTATTCGTGTTTGAATTGGTTGTAATAATTTTATGTTTCGGTTTTAATCTCTATCTCTGCTACATAAAAAAAAGGGATTCCCTTCGTCTGTAATAAAAGAAAATAAAAGGTCCGACTCAAACAGGTAAAAAAAGAAAAGAAAAAGTCCGACTCGAAAAGCGATAAAAAAGCTTCTATCATCGATAAATAAACATGTCATCGTAAAAAAATGTCCGACTCCTAAAAAAAGGAAAAAAAACTCTCGCCAGTAAAGAAAAACAAAAAAGTCCGTTTTGTTTTTTTGACACCGGTTTTTTTCCTGACATTTTTTTGCACGCGAAAGAGTTTTTTTGTGCCCACGCGCTAACACTTTTGGTTTTTTCGTCCGGTTTTTTTTATTCCGATCGGTTCACCGCGCGCCTCTTGGGCGCTTTTGGTTTTTTTTGGTCAATTTTTTTTGTCGCCATTTTTTCTCCCGTGTGCGTTTTGTTTTACTCATCCGGTTTTTTAATCCGATCCGTTCGCCGCACGCCTCCCACCGCCGCCGTATCGATAGTGTGTTTTCTCCTCCAATTTGATTGCAAAAATCCGTTCAACCAATTTTGGGTAACAGACAACCGTACTGGCACGGGACTATCTTCGGGAGGTTGAAGATGGTAATGGATGGTGCGAGCTGGGCTTACGGCTCCACTTGTCCCTGGCTCGTAGGGAAGTAGGCCAAATGAAGGGAGGTAGTGGACTGTCCTAGAGCTGAAAAGGAAGGAAGGCTTTCAGCCCAAAACCCAGAAAATATTTTCATTAACTTTTTTAATTATAATCTATATATAGTGATCCTAATATTTTAATTTATTGCTTAGCTTTTATTCTCTTAATATATCACTGAAAAAACGTTTTTACCCTTAGTTGCCTAGGACAGGGTTGTAATATCATATATTCGTTTTTACCCGTTGCAACTTCTCCATCTATAGTTTCTTATGTGTAGCAAACATTAACCATTAAATCATAATGTTTGCTACCGATCCGTCCAACTTTTGGGGGCCTGGGCAGAAAAGTCGTTAACGACTATATAGTACTGTACCCCCGTGTCCCTCTAGATATATAGCTAGATCGACCACTGCGAGAACAGCCACACACCTGCAAGTTCCAATGAAGCTGGAGGTAGACGACGACGAGAGGGCTCCATGGAATCCATGTAAACATAACAAAAAATTAATTAATTAGCACCTCATCAGGTTCACCTAGCTTAATTAGGTTGGAGGACATACAGTTTGCTTGGGGTATTTATGCTTCTCCAACTCACGTACAGTAGTTGAGTACTACATTCCAATGATGTGGTCGGATGTTGTTCCTTACCCACCAGCTTGTTGCAAGCTACCATCTACCATATGTCTGCATATATATGGAATCTATATATCCTATCTCGAGGGTGAAGCCTATATACTGGTTCTGTCCTTGGAAAAAGTTCTCTTTCTCCTCCTCTACTCTTAGCTTAGTTTGTCGCGCTCAACTCTAAAATTGACTAAAATATGTTTCTCTCAAATTGAACTTGCAATCGGAGCTTATCCCTCATTGGTTTTTGTGTGTGTGTTCCCCCTTTTCAGAAGTGTAGTGCTTCTGAGCTGAAGACGAAGTTGGAAGACCAAGGCTCAGACCCCAGTTGAGTTTTGCCTGTGGAGTGGAGCTGAAGCCCCGCTAGGATCGCCTTTTCCGCTGCTGCTGCTTTTGTTTCGGTGTGAGGACTAAGTGCCTCTTCTGTAAGTATTTTACGTTTTATTTACGTTTGGAACTGTATATTACTTGTCGTTTTGTGTACCCTGGCTGGTCCTGGACAGGGATTTAATACACAAAATAGTCTGGAAATTTGGGCTAAATTTCTGGGCGTGACAGAGTTAGTGTTAGAGCTCACTTTCGATGAAGGGGGAGAGAATAAGACATTGATGATGGCTTGTTTGATAAGTGGGTCCTAATTCACTTGGATCCAACACCGACAGAAAACCGCTAAAGCTGAGAGTAAGGGTGACAATTTTCTCGATGGGTGCGAAGCTTGTCCCTATGGGCCAGGCAAAATATGCACCTATGGGTTGGGGAGGGTGGGGGCTGACATTAAGCGAGGCCAAAGTGGTGGAATGAATCTCACCAGTGGGCCCTGCATGCATAAGGATAGCTCATCAAAACACATGAACAAAGCCCATCAATATCTAATCCAGAATATCGCAACAAACGACCGTGAGCGCATGTGGAAGAGAGAGAGGATGGCATATAGGCCTTTTGATTTTTTTTTTTTCCAAATTGAAATGGCACGTGCCATGTCACCTAAAAAGACCAGAACCAAGTGTCATGTGGGATGAAACCAACACCAAAACCGGTCAGGGAGGCAAATATAATCTGGTTTCAACAGTTGAGGTAGTCTCTATACCGGTTTTGTGAGTGAAGGATGCAAATTAAAATCGGCCTATGGGTGAGGGAGCCAAAGTGAACTTTTCCATGCTAGGCCGATTCGAGGTAGATTTACAATAAGTGGGCCTTGAGTTCGGCTAATGTTAATCATGGGTTTAATTCGTGTGCTGTAACGATCAAGTTGGGCTTGGAGCCCTTTTTGAGTAAAACGAAGCTTTCTCCTCTTCTCATAAGGTTTATCATCTCCTAAGGACTAATTTGGTTATATACTCATATCTCCCTACTTGTTGCATAGTACACGTATTCGGTATTCTCCATGCTAGCTGCTACCCTGTATACGCTGTTACGCACATTTCACGACGCGTACATATGCCTACTACCATCCATGCATATACTATATCTGCAAATATTAATTATATGTTACTCCCATCTCCGTAAATATAAGCATTTCTATGAGTTTCAATAAAAATTAAGATTGATAACTTTGAGGTGAATGATACGGCCTAAAGGTTACTAGATAGTTTGGAATATATTAGATAATGGAATATAATCATGGTCTTTGCTCCCAAAATTACAGTCAGTTATTACAAAATATTATTCAGATACACACACCTCAAACAAATCATAAAAAACACATCGAGGCTGACATAGGCACACAACGGTACTAACACCAATAGAAAAATAAAACTCAAACTCACTGAATTCTATTCGGCAATAAATAAGGAATTAATCGTGAGGGTGATTAGATTGGACGCTTATATTTTTAAACAGAGAGAGCACTATAATAATGCTTAATTATATTTGTATATAAATTCTATAAACGCTATAAACAAATGGTTATATTTATGATTGAATGGGGGGTAGACGTACTCTTGGAGAAAAATTGGTTAGAGAAGAACGTGATCGCTTTAGTTGGCAATCTTAATCCCTTCATTCCATCCATCCGTCCATCCTTGCATCGTCCTATGACATGCGATGCTGACGTGGAGCGGTCTGACAGTACAGTCAAAACATCCAAGAGATAGAGATATATAGTCAAACATGGACACGGTCAACCACACGGCAGCTCAGCTTACTAATGGGGGCCCACCTTCCCGACAGAAAGGATACTGGTGGGGGCCCACCAGAGCCTCGGAGCCGACACAGCGGCCCACGTGGCAGGTCATCCGGCCTCCTCCGAATGGGCCCCACCTCCATTAGTTTTGTCAGCGAGTGCTCGTCTCACTAGCTCAGTCGTCAGCCAGCAGGATGCCAGTCAGCACGGCCACTTTTCAGCTTTTGTTGCTACTCAGCAAATATGCATGCGTGTAAATACCAACTCCGTCTCTCCTTCCACTCGTTTCCATGGGATAAATGTATATCATGCCTCTTCTTCAACCTCATCTAGGACGGTCAAATACTCAACCTCTGTTTAACTTAGCTAGCTGCAAACGTGCACACTTAATTTGTTACTAGATTCGTTCGTTCAGTAGATTTTTTGGCTAATTAAGCAATGTGAAATAGCCTTTTATGGGTGGGCCCTGTATCAATAAACTTTTGTTGTTTTCTAAATGCCACAATGTTTTGAAACCTTTTTGGACTCTATAATGGGTTCACTGTTCACCCATCTCCTAGTTCCTCTGTAATTTGTCGACTCCGCTCGTCACTTCTTTCAGTTTTAATGTTAACGGGTGGAGCAACGATGGCGGTAGCATCTCACGCGACAGCAGCGATGGTGGCTCACGCAGGTGCATCTAGCGGCACTTGGTGGCTATTCTCCTATCACCACAATGGTGCTCGTGGGCGGATCCGAGCGACAACAGCAATGTTCGCGGGCGGATTTGGCAACGGCAACGCCTTGCACGATGGATCCAATGGCGGGCGCATCCAGCGGCGGTCGGTGGCTCTTCTCCGATCACCGCGGAGGTGCTCGAGGGTGGATTCGTGATGGCGATGGCAACGGATTTGGCAACGGCGACGCCTCGCATGACGGACCTACGACAGCAACTCTGAGGTCGCCCGGTGGCTCTTCTCCAGGGCAACATCACGTCATCACAGGTGCCTCGCTTTCTTCCCCTTTTCCTTTTCATGGAGGTATAAGTGAATGCGGAAAGATAGAAGCAAGAGAGGGAAGAGTGATGATTTTTCTATTTCTTATAGAAAACCCCAATGGGTCAGGTCTTTTTTTTTTTGGCACGTGTCACATCAAAACACATGGTTTCAATTATGCTAGTAAATCAAGCTAGTATCAACTTCAATTCAATCCATATAATTGTGAGTATATGTAAAACTTGAGAGACTTTGTTCATTGTACATGCCGCCACATCCTAAAAGGATATCTTAAAAGATATATTTCTCAAAATAAATCAACTCTTGACTACGAATCTGGACATAATTTTATCTAGATTATTTTATAAAATGAACTGAGAATATAGTACATGTCACACCAACATGCCTAAAATGCAGAGAATGTAGGTTGATATTGTTCCATAGATATCTATAATGTGGTGGCAATATATCATACACCCATTGGAGATGGTTATAGCTATCCTCCACGCAAAGGATTCATCACAAAAATTCTAAGATTAGTCACTCCATGACATGTGTGTGATCCATGTGCCAAACTAAGTAGTACACTCTAACTAGATATCTCTTGCTATAGGTCCATTTATGGATGATATATATATGCATGCATTAAGAGTGTATATCCAACTTGGTGCATGATAATGTGGGACCAAATTAAATTGCATTCATGAGACAATCATTGGTCCACATGGCACTTGGCACCAACACTGCTCTGCCACGTGTCACTAATCAGGTGTTGCACGGTTGGATCCTAGCGGTTACAGGGAACAGACAACTCCTGGATGTGTAGCTATCACCTGCATAAATTCCTCTTGGTCCTATGTATGTGTCCATTTGGCCTAGCTAAGCTATGTTTAATTTAAACACGTGCATCAAGAAAACATCACACGCTACCGCTTGCCAGAATCGCTGGATATATATATAGCTTAGTCAGCCACTTTCAATTCGTCAACGAATGCTTTGATGAAAATTTGTCTATCCTAGATTCTTGGCGCTTTGATCAATAATCGTCCAAATGCATGCTCTTCATATGCAACTAATGATTTCCTGTTTTGTCCTTGATTTGATATTGGTTACCGTTTAAATTGGGCTTGTGTTTTTGTGGGCAATTATGTCAAAAACTTTTCCAGAGTTCAGGTATTATTAGTGATTAATCTATAATGCACAAACATTGCATACCAACCGGGATATGTATTACATCATGTCATATTGTCATCCTTATCTGAAAATTGCATACCAACAAATACGGTGTTTTTGTTTTCGAATTTGAAGGTAAGGCACACTTGCATTCAATCAAATAAAGATTGAAAAAGAAGTATATATATATGACGGTTATGCATTTTTTTTTGAATAATTGTGTAGGTATATGCGTCATATGATGCGTATATATAGTTATCAATAAAATAATAACTTATGGACTCTCCACCAATTATAAATACACATAGACATATTGTCTGTTAATTGTGAACATCATAATTTAAACACTATTGTTGCGTGGAGTCATATATCTTAATGATACAATCGGTACACGAACGACGCTTCCCGGACCATTATGCACTAATATAGAACACCTAATATGTACCGCCTAGAACTAGCACATATAAAGCATTTCCCATCCACCCAAGCCCCTTGGTGGGGTTCAAAGTAAGAACCAGCATATGACCCCACATATGTTCCACTTCTTAATGAGAACCGAAACAAAAAAAAATTCCCGCTAAATCATACGTGATAGTTTATGATCAACTGACATATATAAGGGACCCCTCAACAACTTTGGGAGTTATATGTGTGCCGGTGCTAGCTACGAGCTAGGCTGCCTACCCATGGCGAGCCTCATATGTGGCGGTTCTAAATTAGAATCGACACATATATATATTCACTTATATACATGGGTTCTTAAACAGGCACTAATAAATCAGTGCCACTTTACTGGTGTCGACACCATAACTAGCACATGTGGGGGGTTTGAACCTAATAACAACAATGTATGTGTCCGTTCCGTACCACTGATATGATGAGTAGCTAAGAGAAATTAACCATGCTGACAATTATATGGACTTAAAAAAAGAACATACATGACCACACGGTACAATCTTTTTCTCTGCCAGTAGGCTAGATGAATCCCTCACACATCTCTAACAAGATCCTAACGACGACCAAATTTACAAGACGACTAGCTAATATAATGCAAGGTCAATCAATTATAATCGCTTTATTATTCGACCGACCGTCCACTACTAACTCTGCCTAACAAATTAAGCTAGCTGTTCAATCGGCACAGAATGTCGTGTGGCTAGATCTTGTCTTTGACGATGAATGTACTATATAAACATCATGCAATAGTATTCTTCAATGCAATTCCGTCAGTGCTGGATATCTAACTTGACCATGTCTTCATCTCCGTTTCAATACGTTTCTCGCTAGCTATTCCCTCCATCCCAAATATAAGCATTTTTAAAATAGTGCCAAGTTAAACATTTTTAACTTTGATTATCAATAGCAAAAGGATAAAAGAGATCAATCACGTAGAATTGATGTTACTAGATTTATCACTAAACAAACTATCATAATATGCAACTCTTTTTATTTAAAACATTTTACTTTTATAGGTTAATTTTGTTGGTTAAAGTAGCATCTCGAACATTATGTCGAAGTCGAAAAATACTTATATTTTGGAACGGAGGGAGTAGTCAAAAAGAGATCCATCAGTTACTTGCCTCTGGATGAATCTATACCTAGAGTAGATAGCAAACTAAATGAAGTGAACTAGCTACTTTATAACTTCCAACATATAGTCATATAGATACTTTACTACGACTATGGCTTAGCCAACCTGCAGGTTGAGATTAAGGGGAGCTTTAGCTAGGTCTAGGTGGCGTATCGTGCAAAACTCTAGCTAGTTTTTCAAGCGTGTGTGTCATGCATGCATGCTCATATTCTCATGACCACAAATACAACATACTTCGTATACACACATAAAAGGAGGAAAGAGATAGAACTTAAAGGCAAACCTTTAGAGACCCCTTAGATTCGCAGATAGGAAAAACACGTGTAGGAGTGGATCTAGGCCTCAGGCACCTTAGGATATGGCTCACACTACTAGAAAACTAATTTTCCCAAGCGGCCAAAACTAATTTTCGCAGGCGGGACGGAGGTCTGCCTGCACCACAACGACATCGATTTTCGCAGTCGGGGCAACGGCCCGCTTGCGAAAATGCAAAAAAAAAAACAAAAAAAAAATCGCCGCACGTGGCTCGCCACCGCCGCCATGCCGCCGCCGCCCCCCCCCCCCCCCCTTCCCTGGCCGGATCTGAGAGGGGAGGGGAGGGGAGCCGTCGTCGCCGCCGCCGCCGCCATCGTCATCGTCGTCGCTGCCGCTCCACGCTGTCATCGCCGCCGCCGCTCCACGCCATCTCCCTGCCACGCCTCCCCCCTCCTCCTACGGCCAGATCTGGGAGCGAGGGGGAGGGAGACGCCGCCCGGCCGCCCGCGCCGTCCCGCTCGTGTCGTTGCCGCCACGCCGCCCCGCGCCGTCGTCACCGCCGTTGCCCCCCGCGGCTCCCCCCTCCTCCTCCGGCCAAATCTGGGAGGGAGGGGGCGAGAGGGAGCCGCCGCCGGCCGCCCCGCGCGCATCGTTGTCGCCGCGCCCCACGCCGTCGTCGCGCCGTCGCCCCCGCCCCACGCCGTCGTCGCCGCCGTCGCCCCCGCCGGCCTCCCCCACTCCCTCCTCCGGCCAGATCTGGGAGGGAGGGGTGAGGGGAGCCGCCGCCGCATGCAGTCGCCGTCCCCGCCGCGCCGCCGTTCCCGCCGCACCGCCGGAGAGGAAAGGAGAGTGAGGGAGAGGGATCTGAGGGAGAGAGAGGTGAGGGAGAGGATAAGTGAGGAGAGAATGGGACTTAGAAAAAATCTACTCCAGCCTGGTCATTTTCGCAGGCGCACCTTATATGGTCTGCCTGCGAAAATAAGGAGCAATATAAATTGACCAGGCTGGAGCAGATTTTTTCTAAGTCCCATTCTCTCCCTCACTTTATCCTCCCCCTCACTGACTCTCCTCTCCTTTCGCAAGCGGACAGCGAACATCACCCCAATTTATATTTTTTGTAGGCGGTCATTTGGCTCCAAAAGTCATGTCCGACTGCGAAAATAAGACCCCCAACGTTGGGGAAAATGCTTTTTCTACTAGTGTCAGGGCCTAGCGTTCAAAGCCCATGGGACACAATGAATTTTGACCATAGGAATTTAAATCCTACATAAATCTTTTACCAATCCTATAAATCAAAGGGGCCTAAAATTAAGCACAAAGAATCATAAGTATTTGCCTACATAAAATTCTTACAGGCATTCGCACCCATCACCGACATAGACCACCCACATAGTCATAAGTTTACCCTTAGTTGTTGTGGACATATATAAGTCCAAGTCAAAAGTATAACAATCGCAATATATATGTAAAGATTATAAGTTATATCTTTTTTATATTGATTTGAATTTCTCTAATTTAGATATTTGACATGTTGATTTAAGTCCTATTATCTTCTTGTTGTCTTATCCGCCGCGTCTGGAATTTAAATTTCAATGATTTTGGGACTTTTTTTTAAAAAAAATGTAACATATTTTCCAGCACGTTGACTTCTAAAACCGCGGATCATACAGATCTAAAGTTTTAACATAACATATTTTTAGTTGTTCCGTTTATATTTCTAAGGCTTACCAACCGTAGCATAATCGATCGGAGCCATACACACACTACTAAACTAAAAAAAACAAAGAAAGAAAGAAAAACTAGCTAGCTCGGCCTTACCATGTGTTGAGTGAATTAACTACTTGTTTGATCTGTAATCAATCATATATCTAAGGAAAAAGAAAAAGAGAAAATGCAATCAAAAGGGGTATATAGCTACCATCATCATTCATCCATGCAGCTTCACAGAGAAGCCGGCCGGTGACCTAAAAAATGGAAGTGTCTAGTAAGGGGGCAAAAAAAAAATGAAAATGTGCAGCCATCTATTAAGCTTCCTTCTGGGAAGCTGCTGCTGTCCTCTACTACTACTGCTGCTTGTGTCACCGCCAGCAGCAGCAGCTGGATCCCTGGATGCTGCAGCTAAGCACTGATAGCTCCACTTCATCACAAAATATATACCTAGATCGATCGATGTCCAGCTTAATTAATTAACAGGGGTTAATTAACTAATCAGAGTAATTAATCTACTCGTGCATGGCTATATAGCTAGTCAGCGCCTAATTAATTAAACCGACAGGCATGCATGTACGTTTAATTTGTCGTCAAGATATGTAGATTCTCTGTGATCCAGGCACACGTACGCTCAATTAACTGTTGTCTGGGGAATAATTGATTAATTAGCTGGTTGTGACCTAACTCTTTTCTTTTTTAAGAAACACAAATTGTTTAATTGATAATTAACTTTTTTTACGTTTATGTTTGTATGCGTTGTGTTACACAATACAAACATAAACGTCCACACAACGCATACACACCAACCTTTAGTTATATATGTTATATATGCATACATACATATCACATATGCATGTATAAATGTATTTTACCGGGTAGTTTTTTTCGTGCGACTGCAAAATAGCTGATTTTTATAGATCAAACAAAATTTACTACGTAGATTAGAGATTAAGGAGTGAGTTTTGTAGAGAAACAAATAAATAAATTAGTACTACGTACCTCCGTCCCAAAATATAAACATTTTTAGCTATATTTGCGTCCAGATTTATAGCTAAAAATATTTATATTTTGAGACGGAGGGGTAGTACGTACGCACGCACTTACGTATAGGTGGTGCTCCGACATAATACAAGCTAGCGGAGTACCGTTTTGGGCAGACAGCTAGCAAAAAGAGAATTCACCAATTAATCAACTGAATAAACAATAGTATTACTCCTAATATCTCCCTTTGAATCGCAGGGTAGAAAAAACGGAGGAATAGGAAAAACACAGAATTATGACAGGAATTGAAGTGTAAAACAGAAGATTGCAAAACACAGGAAAAACACAGGAATGGTCGTTTGATTGGAGCGCAGGAAAAACACAGGAATCGGATGAGAGAGATAGAATCAAAGGAAATTTTTCAAGAGGTTAGAGCTCTTGCTAAATTTCCTCCAAAATCTACATGCAATGTGCCATTCTATAGGAATTTCATAGGATTTGGCAAGTTTCAATCCTTCGAATCAAATGGCCAAATAGAAAAATTTCCTATAGGATTTGAATCCTATATATGAAATTCCTACATAAATCCTTTGATTCAAAGGGGCCCTTATTAAGTAGTACAGTACTAACATAGGGCAACATCAGTATGAAGAAAAAGGTGATTAATTATATACTAACCTAGTGCAACATCAGTATGGGAGAGGTGTCGATTAGATAGCTCGCCATCCATCCATCCATCCATGCTCATGAGATCACCACTGAAAACGCCCTAATTCCGCGTTGAAGCGTTCAAAGCTAGCGTCCATCGAAAGTAAACAAAAACAAAAATCAAAATACTACTAATAAAGCATATATAGCTTAATTAATCAAAACCTTTTTGTCTTCGATTTCGTTTCGTCATTAGTGTGAGTGTGTGTGGTCGGTGCAGTAGTAAGTGCATGGAGGACGGAGGACGTGACACGTGTCCCTGTTACGTGGAGTGGCTCCATTCGCTGGAGCAACCATGGCCACCGAATGTGGGCTTTCAATATCCAGCTAGCTCTAGCTAGCTAGCTAAGCAACACACACCCCCTAACCCTACACACATACTACACCAACTCAAAGAGAGATTAAAGGTTAAACACTTTTTGATGCAGTCAACACGTCTTAGGTGTGGAGTAACTTGTAAGAGCAAGTACAATAGCAAGCTATAAGCCAGCTGCAAACATATTTTAAGGAGATAAATAAGAAAAGAGAAGAGCAGCGGGCTACAGATTTATAGCCAGCTGTAGCACAGACTCTAAGACGCAGTGTGTGTATGACAGGTGGGACCAGGTATTAATAGTGTAGTATGTTACTATTGTATGGATGAGCTACTAGATTGGCTATAGATGAATTAGAGCTAGTAGTTGACTATTAAACTTGCTCTAAGCAGGTGCCCTTTTGAGGGGGAGGGACACGTGTACGTGCATATGCCACTACACATGTACTTCATCTCTTTTAAAAATAAGTTGAATTTTTCACTCATCCTGCGCATGTTAATAAAAAAAATAAAAAACTAGTTAGAATACTCATACTTCATTAATCTTATTACAATTATTTTTCACTTTATTTACACTTTTATACGTTCATAAACTCCGAGAAAAATATAAGGAGCTGAAAATAAATTTATTTTGGAACAGGACTAATTTTCTAGAATAAAATAGTGTACACAACACATTTTGAGGATGCATTAATTAGACGTGACGTTAGCGACACGTTGGGAGTGGTAAAAACCAAACCTCGAATACCTAGATTTCCATACATTTTCGTCTATGATGAAAAAATATTATGAGTGGTGTACTTTATATTTCTAAGGTTTCTTGTTTCCATAAAACCAAGCAGCCGTACCAAGTCTCCAATAGGTTGATTAAAACAAAATTGAACCTAACAAAATTTCTAGTGGCCGGAATTTGATTTGAAGGATAACTAACTAAAAAGCTCTAGGAGTATTGGTTTAATTTTTTTTTATGCTAAGCTACTGGTTTAATTTGATAGGACGGTGTGTCAAGTAAAAATAATAATTAATTGTCCTAGGTTGGGCAGAAAGGTTCAAACATTGCTCCGTGCTCTATCTATCTCTCCTCATGGCAGAGAGATTGTGTTCGGCCCAAGCAGATCGTGAGAAAGTTTGTTTCGTTTTCCGCGCACACACTTTTTTAACTAGTATTTTTTATAAAAAAATTTATATAAAAGTTGTTTTAAAAATCATATTAATCCATTTTTGAAGTTTAAAATAGTTTATAATCAATTAATCATACGCTAATGGCTCACCTCATTCCGTGTATCTTCTCGTTTCCTCTCCTGTCAAACTTTACGTAACTCCACTCAAGAAAAATCTTAACTGGAATTATTTGGTATTCCCTCCCTTCGTTTCACAATATTTTTTAACTAATTTACTTTTAAGTAATCACTTCATCAAAGTTAATGAAAATAAAGGATAAATAGATTAAAATTTAAAAAATGAGGAAAAATTGTATTAGGATTTAATAAAATATGATATTTTAGTCTTTTTAAATAAAACGAGATTTGAAGGGAGACGTCCCTCCAATTAATTTTTAAGAAGAAATTATAATCGTGTGAAACACAGGACCATAAAAGTTGAAACCATAAACCTCTTACCACTGCACTATGAAGTACAGCTCTATTTTAATCTTTTTGATTTGTATTTGGGATTATTGATTATATCCCCTAATAGAAGAAACATGAAGCAATTTAGTCATGCGTTAATCACACAACGAGGACAGATTAATCAATTAAAAAAGTGTGATCCATCCACGTGGTGTTTTGAGCGACTGCAGCAAGTGGTATTGTGACAGACAAAGGAGGATTCCATGCGTCTACAACCAAAAACCATCAGCCTCAGGGGTCAGGGACCCCCTCTCCTCCCGCCACGTGTCCTCATTCGAGTTTTGGATCCTGTGAGGTCTCAAGATTGTTGAATGGTCATCAATAAATTTCATCTATATACACCAAGCAGTTCTAAAGTTTGACAACAGCACACGAAACCACCACTGCAACGTTCGGCTTGGGGGCGGCGATGCCACCGTCTAGCACCATGGCCGGAGGCAACATGGACGGGCAAGGGCTAGCAGGATTGACCACAGTCACGCATTGGTCTCATGAGGACATGGAATGGAACTGGAAGAGATGGGGGACCGAAGAGGAAGAAGAGACTATTTGCACAGAGATTCGTACTGGACATGTGTCACGGAAAGAAGCGCGGTCTTTCAGATGAGTATAAAGGACTGGAGTCCTGTGCAAAGGCTAGCTTGGGATACCATGCCCCAATGGTTGTATCATGGTGCAACACAGCCCACAGTTACCTTTATTTTCTCCCCTCCCCATTACTTTTTCTCGGCAATTGTCGGCTAATGGCAGTTAAGATAAGTGCAATGACACGGCAGCATTACTTGAAGGGAAAGCTCTGGTAAAAGCATAGACTTATACACACTCGGTACACATCCATATTGTCGTTTCGAGTTTGAACTAAATCATGCAATTTAACGAGCATCCACAAGACAAAGGCCGAATTTAAGTTCTAAACTTTTTCTTCAAACTTCCAACTTTTTCATCACATTAAAACTTTCCTACACACAAACTTTCAACTTTTTCGTCACATCGTTCCAATTTCAATCAAACTTCAAATTTTGACATGAACTAACACACCCAAAAACAAAGAAAAAAAAGGTGACAAAGTAGCTATTCATTTTCCCACTGTTAAAGTATAGATCAACTCAACTGGCAAGTACCTCAACCAAAAACTATTTGAAAAACATATATTTAACTGGGGAAAAAAGCTCATCTAATTATTGATATACACAATTTATTGCGGCTTGCGAGTTGGATTCTCAAAATGGAACTTCACATCCACAAACTTACTCTTAGATCGAGTGATTGATCGCCATGCATTGCAGTAAGATTCGCTAAGATCATGCCATTGCCACCTCATGATCAGCCGGCGGCTCCGCGAGCGGCGGCTCGGCCGCGAGAGCGGCGGGCGCGATCAGCGCGAGGGTGTTGATGTGCGCCGCGTGCTCCG
>CM020180.1:33543477-33617750 GCA_009805545.1 Oryza longistaminata | reverse complement strand
CGCCGTCCCATGTCGCGTCGACCTCGTCCGCACGGCCACCTCGCGCCGCGCCGCGTCCGCGCGTCGAACGCCACCAAGGCGCCTCCCTGCCACACACAACACTCCACCTCCGCGCCTGGAAACCCAGCAGCCGCACCCGTCGTCCAGCCGGGTGGTGCATTCGCCGCCGCGACAACAGCGCGCGAGCCCTCCTCCTCCGCGCCAGACTCGTCGTGCTGCTGGACGCCACGATCTCCGTGACGTCTCGCCCTTGCCGGCGGCGGCGGCGCTGAGATGGTTGCAGTATCTCTGCGACGGCGACCCTGGTGGTCACCTCCCAGATTCCGTGCTCGTGCAGCCGGAACACCCCACCGCGTCGCCGCCGTCGATCACGGCCGTCAGGAGCATGCCCGCGGCCGATCCGATCTCCCACTGGTCACTGTCGCCGGGGCAGGTCACCATCGCCGCCGCCCCGTGACAGGGGTTACCCCACGCGCGTGCCGATGCTCGTCCGCCACACGCCGTGCCTCCTGGCCACGCCCGACGCGGCGACGAGCCCTTCGGCTGGCGCCATCGCGTCGGTGACCCACACGCGCCGGTCCGGACTGAACACCTGGAGGCAGTAGGCGCCGAAGAACCGGCTCCGACTCGAAGGGGCAGACGAGCGTGAGTCGCGCGGAAGTTGTAGGCGCTCGTGTCGAAGAGGACGACGATCGCCGGGCGCGGCATGACCGCCACGGCGGGGGGCGGGACGGCCGTCCACGACTCCGTGGCCGGGTTGCACACGGCGTACGCGTCGTCGGCGGGGGAGAAGCAGCAGGCGACCCCCGCGCGACGACGACAGCACGACGAGCTCCGACGAGGCCGGCACGACGAGAGCGACGGGAGACGGCACGGAGTCGTCGTCGCCGTCAAGGGGAGGAACCCCGCCGAGGGGACGAACACCCCGGAGACCCCGCCGCGGGGGGCGCCGCGTGCGCGACGGCGAAGAGCGGGACGACATGTGGCTCGCCCACGACGGGTGCACGACGCGGAGGCGCGCGGCCGCCGCCGGCGGAGGTGCACGAGCGCGTTCTCCCTGACACGTCGGCGAGCGGCACCCCGACGAATCGCTCGACCCCGCAGCCCGCTCGCGCGCCGCCGCCGCCGCGACGCCTCGCGGACTCTGCTTCGCCGGACATGGCCTCCTCGACCTCGACCGCTCGGCCGCTGGTGTCGTGGGGGAAGTGGACGGCTTTGACGTGGAATTGCACGGTGGTTTCGTGGTATCGTTGTCGTCGTGGTCGTCGTCGTGGTCGAGCGTGTAAGCTATCGATCGATGGGCTCGCGAGTGGGGGCACGGCCGGTGCGCGACTTCGTGTCCACGCCCGCCTTGACTCGTGCGAGAGGTCAATTCTCTAAACCTGCACGTACGTACTACGTAAATTCCGGTGTGTTTTAGGGTTGATGAAGCGCGCGTTTGCGCGCCGGCCCGGGCCCGGCACTGAGCCACCCGTGATTTTGATGTAAACAGGATAAATTTTGGAAACTTAGGTGATCGATATATACGAATACGTGCACCGTCTGGTTTCTTTATTCACGAAATTACTCATAAGGAACAGACCGTTCGAGAGTATCTCGCATCGCACACGCCGCTAGAGAATCGCCGATCTCGTGTAATAATGGGTATATGCTTCTTTACATTCTAGGTTTTTTTTTTTTAGAATATACACATCACAACGCAACGCGCACTTATCCCTATGAACGCACGCACACCAAACCACCCCTATGAACGCATCTTCTGCCCAACCACCCATCTGCAAATTGGGTATGTATACATATACTTTCTCGTCTCTGAATATTTGACTTTCTCGTTTCTGAATATTTGACGCTGTTGACTTTTTAAAACATATTTAACCGTTCATCTTATTTAAAAATTTTAAGTAATTATTAATTCTTTTTCTATCGTTTGATTCATTGTTAAATATAATTTTATGTATATATATAGTTTTACATATTTCACAAAAATTTTTGAATAAGATGAACGGTCAAACATGTTTAAAAAAAGTCAACGGCATCAAATATGTAGGGACGGAGGGAGTATATCGGAAAATTTATGCCGCTCCTCTATTTGTTTTGATCGATGGAAGTATGATTTATGATTTGATATGTACCAACTAAGGGCTCATTTGAAACAAAGGATTCTCGGAGAAATTCAATCCTATGGATACCCCCTAAGGATAACCATACTTACTTTTTGAATTTGTAGTTTCAACCGAAAATAATTATATTGATTTGCAGAAAAATCTTGTACCGTATTGGAATGTGGAATTGAACTGATGATCTATGTGAAAAATCAGTCTCTCTTTCTCTCTTGGGTGAAGTGCTGCATGGGGAGGTAATTGCGTGCATATATGCGTTGTTTGGATGCAGGCCAAGGCGTACGGGGCAGGGAAGGTGCGGTCGGAGAAGGAGGCAAGCAGGGTGGCGCGGGAGAACGGCATCAGCCTCGTCACCGTGCTCCCCGTCATCGTCGTCGGCGCCGCGCCGGCGACCAGGGGGTTCAACTCCAGCTCCCTCGTCCTCAGCTTGCTCGCCGGTGAGCGCTCGCTCGATCGATCGCCGGCCGGCCGCCGTGTCGTCCATGGCTTTTGCAATTCTCACCTGTGACATGTGAAAGGTAATTCGGTTCATTGATCAGGCCATGAGGCGACGACGGAGATGCTGAAGGCCACCCAGGATCTCGCCGGCGGCACGACGCCGCTGGTCCACCTCCGCGACGTCTGCCGCGCGCAGGTGTTCGTCGCCGAGAAGGGCGAGGCGGCGGCGGCGGGAGGGAGATACCTCTGCTGCGGCGCCAACACCACCGTGGCGCGGCTCGCCGGCTTCCTCGCCGGGAAGTTCCCGCAGTACAATGTGAAAACCGATGGGTACGTGCCTTTGCTTTCTCCGTCCCAAAATATAAAAAAAAAAAGTTAAACGGAACACATTACTTGACAGTTTTCTTGTCCAACTTTATAGTATTGAAATATATCGTCCAATTATTCTTTATATTTTAGAAATATTAGGTGCAGCTAAAATTTAAATTTTAAATTGATTTAGGGCAGGGGTTGTAATTAAATGTTTGTTTCTGCGTATAAATTTATCTACCACTTATAGAATCATCAAGACAAAAGGACACGTTTATGACTAATTTTTGTTAATAATACTGCTAACATAATTATTTTTGTTACTACAGTACTCCCTCCGTATTTTAATGTATGACGTCGTTGATTTTTTAATCAACGTTTGACCGCTCGTCTTATTCAAAATTTTTATGCAAATATAAAAATAGTTATGTCATGCTTAAAGAACATTTGATGATGAATCAAGTCATAATAAAATAAATCATAATGACATAAATTTTTTTAAATAAGATGAATGGTCAAATGTTGGACAAAAAATCAACGGCGTCATACATTAAAAATATACAGAGGTAGTATTAAACTTGCTTGGTGGACTGTATATATTGAAAACCGCATACGTCAGCAAAAGGAAGCCGCTACAGTAGCTGCGACGACTGCGAGCGGATCGACATTAATTTGCCGCTTACGCTGACACGTGGATATCCACGTGTCATCCTCTTGATCGATGTCGTTATATAGTACCTTTTCCGGTTAATTGTTAGTTTCGTGCATTAGTTATGAGTTTAGTAGCTAAGTTATTTTTTATCCACTCTACACATATCAATATAAAAAAAACAAAAATACTCCCACTATATCAAATTTGAAATTAACTATCCCCCACTTAATTTATCTAGTTTTAGGTCAATTGTTTTATACTTTCACAAACTCAGATTTAAGGATATTACTCAAGAATTAATTTATTTTAGGACACCCGTAGTTACTTATTTACTTTCATTATGAAATATAGTTACTTATTTATCGATAAATGGTGGTAAATTATATATGGCTGATAACCTGACAACCAATCAAAGCTTATAGCCGTAGTATAATGTCCGGTATTATAACTGATAACTAAAACATAGTAGTATGCGTGATGATAGCTGTCGTAATATATAGTATAATATATGTTCGGTGTTAAAATTCATGAACCGGTAGGGATCTCCGGTTGTTTTAATGTTATTGTTCGTGAGCACACCCAATTACCCAAATGTCAAAGCAAATTAGTTGGGTACTTCATGTGTTTTGTATTGATCTGCCGACTGCATATATATGTGCATGCATGCATATATGGTGTGTACCATGCACCTGCGCTACATGCCGGAGCCACATGAAAAACATTTGTTGACATCTTTTTCTTGCCTAAATCTGGCAGAACATGCACTATTAGAATAGTAAAAATAAGGAGCATATATATTCTTCAAGAAAAAGAGAAACACACACACAGTAAGTATACACACACACACACACACATATACATACATACATACATATATATATTCTACAACACATGCCATTTGTGACCGTTGAAAAATGTCGCCACAATTATAATATACTCTCTCCGTCCTAAAAAATCAACTTATGGGTACGAATTTAGACATAGACAGAGGTGGAGCCACATGTATCCAGACGAGTGCAAAATGCGGATACCTTCTTCTTATCCACAACTCTCGGCCACATCCCTCCACCACAATTTCTCATCTCTTACTCTCTCTCTCTCTCTTCTCAAAGTGAGTCATGAGAGAGCGAGGCATCATCGCCAGTGGCCGCAAGACAGCAGCAGCGGCCGGGCAAGGCGGCGCGTGATAGGGAGGCGGTGCTCAACCTCACCAGCGGCCAAGTGGCGACGGCGGGGCAAGACGGCGTGTGTGGTAGGGAGGAGGCGCTGAACCTCGCCGGCGGCCAAACGGCGGCGGCGCGGGGTAGGAAGGAGCCGCTGAACCTCGCTGGCGGCCACACAGCGGCAGCAGGTAGTAGAGGTGGTGTGGCAGGAGTGTAGGGTGATGTGGGATAGGGTGGAGCCATTGGACCTCGCCAGTGGCGGCGGTGGCTAGGCACGGCAACGCGAGATCTGGCGACTAACGTGGATGGCTGGAGGACACACACCTCGCTCTGCATCTTCACTGCGTTGTCACCTCCCTCCGCCGCATTGGTGGTTGTGGTGGCTAGAGTAGAAGAAGAAGATGTGTTGCAGCCTATCTTTTTTTTTCCTATTGCACTTTATTGCATTATAGTGTTTCATTTTATTTTGATTCGATGTTGCATTTATTGATTATTTATGTTGCCATTGGTATGTGTTTGAATGTTGTATTTGCCCTCGTCCTCGTCTAACGCCATCACCTCATTTGTCTCTTCTGTGTTGGTCGCTTGTTCTCGGTGGCTAGAATAGAAGAAGACAAAGTAGTTTTGTTGGCTTTTTTTAGTGATGTTGCAGCATATTTGTATTTTTTGTTACACTTTATTGTATTAAGGTGTTTCATTCACAGTTACTAAGACCGGACCGGACCGGCGGTCGGACCGGAAAAAACCGGAACCAGAGCCCCCACCGGTCCGGTCTAGGTAAAAGACCGGCATGCAATCGACCCGGCTATAAACCGGTTAGACCGCCCGGTTTTGCTTAAAAGCCGCTATTAAACCGGGGTATAAAACCGCTTTGAACCGGCCTGGTGGTGGTTGTACGCGCGTGCATGGGTACTGATGGGGGAAAATGAGCTAAAATATGGCGTGGGTGGGATTCGAACCCACGACCTCGTGGGAGTTAGTTAAACTCCACCACCACCAGGCTACTTGGCTCTTTGTGTTTACACTGAATGATCAATATATTTAGTATTTATTGAACCGGATTAGACCACCGATCCAACCGGTTGAACCAGTGAACCATTGAACCAACAGCCTCACCGGTTCGATTACCGGTCCGGTCTCAATAACTATGGTTTCATTCCATTTTGGCTTGATGTTGCATGAATTGATTTCTTGGTGTTGCAATAAGTATTGTTGAATATTGCATTTGGTTGAAACAATTTTGTTCAAGCGTTGAAACATTTTTCTCTAGTAGTGAAACATTTGGAACATTTTCATTGAAACAAATTTTACCAAGGGGTGAAACATGTGAAACATTCCTCAATAACATGATTTGCACCAAATCGGACGTTCGATCTGTGGCGGCCTCCGATTTATACCATCTGGCAAAAACAACTATTTTCTAGAAAGTACCATGTCACGGCTGGGAAAGCAATCCCCGAGCATGTTACCTTCATGACTCTTTTTATTTCCTCATACTAATACAAACATATAATATAAAAAAAAGGTTGGATTTCCATCATCTTCTTCGTTTCTTCGTCATCATCAATTGTATCTTCTGGTGAAGGACCATCCACCAGAAATATAATCGATGATGGTGAGCCAAAAAAGATGAATAAAAAAAAGAAATCAAAGATTTTAAATCTAGTCGCAATTGTTCACTTCACTCGAAGTGGAACGTGGCTATTGTAGCCATGGGTTATGCTTCAGCAACTACCGAATTTATCGCAAACATCGTTGGCGTTGCTCCGAGAGACAGGTTGATCGATCTAATCTAATACTAATATTGATAAAAAAAATCTAATCTATGGATAATATATGGTAGCTAATTGATGCGGTGCCCCAAGAAAATTATAGGATCGATCTCATCTCTCCAGGGCAACACGAGGGAAAGATAGGGATGGATCAAGCAACGTTGGTCTAAGGCTTTGATACAATGTAAAAATATATATTATGTCGTATTCTATTGTATTGCATTGATCTTTTCAAGGATATATATATATATAGTACATGGAAGTAGAAACTTAAGACTACAATACTAAGTTATTACGATGGAATTTATCTTTAGAACTCCATCTCTAGGACTCATCTCATCTCTATATTTTATTTTTAACTCTTAACTCTAACCGTACACGTACACATATATGTAATTGTAAGTTTGTAACACGTACTACTGGCAGATGCATGTATCCTCGTCTCTTAAAATCCAGTTAAGATAGCCCGTCTCCAGTAATCCAGTTAAGCTAACACGTCTCCAGTAGCAGATAACCTAGCGTGTATGGACTATGGCTTCGAGTTCAACGCTCCCGGACGATGTGCTGCTCGAGATCTTCGTGCGCTCCGACGCTGCATCCATAGTCCGCTCCGCCGCCACCTGCAAGTCGCTCCGCCGCCGCATCCTTCACCAGCAATTCCGCCACCGGCACCTCGCCGGCAACGGCAACTCCAGCCTCCTCCTCCGCGTCTCCTACAGGCTCTGCACCGATCTTAATACCTTCGTGGGCGTTACGTCGTCGTCCTCGCCGCTCCGCTTCAATGCCAGCCTCCTGGAGTCGTTCGAGCCCATGGCCTCGCGCGACGGCCTCCTCGTCCTCAAGCAGCGCGTCGCCAACAATGCCGGCGACGGCGGCGAGCACCGCAGCAACGGCTTCTTTTTCAAGGGGAGGAGCTACAGTTTCAATGTGTGCATCTGCAGCATCTTCACCGGCGGTGGCGACGTCACCACGTAGTTCCTCCCTCCCATGGATCCTGCCATGCATGTCAACATGGAGAGCCACAAGAACATCTACCCGCCGGCGTTGCTCGCCGTGGGCGTGGGCGCCGCCGGCGGCGGCGGCCGGTCGTCGTTCGAGCTGCTTGTCATGGACTGCAACCTGCGAACCCAGACGTTCTCGTCGGAGAACGGAGGATGGAACGCCGTCCGCGCGGCTCACCTGGTGGCACCCGGCCACCACCAGCGGCGGCCGCGGATGCCGGTGCCCAACTCGTTCCCCGCCATCGTGGGGCGCGCCGTGCACAGGCTCGGCGTCGCGAGCGACTACTGGCAAGACGGCGCCTACGGCGTGCGCGTCGCCGCCCTGCACGCCGACACGGCGGCGGCCAGGACGATCGATCTGCCGCCGGGGTGCGTCGACAGGATGCTGGGCTGCAGCAACGCCAAGAGCATGAGCGAGCTCATGCTGGCCGCGTCGCGGGGCGGGGCGGCGTTGAGCCTTGTCGTGGCGGAGCGCGAGGTGATCTCGGTGTGGACGTTGGAGGCGGCGGCGGCGGAGAGGTGGAGCCGGCAGGTGGTGATCGCGAGGGTGGCGATCGATCGGAGCGTGGAAGCACGGAGGTTGTACCAGACCGTCTTCTTCGAGGGGTTCGGGGAGAGGAGCGGCACCGTGCTGATGAGGATCGTCAACGTCGGGCTCGTGCAGCTCGACGTAGCAACGAAGAAGGCGATCGTTGTGCGGGACAGCGGCGCTGGTAAATGGTGGGGCAGGTCCATGTCCAGGGCGTGCTTGCACGAGATGGATTTGTACTCTTTGCTCCAAGGCATGAAGCCCTTTTGATGATGAATTCGATTCTTTTATTCTTTTTTTCCACAAACGCGTAAAACGATTACACGTAGAGTTTTTGTTACAAAACACAATAGGTCAGATCGGCCATTGCTGGGTTACAAGGGAAAAGGACTACGGGGGTGAAAAAAGGAAAAAAATGGAAAGCTCCTTCTCCTATATAGAGGGAGAGAGGTGGCGAAGCAAACCCCCATCCTCCCAACAGGTCCCCAAACGACGCGGCACTAGCTAAATATTAGAGACGGCCCTCCTGTAGAATATGGACCCCAGAACCATCGAGATTGGCGAAAGGGATGAATAGAAAACCTTGGCATTTTGCTCCTTCCAAAGCTACCAGGATACCAGAAGGACTAGAGAATCGAAGCCCTTGCGAAGATGCTCTGGCAAACAGGCCCTAGCAAATGGGCACCAGACTTGAAGAGAGTCGTCACAGGAAGGAGTGAGCCCAGTCCAGCTAGGGAGACAGGATGCGGTCCGAGAATTGGCGAGCGAACACATACTCGAGGAGGGTGTGGTTCGCCGTTTCAAGTTCCTGAGCGTGAAAGGGCAGACTGACTGACTGTCGATGCCGTGCTTCTGCAAAAGATCTGCCGTCCAATAACGCTGCTGAAACGCAAGCCAGAGAATGAGTTATTTTATTCTCGAATTATCCTACATGTTTTGGTGGTAGACTAGTAACCATCAAGTAGAGTATAGTTGGCCTTCTTTTACTGCCATTCATTTGCGATTGGGTTGCCAGATTCTGAAATTTCAACTAAGAGCTGATCAAACCTAACAAGAAATTTCCAATTCAAAGTTAAACAAACCTCTAACTTCCTAATACAAACTTCCAAATTAAAGTAGGAGAAGAATTCCACCTCGACTGGGAGTCTGGGGAGCAGATTGGTTCTCATATTGGGCCACATGGGCCTCCACCTCCGCATGCACGAGAGGCGGCCCACGAGTAGTCGATCCAGCCCTCTCCAGAAGCATCTTCTGCGCTGTATTTCTATTTCACTTTTCTAAAAAAAATATACAAAAATAAAATCAAGAAACGAATTCGTCCTCGACTCGTCTTCGTCTTCGCCTCGTCGTCCCCTTCTTCTTCTTCCTCCCCAAGAAGGCAACGAAACCGACCTCGCGCCGCCTCCCACCTTCCCGTTTCTTCTTTCTTGCGCCGCAAGAACGCGAATAGCTTTATCTACCGCCGCCGCCGCCGCGCTCTTCCACTCCAGCTCGCCGCGCGTCGCCTGCCTCGCTCCCCACGTTTCCGTCTCGCCGGAATCCTCCCCCCTCCGCCCGCGGATACAGTTGTCCCCGGTCGGTGTCGATATGGTACGCCTCCTCCTCTTCCTCTGCTCTCTCCCTCATCATCCGATGAATTTCCAGCTTCGGTGTCCCGCACGGTCTGGTCCCCGGGCCGGGGTGTTCATCAATGCGAGGCACAAAGTTTTCCAGACCTGTCACCAGTGTAGAATCGAGAGGCACTGTACAATACGACGATATTAGTTAGTAGCGTGTGTTCGAGAATCGAGAGGAGGTGCTGTACTTTTGCCCTTAGGGGTTGTATTTTCTCCTGCTATATTTAATGAATAAGCACAATCTTGTGCTGGTTCCGTTCAAAAAAAAAAGAGGAGGTGCTGTACAATACGATGATAAAAACGTTGGGGGATTTTTTTTTTCTGCCATGGTTGTCTCCGCGCGTCCTTTTGCGATGTGGAGAGGTCTCTGACTTGGGGAGCTAGGAGGAATCGGGCATTAAGTCCCGGGTGGTGTTTGTGTGGTCAGGGGAAGAGCAGCAGACGCCGGACTGCACTGCCTTGCACCTGCGGTTTATATTCTTTTATTGGTTCATGTGCTGAAATCTCCAATTGAGTTGTTCACCTTTGTTGTGATGTCGTTGATTAGTCAGGAAGTCATGTCTAGTTGCTCCTTTTTTTGGTTGAACCAAACTGTCCTTTTTATACAGAAAAGTAAACTGTGTTAGTGTGGTTAGTGATCTTCAAATGCAAAGATGTTAAATTGTTAAGATCAGATTTTTAGTACGTTTTGTTTGATTAAACCTGCAGCAGCAGCTTATCGTTAAAGTAAAGTTTAAGAATAAGAGTCTCATGACCGGTTTCAGGGTGATTGTGGGTAACATAATGAATTCCACTGTAGGGGTTTGGTTATATTCAATCATGCTTCCTAAAAAAGTAGTCATGCCGCGAATTGCCCATTTAGATTGTTCTGCGACTGTAAGGGATATGATCTGAGAACTGTATCGCCTTGCTCATATAGTTTGTTGTTATGTAAGGTGTTCAGTCTGAGAACTGCATCGCCTTGCATCTCCAGAACAAAAAAAGAAGTGCATGTTTGTCCTAGCAATATGAGCTTCAGTTTTTTCAATTCTGCAAATTGCAGTCCGTACCAAATATTACTGTGACTTGAGTATTGCATCTGATCACCATCTTGGAACATTATGTGTTGCCAACAGGCTACTCCCTTGGTAGCTGGGTTGTCAGTAGCAGCTGCTGCAATGGGAAGCAGATATATGCTCCAGGCATGGCAAGCCTTCCGGACCCGTGCAGCAATGCCACGAGTGCGGCGGTTCTACCCTGGTGGATTCGAGAGAGAAATGACAAGAAGAGAGGCGGCGCTGATCCTTGGCGTAAGGTGGGTTTTCTTCTCAATTCTTTGCACCTGTAGACTGTATCCTGTATGATGTTTTTTAAATCTCTTGTTAAGCTTAATGATCTTCAGTTGTTTTGGTGTTAAAGAGTGTTTTGCCACTGTCTTTGGTACTTATAGAAACCATTTTCTTGTATCAGAGAACGTGCTGCATTCGATAAGATCAAGGAGGCTCACAAGAGGGTAATGGTAGCCAATCACCCTGATGCTGGTGGGAGCCATTACATCGCTTCGAAGATAAATGAGGCAAAGGACATGCTGATGGGGAAAGGAAAGTCTGGTTCCATGTTTTAATCTGTCTAAAAGGAAACAGAGTTTTGTTTTTGCCATGACCATGATGACTTGTAGTGGTTCATGTTAATCGACCTTAACATGCTGTGCTGATTGTACCATAGATCTGAACCAAAAAACAAATGCAAGTTACTGGATTGAGTAACTCAATATCCTGCTAAAGTATATTGTTCAGAGCCTCCCGTCTGCGTTTTTTTTAAGCTTAGGTTGAAGCCATTTTGAATTCTTTCTTGCTAGATGATAGAATTGTAACTTAGGCTGTGTTTAGTTCCCCCAAATTCCCAACTTTCCATCACATCACATCATATAAAAACTTTCCTACACACATAAACTACCAACTTTTTCTCCAAACTACCAACTTCCCAACTTTTCCACCATCTAAACACAGCCTTACACGTCAAAATTGGAAGTTTGAAGAAATTGGAACGATGTGATGGAAAAGTTGGAAGTTTGTGTGTAGGAAAGTTCGATGTGATAAAAAAGTTGTTATACTCTCTCTGTCCTAAATTACAAGGTATCCTTTTTTGAGAAAAATCAAATTTAGTAGATTTTGACTAATAATCATACTAAGTATATCTATACTAATTATTATGTATTGTATATCACTAGATTTATATTTTGAAGTTTTTTTATGTGATGCTAATTTTATATTTGTTAGGAACATAGAATGAATTAATTAGAATACTGCTCAAAGTACGTTATTAAAAACCGTGTAAAAAATGTAGGCCTTATAATTTAAGATAGAGGAAATAGTACATACTAGTTATATCAAAACTTATGCGAGTTCAAAAACCTTTAAGTCTGTATTATAGACGATCGATGTGACGAAAATTTTGGATTCTAGCTAGCTTTATTCCTGTTGCCAACTTTTTTGTTTACGTGCCAATGGGATAAGGCCCTACGCGGCCTAGCTTCTATGTATACTTTCCTGTTTGGGAAAGAAGCCAACGGCTTTTTTTTTTTCGTTTAAGTGGGCACCCCTCATGCTATGGAGTATAATATATAAAGTATGTCGTTTAGAAAGTCTTAAAAACTTTTAAAAATAATATGATATATTAATAAGTGATATATTACTCGTTTAAATTCAATTCAAATAAATATAAATAAAAAAATAAAATTGATTACGAACATTATCTTGCCAAAAGTATTTTAGGAGAGTAAGGGCTGGTTTGGTTTGAGGTCTAGATTAGACTTAATAATATTTGACAATTTTAATAGTGTTTAGTGTCTATATTTGGTTTGAAGCCAAATTTTAGCATGTCTAAAAAATATGCCATTTCAATAGTAAACTTAGGCTATTTTGGCTTCAATCCAAACGTAACTTTGCCTTACCAAAATTAGTTATGTCAAAACTTGCCAAATTTTAGTATTGATAAAATTTTGTAAATTTAGGCCACGAACCAAACCAACCCTAAAACAAGGTGTTCCCTTGGAGATAATTTCCCCCGGAAAAGATAAAAGTTCAATCATTCCTAGAGAGACCGACGTCGCGACGAGACGACGCGAGGATTGGACGCAATAGCTCTGGGCTCCGGTAATATGATCGCATCGAAGTGACGACGTCATCATCATCCCAGCTTCTTCCTTCCTGTCGCCGTCGATGGCCGGTCACCCGTCCGTCAGCAGATTGAGGCCCCGTTTAGATGGGACTAAAACTTTTAAGTCCCTATCACATCGAATGTTTGGATATTAATTATAAATATTAAATATAGACTATTAATAAAACCCATCTATAATCTTGGAGTAATTCGCGAGACGAATCTATTGAGCCTAATTAATCCATGATTAGCCTATGTGATGCTACAGTAAACATTCTCTAATTATGGATTAATTAGGCTTAAAAAATTTGTCTCGTGAATTAACTTTCATTTATGTAATTAGTTTTGTAAGTAGTCTATATTTAATACTCTAAATTAGTGTCTAAAGATAGGGACTAAAGTTAAGTCCCTGAATCCAAACACCACCTAATTCTTCATAAAATTTTCTCTGAAGGAGACTTCGAGGACAGCAAGTGGCATTCATTGTACAAAAAGCTTACAGTAATTCTTCATTAAAATTTCTCTAAAGGAAACTTCGAGGACAACAAGTCATTTGCATTCAACCTTCCATTGATGATTGTTCAGGTGCGCGGAACCTTCTGATGGAATAAATTATCTGAATTCATCTTCTGACGGAATGAGTTGTCTGAATTCATGGTTCAGTTCCTGAGCTAGTAAGGGTGTGTTTAGTTCACGCCAAAATTAGAAGTTTGGTTAAAATTGGAACAATGTGACGGAAAAGTTGGAAGTTTATGTGTGTAGAAAAGTTTTGATGTGATGGAAAAGTTGAAAGTTTGAAGAAAAAAATTGTAACTAAACTCGGCCTAAGTTTGTACTATCTGAAGAACACTTGGGTGTGTTTAGTTCACGCTAAAATTGAAAGTTTGGCTGAAATTGGAACGATGTGATGGAAAAGTTGAAAGTTTGTGTGCGTAGGAAAGTTTTAATGTGATGGAAAAGTTGGAAGTTTGAAGAAAAAGTTTAGAAGTAAACAAGGGCAAGATTTCTAATAGAGAGCACGAAATCTCTGCGTGTCATTCATTAAGACGGACTGACGGAAAGGAAACGGTCTAACTGAAGATTGCAAGACGGCAAAGAAACCAACATTTGCTGTCATATGTTCATTCAAAGGAAGTATATTGCACACAGTTTCTGCTTTATTTATTCTGATTTTTTTCAGAATATTCTGTACATACTAAGATAAACCTGGGTAATTAACCACTAAATTATGGGATTCTAGTCTTATCATATTCCCTAGGGATGATCAGGCATGACAGCATGTGATAGACAATTAGACATGCATGCAAGTGAATCAATTTTAATCATTTGGTCTAAAGTCGGGACCAGATCATGGTCTTATCAGGTTGAATTGTTGACTAACTGGTATGTCTATCCGTCTGAAGAAATAGACCTTTCATCTAGCTCTGAGCAAATGTCAGTAATTTGTTCCAGGTCAAATGGTCAATTTTGACAATCCATGCGTAGGGTGATTTGATTTCAGAGCTAGAGCATCTTAGAATGCTTCACCTCATCAAGTCTAAACCTGCAAGTCCAAGTTGACAACAGATAACCTTTTGTTCCAAGTTCATCTGCAAAACTTCAACCTTGCCAATTTTTCCAGTCAAAAGCAGAACTGTTGGAAGGTCGTCTGCAATTGATGCTCCTAAATTACAAGCTTACAATCTGTCTCTGGGACCAGCAGAAGAAAAATGACAGGAGAGAGGCCCTTCATCTTGGACTGTATTTATTATGCAATTGTACTTGCATGGCTGCGAAAGAGATGCAAGAAACAAGGACAGAAAATGCATGCACAATGTGACTGAAAATGAACAGAAAAATTAGCTCTAGGCTGTAGCAGACCTGAAAACAGTCACAGAATAAACTGCATCCTCCTGGCTTTCTGTTGCACCAAACTGCTCATGGAAAGATACAACTAACTAAGGCACCGTTTTGAGTTCACTGAAGATGAAGATTAAGTATGAGCATGCAAAATGAGAAAGCCATTAGTGCATGATTAATTGAGTTTTAATTATTTCAAACATGAAAAAAATGATTTATCTGATATTTTAAAGTAACTTCTATATAGAAAGTTTCCGCACGAAATACACCCTTTAACAGTATGAAAAGCGTGCTAATAGAAACATGTATCGATCTTAATAAAAAAGAACGGGGCCACTTGAGATAAGTGATTCCATCTCTAGAACAAATTAATTTGCTCAAATTAATTGTGGCTCACTACAAGAAAATTCTTTGGCGCTGCATGACTTTGTTCATCCTCTATAGCTACAAAATTTCAGCAACTCGGCGTTTGGTCATGTTTCTTAGATATTTTTTCCTGTACAGGATTGATTTTGAGATGATAGATATGCTTTATGTTACTGTGGCCGTGTCTTGCAGCATTTGGTTTCTTATGACGCAGTAATGAGATTCTCTCTGGAAGAAAAGCATGAAATAATCTTTCATAAATGTTTGCATATAAGTCTTGCATAAGTCTGGGATTTCATAAATGTTGGGCTGCTGCAACAGTAAAGATAATCGTCGTATCTGCTTGTGCACACATGAGATGTCCAATCAAGAATGCTGTTGTTAAGACTTTGATCATGAGGAATCCGTAGGCACAAAAGTAGGTTTTTGTCTCTGTCGGTATTGAGTTCTTTGTCCGGATTTATGACTGGTTTGCTACGTACTGCTGGACAGAAAGGTTCTGAAGATTTAATACACTGTAGGAGTATTGATTTAGGACCAAGTTACAGGGAGCTTTCTAAATGACGTATTGAAGAGCAATTCAAACTTCTGCTGCTGTACGGTACAGAGCTCAGATAGTATGCTCATATTTCTGACGAAAATCAGAAGATCAGTTCCATGGAATGATTTGGAATTCCATGAGTATTGGAATATTATTTGGCAAATTTATTTATTTTTGAACGAAATCAGCAAGTCGCCAATTTTCATTGAATAGAGGAGAAGCAAATTGTACAAAAATTAACATTTACAAGTTTTGAGGCCGCGGCCCTATAGACCAGAGAAAAGATTACACTGTCAGCATTATTTGGCAAAGTAACTTTCAAGATATTTGCAATATATTTTATTTCGTAATTGGCGTATGAATAGTACTAGGTTAGGAGTTAGGGCACTCTTTCCTGCAGCTAGAATTGAACTTCTATAATTATTTGTCATTTTGTCCAGACAAATTGATCTTCACTGAATATCTCTGACAGTGTAAATTTCAAAGTTTACCAAACGCTTGTTGGTGGCAGAATGGCGGCTAATAATCGAAGAGCTATAAAGTTTTGTCTGTGCTTCCATTTTCGAAACACTTGGATTCATGTTGGGGGTTAAGTCTGCAATCTACTGCCAAAATTCCAAAACACAACATCAAAAGAAGTTGACACCTGCCTGTCAGACAGCAAAACAAACAAAAAATGCTCCTATCCTGACTTTTTCTCTCACTTGGAATCAAGATTTCATACGTTTCTCAGGTATAATCATGTTGATATTCCAAAACAACTAGATATAAAACAGATGTCATGCATTTGAGGTAACATTGAATCTTAAGGCTGAATTCAGCAATTAGCCGCCATAGCGGGAAATTCTGAAATGCCTCCGTCTACAAAGTATGCAATTAATATTGAAGAAACCTCACATTTATCCATCATTTGTCAAAAGAAACATGGTTAAAAACACAGTACAATTTGTGCTTACCTTAAGAACTGAAGTGGAATACGCTACTTCCATTTTACACTAGCAATGATCAACAGAAGACGAATTAATCGAACAAGATTTCTTCTTATCAGGGGGCATGCATACACATGAGAGATTCAACCAATCTTCTCCAAGTTTTCAGAAAAAAAAAATCTCCATTGCTTGTTTCTTCTGAAGGCACAAGGAGCTCGCGAAATTACATTCGACAGATGTTAGCATCAAGCATGACGAAGCAAAAATTGTACTCAGAGACTTATAACCATGCATAAACCTGAGACTTGTGTCCACTGAAAACATATATGGATCACCATAAGTCTGCCTTTTCTCCTGTGCTATTTTCTTAATTTCTCTTGGGAAGTAGAGAGCATCCAATGTCATTTCTTGACTACAGGAAACAAGAGGCATTCAAAGTCGCATTTAGGTGCAATATTTCCTCCAAAGGTTCAAAAGGATGAGGCCTCTGAAGACAGAAAGAAGAAAGATCAGAGGACGAAGAAAGGTCTTTTCTTCAGTCATGTTGCAACAAAGCGATTTATTCTGTCTTCAAAAAAAAATTATTATTCCTGATGCTACATTGGCTAATGGCTACTAGCAGCATGGTGATAAGGACATGAAGCCAATCTTTGCATAGCTAGTGTGTAGTGTGTACTAGTACATGGGAACGTAGAGATCCCAAAGTCTCGTTTTTGTGTTGCACCTTCCAAGAAGCAAACGGATATCAAGCAATTGTCGGCTAGTACTGGGGTATTACGCACATCATGTATTCATGTGTTCGTGCGTGCGTGTATATAAGTCAATCATGGGATTTTCTTTGTGGTTTTTACTGACCTCGGTTGTACGGTTTTACTCGTGGGAGTGTTTGAGAGAAGAGTGAAAGATTGAGAAGATACATAAAATTGAGTCATTAGCGTAGGATTATTTAAGCATTAATTATTTTAAATTTAAAAAAATAGATTAATATAATTTTTAAAGCAATTTTTTATTTAAAATTTGTACAAACAACGGATGGTTAATAATTCGAGAAGCGTCGGCGTGTAGGATGAGATAAACATTCTCTCGATCTACTGATTCGTATACTTATCTTTCCTACTTATCACGTATGGTGATGATGGTCGACTCTGAAATCCCTAACCACATCCATCACATAAAAAAGTTCTAGACCATGAAATCGTATGTCTTTATCATGTATCCGCAATCCGCCACTCTTTATGTGTATGACACTTTCGTAACAACGACATTTTTTATGTCGTGGAGCACTAATACATTTGATTTTATTGGCACCTCTAAGTGCCGGTTCACTAAAGAAAATATGTTCGATTTTATTGAAAAAAATATCTGAAGTGAATGGACATCTAAGATCAAGTACAATTGATTTATAAAGATTATAACGAAAAACTTTGAGGAAAACCGAAAAAATGTGCCGCTGGTAAAAACTTTACCAAAGAAAATTCACGCTATCATGTATCGAGTATCTTTATCATGTACTACATGATTCACCACTCCTCAGACGATCAGACCTATTATTTGTGCATGCCATCCTCACAGTTCCTTTTGTGTGTCACACAACACTAACATGGTTGCTTTTGTTGACCAAGAATATCCAAAGGGAAGAAGATTTTTTAAATTTTACTGTGAAAACTTTGGGGAAAACGGGAAAAGAGCAAATGGTAAAAACTTTAATCTAGATAAAATATAAACATATCCAAAACTTGTCAAAGTGGCCTCTGCTAGTCAAGTTGCACGAGTAGTGTATATATCTCTATTTCAACATTCGCATGGTTAAGATAATGGGATAAAGTGGGCCAGAAGATTGAATGGTTCCTAGATAATAAATGCTAAACTTATTCAGATCCATAATTTCAACTAGAAAATATTGATATGATGTTAGAAAGTAACTTAGTATTTATATATGCATGCTTCGGTACCATGAAAATCCATTTCCATTGCAACACATATGGTTTACAATTCTCCAGGTTTTGCTAAAAACCATTCTATAGTTTGTACCAGGCCTCAATTTTTTTTTTCTCTTTGACATCTGAAATCATGTTTATTCATGACAGTACCATAAGAATTAAACTATGGTGAGTTTAGGAAGACAGTAAGCTGTTTTGGAGCGACCAAGAATTTATTTGCAACAACCAACAAGTTATTACTATGTAGCAAGGTCATATTACAGTGCATTTGAGATTTTTTGAGCCGGTAGATTTTCCACGGAATTTATGAGTACTATAAACATGCATTGATGGTTTATACTGTTTTGGTGTGCACAATGTATAGTAATTATATAAAGCAATAAACTAGAGTGTGGTCCCCCTAATTAAGCACACAAGAATACACCTAATTATATATATACTCCCTCCGTCCCATAATATAAGGAATTTTGAGGATTTTGAGTTTTTGTTTGCACTGTTTGACTACTCATTTTATTCATAAAATTTTGGAATTATTATTTATTTTTTTGACTTATTTTATTATCTAAAGTATTTTAAGCACAACTTTTCGTTTTTTATATTTGCACAAAATTTTTTGAATAAAACGAGCGGTCAAACAGTGCAAGCAAAAACTGAAAATCCCTTATATCATGGGACGGAGGGAGTACATATTTTAAAAAAGATACTATATTGATCACAAGTTATTTATGTGGTGAAATACTAGTATTCTTTTTATTTTTTTTCCGTGGATAAAAGCTGGTACATTATCTAGTACTTGGTTATAGGTAAGAACTAAATATTATATATTATAAACTTGAACAAGAGATTCAAGGAATCTAGCAGAGCAATTTCTTTTAAGAAATCTTGTTTTTAAGAAGTACGAAGGAAATAATCAGCAAAAATAATCCAATAAATAAGCAGAAAAGAATGAGGTTCTATCAAAATATCGTCTAACGTGAATTTTTCACCTCTAATATATGGCTGATGGATAGACTTGTATATGATGTGTGCACATGAGCACATCACACTTACCTTATCAAGGAGATAATAATAATAATAATAATAATAGAAGTACTATTGATATCACCTCGGCTAGTTATGTCATCAAATTTTCCAACAATAAAGTCACTTTGAACTTGTTAAAAAAAACTTGAAATGAGGCTTTAAAAACTTGAATAAAAAGGATAAAAAAAAAAAACTATGAGCCCAACACTAGCTTCCAGGAAGGAAGGCTAGCTAGGGATTTGCAAGGATGTGATTCAGTGGCTACACCCAGAGTCTTCCGCACGTGCATTGAAGGTTGAAACTAGGAAGAACTGTGCATACGTGGCAGTGGGGCCCACCACAATGAGGAGGCGGACAGTGCGGCGGTTGACCTGGCCCGGTGGGCCATAGAAAAATATGAGGTTCATACTTTTTTTTTTTTGAAATTCATAATGGTAGTCCCTTTCAAAAGCTTGAAAAGGAGTCCCTTTCAAAAACACTGAACATTCTTCAACACAGCCTACAGCCTATGGTTGGTGTTTTGGTCCCTTGTCTGTTTTCTCTCCTGTAGACAAAACCAGATTTTGCTAGCTACTGGTTATAGGTGATTAATTTCACACTGATTTAGAAATTAAAGAAGGTGAATTCATGTTATTAATTGTTATTATTTGAATGATTCTATGCAATGCAACCAGAAAAAAAATACATGAGTTATGTCTCTGATTGTCTAAGTAGTGACCAATTTTCTATTTAAAATAAGGGAAGACTACATAAGAGTGGTGTAGAGGCCATTTTTTTTTTAGTTTTGTCTCTCCTAAAAACCAAATATATTACTTTAATAGAAACCAATATAATATATAGTAGAGTAAAAACAAATTTAAAGAGTTGTGTAACAGTACCATGGTTTTTTACTGTGTCTTCAACAAATGGCACATTCTTTAATACCTTTTAGTAAATTGTGTCTCCACTTGTCAACATAAGATTATCAAAGCTCTGATAGATAGGATTGAGATCCTTTGGCGTGAAGTTAAAGGAACGTGATCACTGATATGTGAGTATCACCACCCATAAGCCTAATGCTATATGGAAGATCAAATGCCATAGAGAGTGTTAAAATAGTAGTTGCTGAAGAAAATGCTATAAAACATTAAACTTATTTTTACTCATTATTGCAATTGAATTTCTTATACTAGCGGTATTGACTAAAATTTGTGCTCTAGCTGCGGCTATAGTGCGGATCATTTTCAAGCTGACGCCTAACCTTTAGATATACAAGAGTTGAATCTTTTATTGGCAGATTTATATCTGATCAAAACCTAAATTCAACTAAAATACCTTAAATATATTTTAGTTTTGAATGGCCAAATTATTTAGTGAACCGATTGCTCCCTTGAGAACAGCGTGTAGCCCGCTGGTAGAGAGCTACCAAGGGCATGCCGTTGGGCTGAGTTCGATTCCCCTCAAACCTAGGTTTTTTCATAATTTCTTCTCTATCAATACTGGTGCTAAGTTCTTCCTTAGTATCCCAACAATTTTTTTCTTTTCAAAAAAAAAACATAATCACATATTCAGGAAAGTACCATTCATTTTTTTCTTTTCAAAAAAAAAACATAATCACATATTCAGGAAAGTACCATTCTTCCTTAGTATCCCAACAATTTTTTTCTTTTCAAAAAAAAACATAATCACATATTCAGGAAAGTACGATTCGTGTGATGGTAGAGTCTTTGATTATAATTTCTTCTCTATCAATACTGGGTGCTAAGTTCTTCCTTAGTATCCCAACAATTTTTTTCTTTTAAAAAAACATAATCACATATTCAGGAAAGTACCATTCGTGTGATGGTAGAGTCTTTGACTGGCACATGACTTAACTCACCAGGTATAAATTCTGTTGCTCATAAATAGAGCTATATATATGTATTATGAAAATAATCAAATGGGTTATGCAGTATATTACAGTCCTATGGTCTGTATAGGAAAGTATCATTCATGTGATGGTAGAGTCTTTGATTGGCACATGACTTAACTCACCAAGTATAAATTCTGATGCTCATAAATAGAGCTATATATATGTACTGTGAAAATAATCAAATGGGTTATGCAGTATATTACAGTCCTACGGTCTGTATAGGCTCCAATGAGTACAGTGCAGATGGTACAAACACATGAAAAAACTACATATTGGTCCTGTCTTTTCAAGGGCCGTAGTGCAAGAACATCCACAGTACACTATAGATAATTAGAACATATGGTTCATGATGCCCCGTTTCATATTCATCTGATAATAATCAAGGGCTTCTCGAAGAATTATGCGTGCTTTCTGATTATTGGTCGCTTGCTCTACTGTCAACGATGACAATGCAGCTGCCTGCTATACTCCATAATGTTTTTTTATCTGGCAACAATAGCGACTCACCACATTAGTGTGCAATATTAATTACAATGTCGTCACTTAAGAGGTTTCTTTTTTTCTCCGGTTACACACTTTTCTGGTTCTTAATTACTAACTCGATGTTTTGCAGATTAAAACAAATAAGTCAATTACAGTACTGACTGTCCTTAACCTTGTAAATTAATAATCGCTTCTGTCATTACAAAAAAAGAAGTCGTTAGTCGTCCATTACATACGAATTTTCCCTCCCCTAACTCAAAGGACAAAATTGAATGAAAAATTTTCAGCCTTATTTAATACCTGAAAGTGCCTTAAACTACATCCCAAAATAACAAAAGGTATCTTAACAAAAAAATTCAGACCAAAAACACATCGAATTCCACAATAATTTGTTTTTAGGAGTGTCTATACACTTCAGGCGACTGAATTTTTCAAAAATTTCCATCACTTTTTCTACCACTTGGATGATGAAAATCCAATGGTTATCATTGCTCACCAACTACTTATTACTTATCACTCTCAATGATTGAACAATAAACCGTTCTAACATACAAAAATTTACAAAACTACATGAAAAGCATTAACCCATAAAAGTTTACAAAGTTACATGCAAAAGATTCAAATTATGTAAAAATAAAATAAATCCACAGATAAGAACAAAATTGCGGTTAAAATACGACTAAAATTACAATTTTTTAGCCGCCTGAAAACTAGCAAATCCCTTTTGTCTATTTAGGGGGAAAAAACTCCTTTCCCCTGAACAGTATCTCAGTCAAAAGAAGAGATATCATCGATCGATCGGCTCTTTGATTTCTTGGCACCCTTACACCCAACGACATGGACGTGGCATGATCACCAGCGGATGGCCACTGTTGAGGTGACATGTAGCTTAATTAGCTAGATGCAAGTACAACTTTGAGCTGCTTTTTTCTCACAGACAAATTAAAAGGCATAAAAGGATAGCGTACAGTAACAAACTATAGCTTAGCTTTCTACTTAGCTGAGTGGTGATGTTGCTCTGAAGATTCGTCAAGACAGCAAGAGGATTCAAACGCCATCGATCGATCAGTGCATGACTTGGACCAAGCTCTCATGCATTTATAAAGCCATAGAAGAATACCCTTTTAATTGCTCCATGGACTCCTTCACACTCATATATATATAGCTAGCTTTGCTCCTTGCAAAGAAAGGCCAATATCAAGAGAGCTAGCTAGAGCTCCATTTACAACCATTACAAGATTGCATCAGAGAAGATATCTTCATAGATAATTGTTGGAGCAAAAGAACACAAGAAAACACATAAATTCGATTATAATCGTGGAGATGGTGACCAGCAAGGAGTTTGCAAGGGATCAGGCGGCCATGGATCAGAAGATCAAGAGCGACGTCGGCGAGGTGGTGCTCGCCGGAGACGAGGAAGAAGACGGGGACGTGGTGCTCCCGGGGTTCAGGTTCCACCCGACCGACGAGGAGCTCGTCACGTTCTACCTCCGGCGGAAGGTGGCGAGGAAGTCTCTCAGTATAGAGATCATCAAGGAGATGGACATCTACAAGCACGATCCATGGGATCTCCCCAGTAAGTGCATCCCCAATTAATTTGACAAATAACCTCAAACACAAATCATTTTCAAAATAATCGAACTAAATTCTGTGTTTGTGTTTGAATGGATGGAATGAATTTGTGCAGAGGCGAGCACGGTAGGTGGAGAGAAGGAGTGGTACTTCTTCTGCCTGAGAGGGAGGAAGTACAGGAACAGCATCAGGCCCAACAGGGTGACGGGATCCGGGTTCTGGAAGGCGACGGGGATCGACCGGCCGATCTACTCCGCCGCCGTCAACAGCAACTCCGGCGAGTCGATCGGGCTGAAGAAGTCGCTCGTCTACTACCGCGGCAGCGCCGGCAAGGGCACCAAGACCGACTGGATGATGCACGAGTTCCGCCTCCCGCCGGCGATCGCCGCCGCCGACGCCTCCCCGTGCATGCAAGAAGCTGTAAGCACGCATATACTCCCATGCTCTCGTTCTCGTTCTCCTTCTCCATCGTCGTCAAAAGCCTCGTGTACTCGATCCCACGTACTACTTATGTATGAAGTGCATTCTCAATGGAAGAATTACCCAAACTCAACCTGGACAAGAGAGATGGAGAATTACGTACCTAGACTCAGCCTGGATGAGAGAGATGGGTCAGGCTAGAGGGATACGAGTAACCAAACACACCATATCCATATCCGGTTCTCCTCATCTGTGACAGATCACAACTACGTACAATTTGATAGTGTGGAGTACAATATCATCTGCAATACTTTACATCACCAAATCGTCTTAATTTTTTTTTTCAAGCTAAGTTCAGCAGTTCTTTCGAGATTACAGGCCTCCTTTGGAACGAAGAAATTTTGCGAAAATTCTACAAAAATTGAACTAATCCATGAGAAAGTCCTACTGAAATTCCCACGTTTTAAAGGAGTACTGGACATCCTCTCACGTTCTAGCGTGATTATAGTATTTTACCGGTTGCCATTTCTAACCGATAAGAGTACAGCCGCCTAATAGCATTGACCTCTAACTTGTGCACTTCTGACTGAAAAAATGCAGGAGGTCTGGACCATCTGCAGAATCTTCAAGAGAAGCATCACCTACAGGAAGCAGCAGCAGCAGCAGGCCTGGAGGCTGCCGGCGCCGGCGCCGGCGACGGTGACCGTCAAGGCCCCGCCGCCGGGGGACTCGAGCTCCAACACCGGCAGCTTCGAGTCCGACGGCGGCGGCGACGAGTTCATGAACTGCGGCCTGACTCCGGCCATCTCCCTGCAGCAGCACGGCGGCGGCTACTTCTTCAACGACGGCATCCATCACAGCCACAACCACCACAAGCTTCATCATAGTCAATGGGGTTCCCTACAAATGGCGCTGCCGGCGCCGGAGCCGAAGCCGGAGCCGGAGCAGAAGCCTCTGAGCTCGCCGGCGATGACGATCACCTTCCATCAGAACGACCATGGCTTTCCCCTCGCCGCCGCCGCCGCCGATTTCTACAAGGATGGGTACTTGGAAGAGATTGCGAGGATGATGGAGGTGGCTGATCCAAGTCCAACAGGATTCTATGACTGTAGATATGCTTGATCTCAGTAGGAACAGGGTTTCAGAAAATAGATGCTAGATATGCAGAATTCGCCGACAAGAACAGTGCCCCCTTTGTGTGAGAGGCTGACATGTAGGGCCCATGCTGCAGAGGCTGCTATCACTATTAGTCTTGTACTTTTGTTTTCTGATCTAATATATACTACTGTACACTCCAGATGGGATGTGAACTGTCATACAAGATACCTGATTGTTACTTGTGTACTTGTGTCTGTGATGAACTACTGGCTATATACATATTACACCCGTTTCAAAATATAAGTGATATAGGCTATACAATTCATAGATAATATCTCTTATATTTTGAGATGGAGGTAATATGTTTCAGTCAGTACTTCATGAATCATTTTTTTGGGTGATCATGACGAATGATGTTATTGCAACAGCAATGTGCAACTCCCTTTGTAACTTACCCATCTCACTCAGGTGTACATAGGCAACTACTGTCAATGGTTAAATAAAAGTTGGCTAAGGAGAGTAGCTGTAACTCTGGTAACATACTCAAGAATCAATTCAAAGGTAATAACATAAGTGCTTTGTCACTGAGATTTGATTAAATTCACACAAGTCATTCAAAGCTGCACACGTATGCGCAGACATAACCATCTGCAACTTGCGTGCGACGTAGACATTTGATCTGGTGTAAAGATTTGTCATCAGTGGACAAAATGTTGTTATAAGTTGTAGAATTGCACATAAAAAAAATCATGGATCATTTTCAGAATTTCTTGTGCTGACTCCTAATTTGACTCTTCCAGCACCCTAGAGGGGATCAACTGGATTACTATCAAGCTGGTGTCCAGGTGATTCAATTCAATGTATCTGAATCACCTGATGAGTGACAGGGGGTGAAACTGTAAAAAATTCCATAAGAAATCCTTTTCAGGTCACCTCTATGAACAGTTGTGCGAAAAAGATGTGTACAACCATTCTGGATGCTGAATGTGACTTCCCGGAAAATTATATCACCATCTTGAAGCTAAAATGGCACTAAGAGCCATACCACATGAACAGAAAACATCCAGCCATACGAAATATTTATGTGTGATATTTAATGTGTTAGGATAACCATGGAAGCGGACAACCAGAATTTGTGGCTTCTCTGACCAAGGAAACTAGAGTTGTGTTTAGATGTAAAGTTAATAAAATGGTTTGAGCTAGCAGTGATAGACTAGAAACAGTCCAAAACAGAACCAACAGAATTGGTGACACAATGGTAAAAAGACAAATTTGTATTGAGCAAAGGCACCATCGAATATACTCCCTCCGTTTCAAAATGTTTGACACCATTGACTTTCTAACACATGTTTGACCGTTCGTCTTATTCAAAAAAATTGTGAAATATGTAAAACTATATATTTACATGAAAGTATATTTAACAATGAATCAAATGATACGAAAAGAATAAATAATTACTTAATTTTTTTGAATAAGACAAATGGTCAAACACGTACTAAAAAGTCAACGGTGTCAAACATTTTGAAACAGAGGGAGTAGTACACAGCAGGATAAAAAAGTTGTTTGATTCTGTTTGCATCTATTCTGAAGACAAACAGGTATGTGTGTTCATTTATCTATGATGTGCCGCATATGACAAATAATCAGCTGGAATAAAACATGAATATATAACAGGAAATATCAGAAACCACCCCGCAATTTACACTAAAAAGAACCACTGCAAAAGGAGAGAAATATGATTCAGCAGTAGCAGCATAGTTCAGAATGTCACACCTCAGCTATATTTGAAATCAGCAATGCTGATTTTTCTTAAAATACAATTGTCTTAATACAAAGAAATTGACAGAAACATCATTTCTGGGGACTACCTAGTAGGCTAGTACCTGCTGGAGGACAGCAGAGGGAAGCAGGACTGTGCAAAACACACCAATTAGGAAGATGGCAGCGGAAAACCATACCATACCAGAAGCTTAAGTACCTCTTGGTGGATGAATATATCATGTAATAGCAGCGACACATAGGTAGTTAGAAGTAGATGCGGCAGTATCATTTTCCTCTCCTTCCAGCCCAGAAAGCTGAGATGTGTTTCCACTAGAGCATTTTCTGCCAAAATCATCAAATGAGAAAGAAAATCGCACCACACAACCATGTGGATAAAATAGTACGATCACCATGTAATTTAATATAAAACGAAAGGAAATTCGAACCTTTGTGAAAGCAATTTCTCATCAGATAAAGCCTTCTCAAGCCTCTCCTCGAATGGTGTTGCGTGCCAACTCACCTTTTGATCCTAATTATGTAACAAACTATAGATAAGCTATTTTTATATGTACATATGAGAAAGTAAGAGAAGAAGAAGCAGAGTTTACTTCTTTGTATTTGTTTGTTGAGTTGGGAATGCCATTTCCATCCCACCATTTAGGAGTGAAAGTATCTGGTTCTGTGTCTCTCCAGTGAGCAGCGACCAATCCAATAATAGGCCTATCTTCTTCTGAACTCTTAGCAGAATGAGATCTGTCACTTGTCAAGGGCTCATCCCTGAACACCTTCTTTGGATTTGGAGGCTTTAACCACTGTGACAAGCTTGGGAATTCAACCTCAGAATCATTGCCTTTGAGCACCTTCTTTCTGCTGGAATGAACTAGCGGCTCACTTTTAAGACATTTCTCCACAGATTCTGTGCTTGAATTCTCTCTTCTCTTATTACAGGATGATACTGAACCCTCAGAACTCTGGAATAGGGAACATTCATTAGATATTGAAAGTTCAACAGAAACCAAACTGTCATTCTTTGCATACTTGAAATCCTCATCTGATATATTGGGCTGACAGGATTCTAGTCTCAATTTTTCACAGCTTCCAGAGGCCTCAACAGAACTCACAGCTTCATATGTATGCTCTGAACAAGTCCTAGTATTGTTCTCATTTCTCAGCTCTTCCTGGTCAGGTGCATGAGTTGTAGCTGGTGTCTGTATCTCAGCAGTCGCTTCTGAAGGAGTTGAAATGGGTGAAGATTTGGATCCAACCAGATTGATATCATCCCTACATGTGAAAGACGATGAATCTAAGGTGGTCAACTTGTTCCCACAGTTGATTGCACTGTCGTCATTGCCGACAACCTCAACTTCTATGCTCTTGCTCACAGCTTCAGAATCATTCTGGCTTGATGCATCGCACTCTTTCCAAGAAGAACTGTCATAGTTAAGCAGAACCATCAAAATATTAAATTAATCTATTCAGTCATTACAGTGCAAAGGAAGCCACCAGTCTCATCAGAAGTTGGTAACAGGATGAAGAAATTGGCATTAGTAGCGAATAGCACAAGGTTGGCATACCTCATAGCATCAGGTAAAGTGGAGCTCTGATGAGACCCTGATGGAGTTTGGCATTCCTCAGCCTTCAGCCCTTCCATGAATTGTAAGTCATCAGAAATGGCAGGAAGACATGTCAAATGTGTTTGACTTTGGTCAGTATTTTCTGGCCCTTTTATGATTTCATTTGTAGTTTCCACAAATGCATCACTGTTTTTGAGCGAACAGGCCTGTTGACACGGGTGAAAGTCAGCTAAGATCAAACATACTAGCAAGGAATAAGAGATACAGATCTTATTACACCTCCAACCTGTTTCACTTAGTCGCCTAATGTACAAGTACAACAACAAATTCTCGTGTAGATAGGTTCGTTATGACCTATGAACAGCGTAGTAAGTTTAAGACCATTGCAGCAGATTGTTATTATAAACACAACTAGCCATGCAATTCTACTAACAAATAAACAACGGGCAACTCATAAGGGATATGGTAGTTCTTTTTGAGGTAAGAGTAACATGTAAGTATCTACCACCTAGAGAACAATGCTCCTTCATCATTGTTGTTTGATAGAAAAATGACGAATATAATATAGTTAACCGATCAAAAGGTCCTTGGTTGACTACGAATCACAGTGGGGATACTACTATACTAGTCGTCAGTCATCCAAATTCTGGCTCAAGTGGCATGATACTTGAGTGAGATTTTCAAAAGGGCGAAGAACTAGTCATGATAAATATGGGAAGAAATTAGCGGTGAATCGGAATGCGGAATCGGAATACCTCGTTCTTGTGCTCCTGATCCACCTTCGTCCTCTCAGTGATCCCGTTCGCTCCCAAGCTCGTACTATGCTCAACCCTCGATCCCTCATCTTCACCCAACAAAAAAAAATCAAAACAAACCCAAAAAGGAAAAAAGATCAGCACGAATAAATAACAAAATCGCTACATCACAATCCAGAAATGATCACGATAATAAGATCAAAGAGAGGCGCAAAAAGGGGAAAAAAAAAACTCTCCAGAAATGTACCTTCTCGCAAGAATACAGCGGAGAGCGCGTTCTTGGACGGCGGCCTCTTCCTCTCGCCAACCTGCCTCACCACGAAACACAGCACAAACAAATAAACCAAAATCCGAAATCGAAGCACCCCGCAACACACCCCCACCCACAGGCCACAGCTTCCCCCGCCGCCGCCGCCGCATACCTTGGGAGCGTCCACCGGCGGCGAAACGGAGGGAGACGAAACCAGCTGCTCGCGTTCACGCTCGCGTCGCCCCTCGCCGCTGTACCCGGCCACACGGAAGCATCCGAGCAGCCACCCCATCATCCTCTCCCTCCTCCTCCTCCTCCTCACCGCGACGCCGCCGCCGCCTCCCTCCCCCGAGAAGCCGAGCCGTGGGCGCGGGGCGAAGCTTTCATCCGCCTCGAGGAGGAGGAGGAGCAGCTGCTGCGCCCCAAGTGGCAGGCAGGAGGAGGAGGCGAAGGTTTAAGGAGGAGGAGGTGGTGGGGATTTGAAATTTAAAATCGAGGCGGAGGAGGCGGCGGCGAGGGAAAAGAAAAACGAGGCCTGCGGAGTTTGCGACGACCGCGTGAGCCTTTTTCAGGGGCTTTTTCTTTAAAATTGGAAATGAATGATTAACACAAGGTTTATCACTTTATCTCTCTTTTCTTTCTCTCTCTCTCTCTCTCTCTCTCACTGGATGGGAGCGATTTTAGGGGGGTAATAAAGTGTTGCTTGTGAAATGGATTATTATGAATTTATGATTGGTGTTAATTTTGCCAATATACAGTGGCTCAAATACGATATAGGGGGAAATAATTGGGAATGAACTGTGTGTGGAAGGTTCTAGATGTTCTCAAAAGTATCAGCGCGAGTTGCGAAATCTCAAGATGAAATTTAGTTTGATTGGGATTTTTTTTGTTCTTTTTACTTCTTGTATGGTGTTTTATACTTTTATTGCTCTCTGTATGCTTGCTTGGGTCCCAATCACAGACTAGACTACACTTTTTCAGGTTTCAGCAGATAAATGCCTTTGTTTGGAGTTTGGACTAGTGTCAAACTCTACTAGTACAGTACTTCCTTTCAAAAAAAACTCTACTAGTACTAGCCTTTTTCCATCTAGGAATATGCAGCAGTTCATTCTAGAATTGCGTTGGAATTGACCTGAAAATTTCGACAAGGGTGCAGGAAAGGTACTACAGTTTAAATTTGCCCCAAGATTGGATGATTATCTTTTGCAAATTTCCCTTTTCCTGTACTCCACATGAAATGGCTTGCTAATGCTTGTGCTAAGCCGGCCCATATACTATCTGCAGTTGGGCCATACTAGCTGTAGAGGGGTTTCCGGCCCATATACTGCCTGCCTAGTACTCTCACAATCACAAAACACAAGAAATTTCATTTGCTCCTCTGGAATCTCAAATGCCAAAGGTTCAAAGGTATAGTTCGTGCCTCTGAAGTCTGAACCCTCCAACCCTAGAATGTGAGGCGAAGGTTCAAATTCAGTCTTCAGATATGATTGCTTGTTTCAAGGGAAAATTGCTTGCTAGATGCAGCTAATCCTAAGTTCCTAACTCAATCTGACAGAAATAGATGCACTTGGACTACAATTCCTTTATTACCATCATCATACACAACAACCAATATTCCCTTAAAGGCATACAGATACAGGTGGATAAACAGCATTCTGATCCTATGATCATTATAACATATGCTCACAAACAGCTATGGACGTATACTACAATCTGAATATAAATCAACTATGGACAAACGCTCGTGAGGCAGCGCAAAACGGAGGTAAGGTCGCACCTTTGTTACCTCGGTCACTTTACTATATCTTTGAGGTTAATGCGCCCCTCCGTATAAAGAGGATGCATGCACTTAAAAAAATAGTCAAGAGTTATAACTTTTAAGTAACTACTACTCCCTCCAGGTTGATAATACTCGTCGTTTTGAATAAGAACACGGTCTAAAAAAGTAACTTTGACAACTATTTTCTATTGTAATATATATAGAAATATCAACAAATATATGATTTTATTGAAGTATTTTTTTAAATTAATCTACACATATGGTTTCCATTTTTTAAGATAAATATTTTAGAAATTATTTATAGTCAAATATTTTAAAGTTTGATTTTACCCTTATTCAAAACGACTGATATTATCAACTCGGAGAGAGTAGTTGGTCACAAGTGTGACATGTTAGCTCTAAATTCGAGATTGTGATGTGTGAGTCCCAATAGTAAGAAAGTGTGACATTATACAATTGCGGTAGCGAAATAAACACATGCCTGAGAAAATGTAGCATAACTAAAATATGATGTAGTAAAATGAAGCAATCAACCAAACATCCTCTAATCGTGCACGTGCAATAGACGTATCTGCATAACACATCACACGAGACATGTAAATCCATTTATTGTGCTTTTTCACAATATAAATCACACATGAAACGAAAATTTTTATAAAAGAACGATAACAACAAGCAGTCAAAGTGAGATATGTTGCAACTGCAGCTTCTATGGTGAGATCATAAGCTCAAAGTGTTGTTGTGACCAGTGATGAAACTGGAGCTAAAGAGTTTCAAACATTTGTTATTCATCAAGAACACTCAACTGTTAGAGGAGAAACCTAAAAGAGCACTACAAAACTATTCTTCCTTGTCATTCATGAACATTAATTCATCATAGTCCGAATTGATGTAGGAGAAAAGTAAACACAGCACAAAATATTTTCTTCTGTAAGCAACGCAGTCCATCTGATGCTTGTAAAAATTCATAACGCTACAACAGCAGAAGCAACAAAACAGGTAGGGATTGGCTATTTGGCTCACTTTGATCATTAAGTAACAATCTTGTATAACAAACTAACACCCATAGTAACAAAGTACTATCCGGGTACAATGAGTGTACCAGTAACATGACAAAAATGAACAACCATTTTAGCATAACCACGAGCTATATATGTTCAATTCAATCTTGTCCAGCATCCAACTTTCTTTCCACCACTAAAATCAAATTGAGCTCCTAAGTAACTCCAAAATCGTTATTCTCCCTCAGTTTCCAGCAACATGTTAAAGCTAAGTGGAACAGATTTTGCCAAACAATCACTAATTCAGCCATCAGAAGCCCAACACAAACTTTTTTTTTCAGACAAGGAACGCTAAACTGAACAAGATAGAGAAGCTACAGATCTCCGAATCTAAACGCTCATATCGTGCTACTTGGTTGCCAACCTATCATCAACTAAACTAAATTCCTTTGCGACATGTCAATAGCAAGCAAAATGTAACAACCAGCTACTACAAGAAGCCGCGATGCTAAGCTCCGAAGACTAAAGAAAAGAAGGAAAGCACAAAAAAAAAAGGAACAGAGATATCGGATCCGAGCAGCGGGCGGGTAATGGCTGGATGAATGAGCTCCCGCATGTCAACAAGATCTGGGAGGAGAGGGAGAGGGAGAGCACCGACACGGACCTTCGGGGAGCGCGAGCAGCGGGCGCGCGTCGCAGTCGCAGTCGCAAGCCGGGCACGCCCCCGTGGAGCGGCCGAGCGCCTCGCTGGCGTGCCAGTAGAGCTGCGGGCCGACGATGTAGGCGCCGAGGCGAGCCCAGCAGCGCCATCCCACCGCGCGTTCACGCAAGAGCCGGGCTCGGGCCCCACGACGACGACGAGGACGAGCCGCCCGCCATCGCCGACGCCGCGCGCGCGCGCGAGGAGGATGGCTGGTACTGGGTACAGTTGGGTGTCTCGGACTCGGCGGAGGAGGAGAAGCGAGGGGAGGCGGCGGCGCGGGGAGGTTAAAGGAGTAGGAGACTAGGAGTGTGGGGGGAGTGGAGATGGACCGGACGCGGTCGGTGGAGGTGGGATGGGAGTGTGGAAAGTGGAGAGTGGAGACGGGCCCGAACACGATATGAGATGGGATGGGATCGTGGGATGGTGGTGGGTTCGGCGGCAGCCGGCCTGGACGACCGCAGTTGTGAGTTAAGTCAGCCAAACAGGTAACAGGGTCCAAGGTTTAAGCAAAAAGCACACCGAATTCCGCGGAAAATGAGTGGTTTTTTTTATGCTCTCAATGTCTTGGTTACCCTCAACCCTATTCGGGACTATAACATAAGTATAATGATTTGTTTGCGCGAGGGTGGCTAAGAAATACTCCCTTCGGGTTGACAACACTTATCGATTTGTATAAGAGCACGGTCTCCAAAAAGTAACTTTAACAACTATTTTCTATTATAATATATATAGAAATATCAACAAATATATGATTTTATTGAAGTATTTTTTAAGACTAATCTACACATATGGTTTCCATATTTTTAAGATAAATATTTTAGAAATTATTTATAGTCAAATATTTTAAAGTTTGATTTTACCCTTATTCAAAACGACTGATATTATCAGCTCGGAGGGAGTAGTTGGTCACAAGTGTGACATGTTAGCTCTAAATTCGAGATTGTGATGTGTGAGTCCCAATAGTAAGAAAGTGTGACATTATACAGTTGCGGTAGCGAAATAAACACATGCCTGAGAAGATGTAGCATAACTAAAATATGACGTAGTAAAATGAAGCAATCAACCAAACATGCTCTAATCGCGCACGTGCAATAGAGGTATCTGCATAACACATCACACGAGACATGTAAATCCATTTATTGTGCTTTTTCACAATATAAATCACACATGAAACGAAAAATTTTATAAAAGAACGATAACAACAAGCAGTCAAAGTGAGATATGTTGCAACTGCAGCTTCTATGGTGAGATCATAAGCTCAAAGTGTTGTTGTGACCAGTGATGAAACTGGTACGGATACTTTTTGTCTGCTTGGACTTTTTCGGAATCGAGGTTTGGTCAGATAGTTTCGGATTCAATTTTTTTTTCTCGAAAACGAAAACGAATATATTAAGAACACTATCCGATGGAATTAGAAAACAGTATATGTGGGACCAGGACATATATTGCTATAATGGAGCTAGTTATATGCCATTATTTTTTAGAAAATGTCGTGTAAATATACCACGCATGTGACACGGATTATACTGCTATCCAGTTCATCGCTCAATTTTCGACACAACTTTACTATGACAAATTTCATAGACAATCCATACTTATGTCTATGCTCTTTTGCTAACATCGGGGTTCACAATATCGACGAAATCTGAATTGATTATGTTAATTTCGAATATTTTGAGGCGGCTCAAAATATGCATCCGATAACAGTTTTATGTGAAAATAGTATAAATTCGTTCAGAATTAACAAACATTATGAATGTCTCTATTGGGCTCGAAACTCACTTGCCAATCTTGAAAACCTGGTTAACATGCTTGGAACTTGGGAGTAGATTTTCAACACGCTAAGGCTCTCTTTGGCACAACTCCTAATTCAAGATTTTATTTTTTTTTTAGCTGAGAATTTCTAGCTTCATAAAGCCATGGATATCCACGATTGCGTAGATAATATTTTAGACTAATGTTTCTATTTTAGGTAAAATTTAAAATTTTAAACTACTACTCCCTCCGTTTCAAATAATAGGACGTTTTGACTTTGGTTAAAGTCAAACTGTTTTAAGTTTGAGTAAATTTATAGACAAATACTCCCTCCTTCCAAAGTCTAAGACATATTTCATTCTTTGGTTTTTCCAAAAGTTTAAGTTCTATTTTGTAGTCATTATGTGCTAAATTAAATTATTGATAGGAACCCAAGAAGCCATTTTAATGCTTATTGGTTGCATGTTCATTGGTTTTGTTATATGTTGAATGAATTAATTGCTTTTTGGTCTTGATGCAAAAAGAAATATGACTCAGATTTTTGGAAGGAGGGAGTATAGTAATATTTATAATAATAATTTAGTTTTACCAAATCAATAATTGAATATATTTTCATAATAAATTTATTTTGGGTTTAAAATGTTACTACTTTTTCTATAAAATTAGTCAAACTTAAAGCAGTTTGATTTTGACCAAAGTTAAAACGTCTTATAGCTCGAAACGGAGGGAGTATAATTTAACATATAAATTTTAAATCAAACATAGATAAGATATCTATACGCCATAGCTATACAACTATACAAGTGTATTAACGCTATGGTGAATGCCTGAATGGTCCTGGGCTTCGACGTGGCTTGACCGTTTCTTCATTCACTCGTCAATCTCTATGCAAGTGGACCCCCATCCTCAAAACACCCGTAAAAAAAAATCCAAAATCAATTGAGGAAAAAGAGGATCGCGCCGGCCGATACCTCCATCGTCTCCAAAAACTCCAAACCCCCCTTGAACCCACGACGACGACCACCACCACCACCACGGATCATTCCGCCGCCGCCGTCGCCGCCGCGCGCTCCCGTCCCGTCGACGCGCGGAACCCGCCCTGCCATGGACCCGTCTCCGGCCTCCAGCGCCGCCCCACGGCGGCCGCGGCGGCGGCGGCGAGGGGGGAAGGCGCGGAGCCTCCCCGCGGGCAGCGCGTCCTCCACGGCGACATCGACCCGCCCCCCAGGGCGCGGCCGGCGGTGCAGAAGCTGGCCATCGCCGCCATCGTGGTGCTCGGGTGCCTCCAGTTCCTCCCCGCCACCCACTTCCGCGACCCCGCCGATCCCCAGCGGAACTGGATCCCCTTCGACCGCTCGCGCAACCCGGTGGTATGAATACGATACGATACGATACGGCCGCTGCTGCGCTTCACCCCCCCTACTGCCTCTCTCACTCTCGCTTCATATAGCTCTACTCTTTTGTCCATTAATTTTTGCCATGTTTGAGCTCCGGGAGTACCATTTCTGGAATGGTGATACACCAGTTACATTATCAGGCTCAGGCTGTTACATTTTCACGGTGTAATGGAATATTTTCTTTTAATATGCCTTTTTCCCCCTTATCCTGGAGGTGAAAATTGGGTTTGATATTGAAATGCGGAATGTGGGAACAAGACATTTTTGGTAGTTGGTGGCAGCGTGACTTGATCTGGGATTGATGTGTCATGATAGATATCTCAGGAGACTCTATTGTTTTCGTCAGAGTTAGGGGAAAAGGCAAATTTCTTGATGTACTGATGGTTCTTTTTGCAGGATTTGCCCGATGAGGTTGGAAGCGTTAATGTCTTTTCTTGGATAAGCTGTCTGGATCTTCGGACTCTTGCTGTGCTGACAAATTCCACCCTATCCAGCTCAAGGTTCTGTTTGATTCAGCATTTGTAACTAATGCATATTTCAAATAACTATAGTGATAGCAAAAGGATAAACTCCTTTGGTGTTGGATTTTTTTTTTCAGTGTTCATTTGCACTGTTAATGATATGGAACTAATGACGAAATCTGTTTTCATTCTCAAGTTTTTGTTGTCTGATGTAATTGTCTTTGTTTAACAGTGATCCCCATAACATATCCTTCAATTTCTTAATACCTGAAAGAGGCACAGATAAATCGCCCTACTACAAGCTAAAAGCAGTACTGCCTGATTCGAATGTTACTGTTGTTAGGTGAGGGGGAAAGAAATACTAAAACTCTACTTTTATCCTGGGCATTGTTGCACCCTGATTCCTGTTTCATTACATTACAGTCAAAAGAAAATCGAGGACAAGCTAAACGTTGCCACTCCAGAAGGAAACCTCTTTTGGTCATTCCCCAATGAATTGTCACCCATCATTATTGGAACAACTCAATTCTCGCAAAAGAGATATGTCTATATCTCAGCGGACTCAATTGTAAAGGTACTTACACTTCTCTATATGTGATCATTTACTCAAACCTGTCATTGAGTTCTCTGAAAAAAATAATAATTGAAGTATTGAACCCGTATAAACTATCATGCGAGCATTAGTGCCAGGAACAGTTCCATGCAATTGCTGATCTAATGGCTTGTTCACCTTTTGCAATTATTTCAACCTGTGATAGTGAACCATAATTCTGATTTTTATGTGGAATACATTGATTACAAATCTACCAAGTTTCTTCAAAGACATCACTTTGCTTGGCTAGCATTATCAGAAGTTTTTTTTAAAAAAAAGTCAAGAGTATGGAACTAAATCTGTGATTCCATGACTGGTGCAGCAGTTGCTTCAAATAGTCAATTAGGAAACAAAACCCTGCATATGTGAGTAGTAATTGAGTATATTGCCATGGCTGTGTTCTTTGATGAAGGACATAGAAGCTTTTGAGCATTGAAATGTTGTGTATCCAACTCAAACATACAAAAACCATACATATTATACAATAAAGCAAACATTTTCTACATATGTTTGGGTTAACTTATGTTAATCATCAATCTCCTCCCCAGGGAAAAATTGAAGATCTCGGTCGCATCGATTTAGGCACATATGCCATTGCTGCTGTTGAAGATTGTACCAAGCGCATTGGTGACTATGTTAGTATAGATGTTCTGAATGCCGTTCAGAAAACAGCTCCGAAAAATTTGGTGTATACCGAACCTTATGACAAGGATTCATGCTTGCTTGATTTTGATGTGCTTGTGGTGGAGCCACGCAAACTACGGAAGGACCTGATTGATTCTATCATGGTGTGGTTCAGGGCTTTCAGTCTAGCCAATCCAAGGTCAGTGACTCACATTCTGTATTGGGCAACATCCACCATTGCCAGATCACCATGCACTCAAACTCATTCAAATAGCGCACTGTTTGTCTGTGGACTTTCCATTTTTCAGGGATCAAATTAGGTTGGCAGTAACATTGGCCTTGTATGACAATTATCTGAAGCTCCCTTCCAATTGGAAGCGCGCAGATGCTAACTCAGACATACTGAACTACAACGGGCCAAAGAATGTCTGCTCTGAAGGTGGACGCCAGCTTCAAGAAGAAGGCAATGGCGATGAGTGGCAACTGTACCTTGATCAGAAATCCCTTGCTGTACTTAGTTAACTGAACAATGGCGTTTCATCCAACAACCTGCACGGTTCTCTGTTGCTTGGTTGTTGGGAGCTGACGACCACCGTGAGAAATACGCTTCTTGTTAACCTGTCACTTGCTCGTGAAAGGATTGTGTTTTGATGTTGTACTCAGTAGACTGATTTGTTTCTGCTAAGCTTAAAGAATGTTCGTTTCAGAGGAATATAAACTTCAGTTCAGCCTTGTTTTGCTTTCTCCTTTCTCTTGCATTTGACATATCCTGTACAACACTACAACTTAACTGCACAAGTCCATTCGAGTATCCAGCTGCTGACATTCTTGATGGCACTCTTTCGACCTGCGCACAAGGCTGAATCCGAGACACAGCCGCGCTCAATTGTTCCACTAACATAGCCAAGCTGCTCAAGCTGGCATAATTTAGTTTCTACATTATTGCCATTACATAATTTACAGCTAGATTGCTAGTACTATGGTACATGCTAGTATATCACAGCGTACATCACAGGAAATCCCAGACTGGAATGGTGTACTGGCTTTGATCCGTGGCTTGGTGGCCCAGTTGAGGATTGCTGCTAAGAAACTGCAATGACTGGATGTCCGGAGGTGGGGCCTGCACGAAAACACGGCATGCGACCTACTATTAATTTTTGTTAAGCAATTTTATATGATAAAAAAACAAAGGTTAATTCCACTACAAGAAAAGTATCAAATGAGATCATGGGACAGAGTGATAACAAAAGGTTGATTTAACTAGAACACACCTACATGAAAATCTTCAAGGGAAATATGTGTATACTCAACGAACACTTGTAGTCTTAGCCTAGCAACTGCTAATGGAATCTGTGAAAGTGAAATCCCTTGGGAAGGGAACATGGGTGTAAGTTACAACAATCACCTGGGGGATTTGTGGACCGCTATGAAAGGGTGGTTGCTGTAGATGAGGTTGCTGGAGAGGAGCAGGTGCTGGTTCCTGCAACTGTTTTGGAGTTCAAATTTGCAAGTTATAAGAGGAACAAAATTGACACTTCTCTTCAGCCATTCATCAATGTAGTCAATGCTCCAATTACCTGCCCAAATGGTGATATGCCAGGAAATCCCTGAAGAGAGCTAAGTCCGAATTGCTGTGCAACATACGGTGCCTGTATATGTGAAGCAACAATATTCAGTACATGGGTCTTACAGAGTACTCCATCCGTACTCGTAAAGGAAGTCGTTTTGGACAGCGACACGGTCTCCAAAACACAACTTTAACTTCTTGTTTCTATAAAAATATTTATTGAAAAGTGATATATGTATACTTTTACGAAAGTATTTTTCAAGACAAATCTATTCATATAATTTTTACATTTTCAAACTCAACAACTTAGAGTTATTCATGATTTATATTCCCAAGGTTTGACTTAAACATTGTCCTAAACGACTTTCTTTACGAGTACGGAGGGAGTACAACTACAAACTACAGTTATCACCGCCTTCACTTTGTTCATCAAAACTGGTGTTAAGGACTGGAGAAAGCAGAAAGCAAATATAAATGTTACCTGCATTATATGGCTTGGTGCAAGAAATTGACTGGTTGGAGTTCTCAGATGATTTGGAATGTCATTTGATATTGTAGGAGGATCAACCCTAAGCGGAACTTCAGCCTCCTCAGGCTCCGGTAGACCTACAACATTTTAATAAGATCAATCCTTGATCTATATAAAATCTAGTTCTGAAGAAGCTTGGATGAAGAACAAACCTTGTCTACCCTTTTTCTTCTTATTTGATTGAAAAGGACTTTGTTGCTGCCGACGCATCTCTACATTTTTAATTTTCTTACTACTTACTCTGCGAGGTTCACTGTTGCTGGCTTCATTCGGAAGCAAATTTGGCTGTTGAACTTTCAGTATAGTGCTCAATGAAGATTTATCATGTAACTTTGCTTGCAATAGAAGTTCAACTTGCTCTATAAACTGATCACATTGGCTCTCCATGTATGTATAAGCTTCAATATTTTCGGCAGCTTTTGCTGCAATTTTGTAGAACGTTCGATACAACATGCTGTATCGTTTAGACAACAAGAACCTGGGATCTTCATCTACAGCTTCAAAACCATAGTTCTCCCTCGGAGATTCACTCTGAGCATCCTTTCTCCATCTTTTCAAAATGTAGTGTGGTGGAAGTTCTTTAATATTTCTTACCTCAAGAACTTTCAGTACATGGCAACACGGAATACCTGTGAATTCAAATTTCTTACAGCTACAAACAACCATACATTCTGATGAGTCAAATCTAACAAAATGGTCACGAGGCCTGTTTTTGACAGTTACCTCATACTCAGATATTGGTCCAATCTCACCACAGCAATAAGCCATGCAAGTCAAGGTCAGTTCAAATTCCAACCTGAACATCTCAAAAAGTGTTGGAGTATATGCATTAGCAGCTTGCCAAAGCATCCGCAGAGGTGCTACTCTCTGTGCCATTTGAACCCCAAGGTAGTCAGCTTGTTGTTCAGCTAGGCGTTTGTTCTCCAAAAGTTTGTCATAATTGTTAAAAAAGGATGGGAAATCCATTTCTTTCTTTAGAAGATCTGCCAGTATAGCATCAGTGTTATTATCACTTCGGAGTGCGGCTGCAATATCTGCACAGAATGAATCACGTCCATAAGGTAAAGCCCATCTTTCTCTATCTGCATACAATTTACCTAGCCACTCATTGTCCTTTAGATTGTACTTATCTGAGAGGATTTCCCAGCTTGACAAGAAATCCCCCTCCTCCTCATAGCCATACAACCACCTGCTAAAATCGTCTGCAAAAGTTTCCGAGGCTTGGAAGGCATCCCTTAATATCTTAGTGGCATTTTTATATAAATGAATCAGTGAAAAGCGCTGGGTGGTCCTTGGCCAAACAGAAGCAACTGCTTCACTGATTGCTGTAGATTGATCGATCATAACTGTTTTTGGTTGCTTGCCACTCATTGCAGATTTGAAAGTTTCAAACAACCATTTGAAGGATTCAACTGATTCATCATAAACCAATGCTGCACCAAATATGACTGGCTGCTTATGATGGTTAACACCAATAAACAACAATAGAGGCCTACTATGATCACTTGTGCTATATCTTGTGTCAACACACAGTACATCACCAAAGTAGTGGTAATCCAGAATCGACTTAACATCTGCCCAGAATACATTTGTCAACTGGTCATCTTCATCCACTTGGATGGCATAAAAGAAAGAAGGATGTTCACCTTTCTTCCTCTGCAAATATTCATAAATTGCCTGGGTATCACCTAATTGCATATCTTTTGTGTGCCTTGTCCTTACATAATTTTTATAATCATTTGGTATCAAAACAACTCTTGGTGGATCTGGAGGCTGCTGTAACTTTGCTAATAACTTCTGTGATCTCAGAACCTGGATGTCCACCAAAGGAGTTTCAAGATCATGATTATGATCAGCCACATACTCAGTCACTACATATTTGCCACTCACAGTGATTTTAATAGTCATGTGTGCCAGACAACCAGTTCTTGTTTCTGGCCGTGGCTTCTTGGGATCAGTACTGACACTTTTAGAGCGGAATCCCTCTTTAGAACAGACATATGCCCGAGATTTTGTAGTATTTGTTGCTGTTTTTTCCAACCATCCTTTTCGGACGCTGAACCCCACAGTTCCAGCATAGGTGACATAACAGTCATAGGCCTTGTCTTCATTCAGGAAAACCATTCCAACTTTTGGTTCTCCTCCAGGTCCAGCAACTACTTCCATTTCTGGATCTGGTTCTCCTTCAATTATTTCATCTTCTTTACTCTCACCCTGGACCAAAGAAAACAACTGTATGTGTTAAAGCAATGAGGAATCGAATATAAAGAAGTGGTTCATTTGGAATTTTTTTGGGGTTCATTTGGAATTAATAATGTAAAGTTTAAAGTATAAGCCATTGTTCCCTTTTGTCACCCAATCAAAAATAAGACGGAGGACACAAACAATTAGCTTCAATGCAGCATTGCAGAGAAAAAACTTTTCAAATAAACATACATCATTTCACAAGTGGGTCTTACCTTATCTTCTTTTTTGAGATTTTGCTTTTCAAGACGTTTAGAGCGCCTTTCCGAAGGTTGCTGCAGTGGTTGCCAATTCATGAATATAAGAAAATACAACAAGATGGCATAAATTTCATGCATAAATGAAATATCTATGTGGAACAAATACAGAATTAATGTATAGTTTGTGCAGCAGATGCCAAGAAGTGTCACAGAATACACAGTTTGTTTTGATATTAACCCCAGAGAAGTGAACAATTACATTGGTATGCAATAAAAGATTTGTGTATTGCTAATAATTCCTAGTTCAGTAACAAACACAAACTGTGCAAACTACAAATGAAGTGATAGTGCATTCTTTCCAAAAAAAAAAAAGGAAATTTATATGCCAGTTTGCAAGTGAGTATATCAAATATATGTATATATATATATGTATATATATGCTCATTTGCATAAATAAAGCATAGCTACCTGTGCAGCTTCTATTAAGTGTGTGACTAGTACAAAAAAATAAATTCCTTCCCTTTCTATGTTAAAAGACATGATGACCAGTAAAATGTCACGTATCAAGCTTCTTACTTTCCATCTTATCAGTGTTCAGTGGTGCCTACATACATTCAAATCTACCCCCTCAGTAATTTATATTCATCTTCGTCACAGCTAATAACTAACTGCAAATATTTTACCTTGGCAGGCCTTGCCGAAACAGGTCTGCTCTGTCGCTTTGAGAGGTACTTACTAACTATCTTCTTCCTCTCCTCATTAGTGTACTGTGATGCCCTCAAACCGAGTTCCCTCAGCACACGTGCCTGCAGGGCATTGCCCTCGGCATCTGCTTTCCTCGGCCTTCCCCTCCCTCTCTTTTCCTGCACTTCCACTTGTACCTCCTCTTCCATTTCCTCCTCCCCTTCCCCTTTCTGCTCCTCAACATCATCACCATCTTGCGCCACCACCTCGTCCTCCTTTTCGGCCTCCAATTCGACAACAGGCTTCTCATCCTTCTCTGTAACATCCTTTTTAGTCCTACCCCTCTTAGAACCCCTCATCTTGCGCGCCTCTTGCCCGTTATTTGGGACTGCTGTCCCGGCACCCTTCTCCGCAGAGCTCTCGACTTCGATCACCTCTGAGTTATTTTTCACAGGGTTTCGATTCCTCGCCTTATTATTGGCACCCCTCTTCCTCTTGCCCGCGGCACCATCCTGAACCTCCTCCTCTTTCAACTCATCCAAACCATTTGCCTTGTTCCTCCGATTGGCGTAATTTCCTCTGGAGCAGAGGAACCTCTGCATGATCATGACGCCATTACCAACCGATCGGCGATTGGAGCCCGTGCGCGCCTTGAACCCCACCCTCTCGCCGTATCCGTAGTAGAACCCCTTGGCGGCGTGCACGGAGTCGAACTCCATCCCCATCACCGGCACCGCCGCGGCCACCTCCCCCTCCCCCTCCCCGCACGGCGCCACCTCCACCTCGTGGTTGTGCTCCACCACCAGCTTCGACACCCTCCACTTCCCCCCGACCGCGTCCTTCTTCACCACCTCCATCATCGCCCTGCACCTCTCCTCCGCCCCCACCCCAGCCACCAACGAAGGCGATGCCTCCTCCTCCTCCTCCTCATCAGCAGCAGCGTCCTGACGGACGCGGTCCACGGCGGCGGCGGCGGCGGCGGCGTGGTCAGCCATGGGCGGGGGGACGAGGCGAGGCTAGGGTTGGGGGGGGGATTTGAAATGGCGCGGGGATTTGGGCGGCAAGCGGGCGGCGCGGGGGATTATATAGTGATCGGAGATGGGAGGGGAGATCGGGTGTGGGGAGGAGGCGTCTTGCCTTGGCTGCGGCGGCCGGCGAGAGGAGGCGAGAGAGTGTGGGGGAGCTGGGTGTGGATGCGGGCGAGAGGGGATCCGAGGGAGACCGAGAGGCATCTACTACCCCGAGATGCGGGTACACGGGCTCTGTGACTGACAGGGGTGGCCCACAGGGGGGTATGGCCCGCGTGGCAGTGGGGGTGGACTTGCCGGTGAGTGTGACGTTTTAGATAGGCGGCGGTGGGGCTCGTGGCGGCGACCGGAGGTGGGCGACAGTGTGGTGCCAGTGGGGGCGCGACGCGTGTCCCGAGGCATAGTGGTGTGGGTTTAAAAGGATTAGGATGCCGGATTTGTGCGGGTCCCGAGCGTCAGTGGGTTGGGGCTAGTGATACTGTGGGCTTGTTTGGGGGAGCTTCTAGCACCTGCAGCTTAAGCTCCTCCAAACAGTCCAGCTTCTTACCGATTCTAAGAAATGTAGTTGTAGAATCTCAAAAATGAACTATAAGTATTTCCCAGCTTCTCCAAATTCTCACCAGCTGGCTTCTCAACAGCTGCTTGTTAGAATATTAAACTCTCCCAATCAAGCCATGTGATACCAGTGGACAACTGGATGGCAATTGTCCGATCCAAACTGGCAATGGCGGATCCAGAAAATCGATTCATTGATGTTATAAGTGTCATAGTATGCTAATTACATTCAAATCATGGTGTTGTAGTATATAGATAAGCAGTTTTGCTATAGGTTTTATCGAAAGTCGTCGGTGTCGCCTGACACGGGTTTTTATACTGTATATCCGCCCATGTAAACTGATGGGCACGTTTCGGGTTGTATTTTATTGCCCGTGGGTAATCTATATGTACCCAAATGTACATATTAGGGTTGTTCGGCTGGTTGGGTTGAGGCTACGCCACAACCAGTATGCACAGTTTTATCAAGTGCAAAGGCAGCAATGGACCGCAGCTACTGCAGCAGCTAGCTCGACTTGCCTGGCAACCCCATTCATTTGTGATTATTTTGGATCCTTGTGTTACCATTGCCTAAACCATGAATGTATAAGTGCATCAAAGTCATAAGCTAAAATAAATCGTACCTAATATTTTGCGAACGTAATAAACCTTTTTTCAAAACTCTTACAACAATGATATATGTTTGATTTATCTAGATGATGGTTATAACAAATATAGATATCACGACACAATAGAGTTAGTAAGAATTTAGTAATAAAACATTTAGCATGTATAGACTTGTTTCTAGCTTGTGCTAATGATTGTTTGTGCTTTATATTTGCTAGCTAACATTATATATCTAATCTATATCATATATTACATCATGCCTATATATAAAACCCACGGATACCTGTGAAATGAGTGTAGCTCAATTGGCTAGATTTCTTGTGGTGAAACTAACTCAGCCGAGTTCAAGTCATAGACTTTGATATGGGTGCTCGCACTTGTGACTAATTATAGGCAGTGGCGGATCCACTGTTGGGGCTTGTCAGTGCGCAAGCCCCAGCTCCATGATCCCCTTCCTCTCATTAGCAACTAATGACTCTAATTAGCATTTAGTGTAAATCTAGTAGTATGGCAAGGAAAGCTAGCTCAAGCACTCAATGCCCAAATTAAATTGCAATGTCAAATATGTTATAAGTATATCATATCAATTTTTTGATACACATTTGTGTGTATATATTAATATAGCTGCAAATTAAAATGGAGAAAGCAATGGGTTGTCTTTTGATCATATGCGTTTGGGTTTCATCCGAAAATACTTAGTTGATAGTATATCTTAGTTTGTTTAAGTCACATTGCCATATTTATACACAAGCCCTACCTCAATTTACATTCTAGATTCGTCACTAATTATAGGTAATGTCCTCGTGAACAGTGAGACACCCGTAGTGACTTTATCAATATCAAGATATGTCGGTCCATTCTTCTAAAGATGTTCATATAATTAGGATATACGTGTGTGTTTATAGGAACGAGTGTGCATACGTTGTAAACGTCTACGTTTGTACTAAGTAACCGGTATCTGATGGTCATGGTTATGGGTTTAAAAGGAGGAGATTTCTGTACGGTTTCCCCTTATTTTTGTTCCGCGTAATTATATCGGGCCGGTAGCTGCCTAACTGGGCCGTCAGAGAATCCTACCGAACCGGTGATTAGGCCGGCCGTCTTGGCTGAATCAGCTGGCATCCGTCCATGGCCCATCTGCAAATGCCCCAATACAAGCTAAACTAGAGGACTAGAGGGGCCCGCCTACAAATTTAACATGCCCTCTAAAAAAACAAACAACAATTTAACATGAGTAATTTCTGCATCTTGAACATTTGGGATTTCATTTCTGTTTCATTACTCTTTCCCTGACCATTCCGTGTAAGCTGCAGTGTCTGAACTCTGAAACACTTCTATAATCTTCCCATCCCAGGCTTACACAGAAAATTTCAACCGGAAAACACACTGAAATTGCAGTACTGATCATTCTCCGAAAACGCAGCAGTTTACAATTCAGATGTTTAAAAAAACCCACTTGTTTCCGGTAGGCTTAGCCAAACCATCATGCCGAAGCAATCGAACAGCACTAATCTACTAGAGACGAGACGAAACAAAAACTAAGGGTGTGTTTGAGGAGAAGGGGATTAGGGAGATTGGGAAGATACGCAAAACGAGGTAAGCCATTAGCACATGATTAATTGAGTATTAACTATTTTAAACTTCAAAAATGGATTAATATGATTTGTTAAAGCAACTTTCCTATATAAATTTTTTATAAAAAACACACCGTTTAGCAGTTTGGGAAGCGTGCGCGCGGAAAACGAGACGCTTTTCTCTCTGAATCCCAGATTGCCCAGGAACGAACGAAGCCTAAAGCACCAGAATATTTTATCTCAAAGAGCATTCGACTTGCCATATTGCATATTCGGGTTGCTGTCTGAAACATCCCTGTCATCGTCTGCCGCCCAGCCCGCCCCGTTACATACGTCGTAGGAAAACGACGGGAAAATTCTGGTAAAATCGACGGAAAACACATCACCACACTGCATGACCAAGAGGCTTCCTTTGTTTGAAACAAAATCATCAATTTAAATCAGCCTTTCACACAGCAAGTGCATGGCTGATCGCATTCTTTAACCCCCTCTTCCCTGCTTCATCCTCACCTTGGTTATCTTGAGAGGCACGAAAGCATCATAAATCTTGGAGTATTGTGTACGTACGTCTCGATCAACCAGGATGAAGCTTCCAAGTAATACCTGGCTAACCAGCGCATAAATATGCCGATCTCGCGAGGCCGCTGCATGCAAACCTGCAACACACAAGAACAGGACTGAGTTGCTGATCATGCGCTTCTCCCGTCTCGCTGATCTTTTTTATTTGTTTGGTGAGACGAGGGATTAGGGACCGCGATTAGCGACGGTTTCGATCGTTTTGTTTTGTTTTGTTCTTCAGTGAGCCAAGTATAGGTCGATCTGTTGGTGTGGGTTTAATATAATATAATTAAGCGGCTTATTCATAGCGCTTCTGCCGTTAATTTACTAGTGGTGAACTGGTGATATTGCCGTGTGCTTCATCAATTTACCAGTGAATCATCAGCTCTGCGTTTTTCTGCTTCGGCTTAGGTCCCGGCCGTTTGAACTAGGGCGGCTGATGGATTATGGCTGAAATTGATTTCATGGTCATTATTTGAGGGCACAAATTAAATGAACAAATTGAATATCCGGAAGTTGTAAATTTTGTTTTAAAACTAACGTTTTATATGAAATGCCAATGAAGAAAGTTCTCGAATAAACCATACCATTTAGCTTTTTAATTAGGAAGTATTAATTCCCGCGATAATAATCCACCTACAGTCCCAAACGGGACTAGTGAGTACGATCACAAAATGTACGATGATTTGAACAATAATACCTATGGAGAACTGACTGAACTGTGATGATACATAATTATGCTTGCATTACTGCTACCAATCAGTACTATATCGATAATAGTGGCAGCCCTATAAAAAAAGCTACTTCCCTAATCATAAATATTTGACGTTTCGAATAAGTTTTGGTCAAATTTCAACCATCATTAACACCTCAAATTCTTGTTTTTTTTTAAAAAAAAGACTACATGTGTAGATTTATTTTCAAAAGCACTATCATAATATTTTAAACCAATTAGATTTTATAAACCATTTCTCAAATAAAACTGATTGTTATTTGATTTGAAAAGCACTACCATAATATCATAAGCTTATTAAAATTTATAAACCATTTCTTATATAAAATTGATTCATATAGTTTTAAGGGTTTGACCAAATCTCTTATTCTAAAAATCAAATACTTATAATCAGGAGGATACAAATTTCTTGAGATAATGTCGATCAAGAGTTCTACACGAAGGGCCAGAGGGAAAAGGAGTTATATATGAAGTATAATTCTATAATTCTATATTTCCAGTGATCGATGTATCTTAACCTTTTTCTGTATACTCGTGTGTTTCAAAGACGTGCATTGATTTCAGGAAGCGTTTCTGTGTTTAGTTTGACAACGCAAACAAAATCATCCATCCTACAAATCTGAACATTCAGAAGCATTAGAAAGTACGTGAACATACATGAGTACCGAAAGTTGTGTGATGAGAGCATTTGATGTCAACGTATTTTTACCGGGCCAGCCCAAGGAGACCGACCAATTTCATTAAGCTACAAATACATCGATAATAAGATGTCGGAAAAACAGGGTCCCAAAAGTACCAACAGCACCTCCCGCAAGTAAGGCCCTATTTAGTTCCCAAACAAAAAATTTTCACATCTCATATCAAATGTTTAGACATATACACGGAGTATTAAATATAGATAAAAAGCTAATTACACATATTGCGTGTAAATTACGAGACAAATCTTTTAAGACCAATTGAGCCATGATTTAACGATGTGGTGCTACAGTAAACATTTACTAATGACATATTAATTAGGTTTAATAATTTCGTCTCGCAGTTGCCAGGCGGAATCTAAAATTTATTTTGTTATTAGTCCACGTTTAATCGTATATCCGATGTGACACGACAACAAATTTCGTCCGCGGATTAAACAGGCCTTGAGAACTAACAGGAACTGCTCCAAGTCGATATCATTCTTAAGGGACTCGCATTCTTAAACATTCTAACTTTTTTTTTTCTAAATGGTAAGTAACTACTGAATACCAACAATGCGTTATATTTTAGGATAGTGATAGTAGAAATAAAGTATCACTCTTTATGTTTTATATTATAAGCAGCTTTGATTTTTAAAGTTAAACTTATATAATTTTGATCAAATTTATAGAGAAAATGTAGCAACTCTCTTGTAATACGAAATTAGTTTCATTAAACCTAATACTGAATATATTTTTACATTGTGTTTGTTTGGTTTTGAAAATGTTGCTATGTTTTTATATAAATTTAGTCAAACTTAAAAAATCAACTTAAGAAAAGTTAAAACGATCTACTAGTTTATTACTCCTACCTACATCTCTCAGTGTGTAATGTTTAGTTAATTTGAACTAACCAATGTTAAATAAAAAAATAGAGAAAGTACTAAACTAACATAGATGTCAACGTCGAGGCCGACGTGGCCGTGGATACCCGAGCTATAGCTCCCAATCTCCCATGCACCAACCCGGCCCACGGCCAATCCAAAATTTCCACCACCGCGTGTTGGGGCACAACGCGGTAGGGGGCGGTGCTTCCGCCCCGCTTGAGCGCCACGAGAGAGAGCCAGGCACACGAAAGTTTCGTCCCCAACACGACAACCCCACATTTTTCCTCTTCCCTCCACTTCGCCCAATCCCCTCATAAAAGCGTGTGCAGTCCATCCCACTCAGAATCCATCGCCCACCCCGCCATTCGCTGCTGCTGCTGCTACCAACTACTACCACCACACCACCTCCGCTTCTCTTCTTCTCCACCCTCCAAAACCTCCCAAAATCCGCGCGCGATGTCACGGAAGCGCGAGCGCCCGCTCGAGGTCGTCGCGCCGGCGGCGACCCCGCTCTCCCCGAGCAAGCGGCTGCGGCGGGCGGGGCTCGTCGTGATGTGGCTGTGAGTTCCCGCTCTCGTCCCTCCCCCGCTCCCCGCTGTGGAATAGCGACTCACCAGTGCCGGTTGCGTTTGGTTCGCGTGGGATCTGTGCTCTTGCAGGCGCAGGAAGCCGAAGCCGGTCGGCGTGGAGCAGATGGCGGCGCGCCTGATTCGGCAGGTGGGTTGTGGTCTCTGCATTTGGGATCGTCTCCCAATTAGTTTTCTGGGTGATGGTTCATGTTAATTGATTCAGTTTTTTTTTTCTTTGGGGGTGAAGTTGGTTTTGATTTAATTAATTTCTACTACTTCATTCGTGCAATAGATGCAAGTGCAGATGGTCAAATTGTTTATGCTTCTCATGTTTCTCGTCGCGCGCCTTGGCAACGTGGAGAGGCTGCTTCTCGAGCAACCGTATCTGATCCGAAGGTTGCTTGAGGAGCACTTTGGTATTTTTCAGAGGTTTGCTTCTGTTTACTCGAGTGGAACACATACATTTTTTTTTACAAGCATGAAATTCGAGATTCATTGTCGGGTTTAGATGTTACCAGTGAACGCTGCCAGCTCGTTGTTGACAATGCATCGGTAATCATTATGGGGGCGTGACTTGGGGGAAGTGGAGGAGGTTGGATTGGGGGTATAGTATAGGGTCTCAACACGCTCACAATTTCTTCTATTTATTTGAGAACCAAGTTCCTCCTTGGTTGCCATCATTTTATTGGATGTGTGTTGGGGGTAGTAGAGAGAATTTAGGGGTTTTTATTTTTGAATGATCCAAAAAGTGTAAAAAGTGCGTGACACTTTTTTTTTTTTTTGAAAAAAGCTATATGCTTGAATCTGATAGCGGGATGGTCTGTTTAAATTTGGCTGGTTTACCTGCAAATCCTAGAAAAGTACTGGAATAAGTGGAATTCCTCCTCTGTAGAAACCAACTGGAGAAACTTGCTTATTAATTGCATAATTGCAGTAGTAACTGTTAGAAATGAAAGGCAAAACATTATAAAGCTCCACTAACTACTTCCCGAGAATTATCTGAAACAGTTCTTGACCATTTTTTTCTTGGCACTTATGATTTTGAACATCATAGTCCTGTTTTAATTTCAGATTACCAGGTTACCTACATACCATCTAGCGAATAAACCAGGATAGAACTTCTGTTTTTCCACAAGTAACAGAAACACCACCAAAATATGGATAAAGCGTTGTTCTCTTGAAATTCTTTCTTTGTATCTGATCTCAAACTTTGAATGTTACGGATGTGATAGATAAATGCTACCATCATTAATTTGGTCTCTTATTGTTTCTTATCCAAAAGATCTTTGATGGAATCCATACAAGATACGGTTCACAAGGCTGTCCACTCAGAGGCCAGTATTTTGGACCTTATTCACGTAAAATGTGTGATCTATCTATACATATGCTTTGTCTTAACTCCTTTTGATATTTCATACAACAGATGAAGGAAAGACAGACAACATTACTTTCTGGAGGTGCTTATCAGCATCCAAGGTATCTGCCATTTTTGTATCTTCTCCTAAAATGTTGAAAACTAGATGGGCATTTAAATTCCTCTATTAAGGCACTTTAAAAGTTTCTTGATCCATGTCATGATCCTAAAAACCAAGAAAATGAAGTCGTGTTATGCATTCTAACATTTCTTTGGTGCACAAATGAACCTGAGTGCACTGCAAGTTCTACCTATGAACTGCAAACATGTCCAAAAGGAACATAATAACCAAAAGGAACATAGGAACCAAAACCGTGCGAGGAGCCCTACCAAACTGGCCCTAAAGATACATAGGAAGAATGCTTAAGAATGTGCTCTGTTGTTGCGATGGAGTGAAAGTGTACTACGATATGTATTCCATATACATGTATTAATCTCTCATTGTATCTCAAATTGTAGACCAAATATATCAGAAGGTTTTCCACAAACTGGAGGGAGCACTAGAATGGTTAAGTTATTTTTTGTTGATGTTGAGAGACCAGAAGACCCACTTTTCACAGGTTCTCCAGTACAATGGCAAAATGGAGCCAATGCTAAAGTTGCAATATTTGAAAATGGGAGTCAAATCACACAGGGTGATCTTTCTAAACTACAAATCGAGATTTTACCAGTCCATGATGATTTCTTCACTGAGCGAGGACCAGCAAATTTCACCAAAGAGGAATTCAACAAGCATATATACATGTGCAAAGGGAAAGAGTCAGTATTGAAAACTGTCAATTTAACAAATGGTGAGGCCAATCTTGGTTCCTTCTTCTTTACAGAGAGTTCCCATGGGAAAAGGTTAAGATTGGCAGCAAGAGTAAAATATCAGGATCTTGCGGTCAGGGTTCAGGAAGCAACCAGCTATTCTTTTGTTGTCAAAGACCGTCGTAGTAAATGTGAGTATCCACCTGTTCATTTTAACATCAGAACCCTTTTGACCATACATGATTGGAAACTCCAATACACGACGTATGTTGCTCACAAAATGCAGCATTTTCTATGCCTAATCATCTGAAGAACATGATACTCGCACAAGTGGCTACCAAGATAATATAGACAAAATATTTATAATGAACATATTATATATATATTTCATTAGCTATTCTGGTCTCGTACATGCAATGGCACTATTTTTTCTAGTGAAACGAAGTTTGCCACTTGTCTTGCACTTTTAGAAGGGAACACCTTCAGGTCTGAGTTCTGAAATAAACAGTACGCAATCCTGGCGTTTTTTGACGTCTGTTATTTTTGTTGAACATTGGGGATTTTCTTTTGACTTACAGTGTCTTGCACAATGGAAAAAGGTTCAGATCACTGTAATTTTGTACAATAGATGGTAAATTAACAGTATGCACAGTAAGTTGTTTCGCTTTGCGAGGTACACATGTGGTAAATACCCCTAGAACTAATTGCAAAGATGGACAAACTGAACCAATTGCATACTAGCAACCAGCAATAATTGTGTACATACATCTTGTCTTGACACAGCCAACCTTATTGCCTACTTTCAGTAAATAAAAAGAGCAATTCTCCATCTAAGGAAGAAGGGATACATTGTTTGAAGAAAATTTCCCTAAAAGGAAAACGTTGCAATGACCTTGCGGGCAAAAATATTACTAAGGTGAAGCATTTGATGCGCTGTTACCACAGAGATCCAGCTGGTCTCCAAAAGGTAATTATGCAATTGCTATGATGTTTCTACAGTCACCGTTTCTTCAAATTACCTGTAAAAAGTATATACTATCAGTTTGTCAGGGAACAGTATATTGTTCATATTCCAACTAAAAAAAAATGCCACAAAAGTGAACTGCGAGAGGCTACTTATCAATTTTTTGGGAAATGGCTGTAGCTTTGCAAAAAGATACCTCCGCCTCCTAGCCTTCAGTAGAAAAGTCCCAAGATATTTTATAACTTAAATTTCATAAATATGAATGTTACTGCTATAACAATCGGCCTGTACTTGTGTTATTCGATATATATAGCTCCTATGAACCATACTATTTGGAAGTTTCTGTAATTACCTTTTCTCTTTTCTTCTTCTGTTCCTTGTGCAATATTTGTTATTAGTATTAGGTATGCTGCATGTAGTTTAAACAAGATTTAAAACACAAATCATGTGTGGAACACAACTACTTACCTTTCACATGCTGAAAGGGTAAAACATGGCGGTACTTGCCGCTTGCACTAACACCCAGACATTCTTGTAGGTGCAGTAGACATCTGAATTATTATAATAATCCAATTTATTAAAGATTAAACTAAGTTGATCTATTTTACATTTTGTCATTCAGGTAGACTAATTGGAATAAAATGTTCAGTGAACATCAGTTTTGTTTATTTACCAAGTTAATTGCTTACTTTACCTTGTAATACCATGTTTGCTCCTGAAAAGAAAATTGCTAGTAATGCTATATATATTCACGTGCTAAGAAACTCACATCTTCTTGCAACCAGCTTACTGGCATGAAGAATGAAGATTGGAATACCATGATTAGTCATGCAACCACGTCTGATCCTGGGGATGAGATCCATTCTTACAGAGTTGAGAAAAATACTATACTCTTCTTCAATGATTTCTTTGCTCTAGTCGGTATGTCGGTTGATGGCTCCTATGCTCCTTACCACGCCAACAATCTTAATCAGCTACAGCAGGTATTTATTGAACACCATTCCGATGCAATTAAAATATTGACATCTGTTTATATTCACAAAAATAGTACTCCCTCCTTCCCAAATTGATCATCATATAACGTAATCCAAAATATCTCAAATTGATCATCATATAACCGCATGGACACAAATTTCATCGGAATACAATTAATGCAGCATGGGAGAATGTGTGCATGCTAGGGTGTAATTGGCATGGTGTTTTAATCGATGCATGCATTATGGGAGAATGTGTGCATGATGTCTTGATTGATGCGATTTAAATTATCTTTGATCTTGGTGCATAAACATATATGATGATCATTTTGGGATGGAGGGAGTACTAGTATGCTGGGCCTACTAACAATTGCAAATATTATCAACTTGTACATCAAGATGTAATGTTGGAACACATGACTAACCTATATGTGGCATTGCTGAACATAAACATGGGAGAGTCATATAGTCGATTTGAAGACCAATGCATAAAACAAAAAAGGAACATTATTTATGTTAAATCAGATATTTATTTGTGCTATGGAGTATATCGTTGGCCATAAGTTGATAAACTCACTCAATGATGATTAAAATGTGTTGTTGTCTGTGAGTACTTTTGTAGTGCTCCACCCTACCTATATAAACGTAATTCCAACTTTGAATCCTAGCCATTTATAATATAATGTGATGGAATGACATAATGGAGTATTTTGTTACAGCGTAAAATGAACAAGTGGAAGGAGTCTGCGTATCAGAAATTTGAGGAACTGGAGAAGTTGGGGTGTCTTATTCCTGATCATGTCATGATCAATGGCCAACCTGTTCCCGTGTCTCCAAAAAATGATGCTAGTCATTCCATACAAGCCAACCCAACATGCTTTAATCACCAGATTGCACTTGAAGGTCTTTTATATATTCATTATGATCCATACAAAATCCTAGTCATTTCATTTTACTCAAGATTCAAGTCGTTGCGTAATTAGGTCAGGGACATCGATTTCAACAGCAGAATGGATTTTCAGCAGTACACGTATCTACTCCATTATCGTAGTATCGGGATACTATGAGATTTTCTTTTTTTAAGTTTAATTAATATTTATATTAATTATATATAGGCATTCTATATAAAAAATGTAGTAATGATATATGTCATTCAAATAGAGACATTTATCAAGAGAAACCATGTTGGTTTTGATATATTTAACTGATTTTCATATAAATTTGAGCATATTTAGTTACATTATTTTCAAACCATGTTATTTTAAACAATATTTTGTAGTATCGTAGGGATCGTAGAATCGGGATACCACCTAAGATTTCGTAGGATCGTGTAATAATGAATAGTAGGATCGAGATACTATGAAAATTAGGATACTAGGTGGGATCGGTATCGTTTCGGCTTGGTAGGATCGTAGTATCGTAAGATACTAGGATACGAATCGGGATACTGACAACCTTAAACACCACATGCGACATCCTATATAATATTCGATGTGTCACGCTAAAACTTTACACCTTCTATATCTAAACACCCCTATTACCATACCCATTCTGCGCCTGCACGCTACGCGAAATCTGAATCCCCCGCGCGCATACCTCATGTCATTCGATCTCATAAACACAAGAAGTCCCAGAAACATTTTATCCATGGATTGTACGGTTCGCAAGGCTGTCTCGCGAGGTTTCGCTCTAGCAGCAGAGCCGAGCTGCCGATGGGTGGGTGGCGTCTGAAATCGATGCACTTCAGTGGCTTCAACCTAGCGCTATCTGTGGATCTCTCAGCTGGAGTAATACTGGAGCCCATGGTCACTTGTGCCCGCTCCGCGTGTTTCCTGATGCCACCCATTTCTAGCCCGGGCACACTAGCTACTGCAAAATTTAACCGCCGTGAGGCGAAACCAGATGGCCAATATACCAGAGGAAGTGGCGATGTGTGAGAAGAAAAGAAGACTCGCCATATATATGCACAATCTCGTTTAGGATTTGTTTACTGTGTTCTCATTCCAACAAGGGAAAGAGAATAGATAAAGCTCTAGTTATATGGTTGTTGCCAAAAGATATTTCGGTCATTATTTTAATGCCAACCTCTTTCGAAGAAGAGATAAAGCTTTACAAAAGACGATTCAACCCTTGGCCACTGTGCAAGATAAATCTGAACAAATTTTAGTTGAATTCAAACATTTAAAAAACTCGAAATTTGCTCGAAATTGCAAAAACAGGAATTGCCAAAAAAAAAAACTAAACAGATTTTGCTAAACTTAAACAACCATTTGCAATTTTTTTTCTATAATTTGGGACAAGTTTTGAATTTAGTAAAGTATGTTTAAATTCAACAAATATTTGTTTCCATTCAAGTCTTGCACAAGGTGGCCCAAGGGTAAAATTGTCTTTTGCAGAATTTCATCTCTTCATTGCAAGATATATTAAAATAATGGTTGGAGGCTCCCATCGGTTGCCCATTTGGCTCAAAATGGCTTATTTGGCTTATTAGAAAATTAAAATTAATTTATAAGTAAAACTTTTGTAGATTTGTTTGTAGCGACTTAAAAACCAACATTAACAAAAATTACGTTAAAAACATTTCAAAATCAACTTCAAAATCAAGTTCAAAAATTCAAATTTTGGCTTATTCTTTGGCTGTTTAGGCCAAACAATGGGGCTAGAAATGTCTTTTGCCAAGCAACTATCCAACTCCTTTAAAAAAGAGTAGTGGTGGTGTCAGCGAATATGCCACCACATATATTCCAATGTAGATTTTGTGTTACCCCTTAAACTTCTTAATATTAAAAATAACTAAATATAAGTGGATGACCACAAATAATAATATTACATCAAGGTGAATATTCTATGACAAAAAGATAGGTAACACATTAATGTATTTTCTCTTTTCCGTATCAAAGCACGGCATTCAACTAGTAAAACTAGAACATCAGCAAATTTTACCTTTCTCTTTCTTAGTAACATGTTAACTTAGAATTCAACTGCCCTGGGGATGTTCCCTCGTGAAAAACTCTAAAGAAAACAATAGAGTACAGTGGCATCTATTAGTTCATCAAAAATCAAGTTTAGATTTGATCTATACATTGGTAAACAAAATAAGACAAAGTCGAGTGTGAATGGTATGTTACTATATATTCATACGCTGAATTTCTTTTCTCTCTCAATGTGTGAGAAGTTGAGTTTGGATCTAAGATTTTGTGAAATGGTATATACATATTATATGAGTGCTATCATTTTTTTGAGATTTTTATTAACCGTTTGAATTGTTTATAAACAAACAAGGGGATACCAAAATAGTTTCCCCAGCTAGAACACGTAAGAGCATTCACAGTTTTGGACAGATGCTTTAGCGTGTGGGTGCATGACGATGTACAGCGGTACTTGTGAGCTGTGACCGCTGAATGCTTGTTTTGTTTTTTTTTTTAACGAATCGGCGAGTCGTCAATTTTATTGAATGAAGGAGGAGTAAACTGTACAGAGGCCTAAGCCAAAAGAGAAAGAAAAAGCATATGGCCTTTGGCTCTAGCTGACCATAGAATAGGGTCATTTTACAATACCTCCCACTTAAAGTGGTAGTAGTGTAGTAGGAATAAATCTCATCGTTGATTTTGTTGGTCATTGTAGTAATTTGTTTAAGTGAGGTGGAAGGGTAATCTTGTAATTGTGCTCCTGTGATAGATCAAACGGGCCAGGTTTGCAGACCCAATTTTATTTCATCGTGAGTTGACGAAGCAGAAGAGAACAGGAGGGACAGCCGCCGCCAAAATCTTGCGCTCCTAGCCGCCGTCCGCCTTCAATCTCTCCTCGTCGCGCAAGCATGGTCACGGCGGAACCATGCATAACTGTAATCAATCCCAAATTCATGCTTTACTGTAATTAAACCCACAACATGCATGCGTGAATGTTTAGGTGTTTTTAATCAATTTAGTTATCCCATTTGGCAATTGCATGTATCAATGTAATTAATCCAGATGCATGTGATCTGTTATACGCTAGTTTTTCGTTTATTTGATCACGTCGGTCATGCCGGTTACCGAGCAGATTCCCCTCCCGTCAGTGGCCGGCCGTCACGATCTCGCGGACGCCGTGTCCATGAGGAGGAGGTGGCCCTTCAGGGAGAAGCAAACGCGGCCGGAGGAAGACGGCCGCAGCGGCGAAGCCGCCCTGCTGAAAAGCTTTTATCTCTTTACTCTGTTCGTCGGACGGATCTACGGAATACCGATGAAATACGAAACCCTTCAACAACTACGTATAACGTATTTACAGCAGTGCCATGTATTTTTTTTTTCTAAAATACCCTTCTACTACACTACTACTCAATCTAATAGGTGTAGTAGAAACACATATGATCTGTTGGATCTACTACAATAAACAGCTCACATTTACTCAGTGGTACCTCCCACTTAAGGTGGTAGTAGTGTAGTAGGAATAAATCTCATCGTTGATTTTGTTGGTCATTGTAGTAATTTGTTTAAGTGAGGTGGAAGGGTAATCTTGTAATTGTGCTCCTGTGATAGATCAAACGGGCCAGGTTTGCAGACCCAATTTTATTTCATCGTGAGTTGACGAAGCAGAAGAGAACAGGAGGGACAGCCGCCGCCAAAATCTTGCGCTCCTAGCCGCCGTCCGCCTTCAATCTCTCCTCGTCGCGCAAGCATGGTCACGGCGGAACCATGCATAACTGTAATCAATCCCAAATTCATGCTTTACTGTAATTAAACCCACAACATGCATGCGTGAATGTTTAGGTGTTTTTAATCAATTTAGTTATCCCAATTGGCAATTGCATGTATCAATGTAATTAATCCAGATGCATGTGATCTGTTATACGCTAGTTTTTCGTTTATTTGATCACGTCGGTCATGCCGGTTACCGAGCAGATTCCCCTCCCGTCAGTGGCCGGCCGTCACGATCTCGCGGACGCCGTGTCCATGAGGAGGAGGTGGCCCTTCAGGGAGAAGCAAACGCGGCCGGAGGAAGACGGCCGCAGCGGCGAAGCCGCCCTGCTGAAAAGCTTTTATCCCTTTACTCTGTTCGTCGGACGGATCTACGGAATACCGATGAAATACGAAACCCTTCAACAACTACGTATAACGTATTTACAGCAGTGCCATGTATTTTTTTTCTTTCTAAAATACCCTTCTACTACACTACTACTCAATCTAATAGGTGTAGTAGAAACAAATATGATCTGTTGGATCTACTACAATAAACGGCTCACATTAACTCAGGTATAAGAGATGAAGTAAAAGGCTCGACAAAAAGTAAAATCTGGGTTGTCGATACGAAAACTAAACTTTTGATTTATGTTAGCATGGCCACGAATCCATGATCTCGTGCGCACTATGTGCATCGACTCTTTTTCACAAACATGGTACAAAAGCAAACACTAAAAACACGCACACACTTATCCCTAAGAACGTACACATGTCCACCCTATCCCTATGAACATTTCTCGAAGATTGGGCCAGCATATCTTGAGGTTGATGAAGTCACTACGAGCATCTCGCTGTCGAGGGGTACGTTGCTTACCACTGAAAAAATAATTAACCATAAATGCGAGCACCGGCGTTAAGTATAAGACTTGAACCCTGGTGAGTTGTTCCACCACGAGAAACCTAACCAGTTAAGTTACGCTCCGCATGTGCATCGACTCTTAACTGCGTAGACAGCGGCTAGAGTGCTAGAGGTACCAGACGTCTAACATAGTCACTAAACCGCTTATATAGTAACGTTGTAGCTAAAACCGCTTATGTGTTGTAACTAGTTAAGTCACAGTTCTGGAGTTCCACGGTGGAGAAGTGATTGTGGCTCGCAATCTGCTCTCATCATATATGCTCGGTTTATAACCACAACAGAAATCAAATTCTAAAACATAATTTTTAGTAGTTGGTTTTAGGACTTCTAATTTTTATTGTAGTCTATTTTAACATTTTATTTTTTAAAATCGTTGATAATAGAAGCATAAAAAATTGCACATAATTATTTTTTAGTTGCTCCATTCTTTTGGCTTTGGCTTATTAACTATCACTCAACTTATTAAAGCTATCTGAGGATGATCAGCATCCTTTCACTCCGTCACTACTAATAGCCCATCCTGTGCAGGGGCGGAGGCAGCATTTTAGCAAGAGTAGGGATGAACCATATAGCTATAAATTTTTTGTACAAATTCTGCGTAACTTTCAGTGTTTCTCCATTGAAAATTTTTGCCACGTGTGGGGCCCACGTGGCTCCGCCCCTGATCCTGTGGGTCTCCCAAACGAAGGCCTAGAAATCTCTATCTCTTTCCTTTTACATCCTTGGTGATGGTGAGTTCTTTAATCAAATCGCTTTGTCGTCATTTCGAAGTTCTCACCATGGCTCAAGCACAGAAACTCATGGAATCCACACGACAGAAATGATATGTGGTCCTCCCTGATGGCTTCCAAACGCCTCCAATCCCCAGCACACTGCACACACATGTACACGCATATATACGCGCGTGGACGCATGCTTCGTTGTTGGTTCAAACTTTAACTGTCTGGGAGCCCAATTGAAATTAGGGCGATCAAAACATATGGACAAGAGAAATGGCAAGTCTAACGTTGGCAATAACTTGTATATATATGCACTTGTCTGTTGGCACCTGGCATGTACACTGGCTTTGGCTTATCAACTACTTCCTCCGTTTCACAATATAAGTCATTCTACCATTTTTCACATTTATATTAATGTTAATGAATCTAGATAGATATATATGTCTAGATTCATTAACATTAATATGAATATGGAAAATGCTAGAATGATTTACGTTGTGAAACGGAGGAAGTAGTGCTATAACTCAACTTATCAAGCTTGAGAAGGCAAGACGTACTTTGAAGGTTGGAACTCAAAATTTTCAAAGCCTACTCCTCCCTGTTGTTTGGACTTTGGATATTCGTCATTTTGGAGGGTATTTTTGTATACTAGCTAGCCAAAGTTTTTGCTTCATTTATCTTGGCCCCACACTTCAATTAACTGTTCGAATCAGCTCTTTTGCTGAGCTTATTGATGGAACATAAAAAGAGAAATTTAAGATTAATTGAGCATTAGTTATTATAAATCTAAAATCGGTTTATTTTATTTCTCAGAGGAAGTGGCGATGTGTGAGAAGAAAAGAAGACTCGCCATATATATGCACAATCTCGTTTAGGATTTGTTTACTGTGTTCTCATTCCAACAAGGGAAAGAGAATAGATAAAGCTCTAGTTATATGGTTGTTGCCAAAAGATATTTCGGTCATTATTTTAATGCCAACCTCTTTCGAAGAAGAGATAAAGCTTTACAAAAGACGATTCAACCCTTGGCCACTGTGCAAGATAAATCTGAACAAATTTTAGTTGAATTCAAACATTTAAAAAACTCGAAATTTGCTCGAAATTGCAAAAACAGGAATTGCCAAAAAAAAAAACTAAACAGATTTTGCTAAACTTAAACAACCATTTGCAATTTTTTTTCTATAATTTGGGACAAGTTTTGAATTTAGTAAAGTATGTTTAAATTCAACAAATATTTGTTTCCATTCAAGTCTTGCACAAGGTGGCCCAAGGGTAAAATTGTCTTTTGCAGAATTTCATCTCTTCATTGCAAGATATATTAAAATAATGGTTGGAGGCTCCCATCGGTTGCCCATTTTACCCAAAATGGCTTATTTGGCTTATTAGAAAATTAAAATTAATTTATAAGTAAAACTTTTGTAGATTTGTTTGTAGCGACTTAAAAACCAACATTAACAAAAATTACGTTAAAAACATTTCAAAATCAACTTCAAAATCAAGTTCAAAAATTCAAATTTTGGCTTATTCTTTGGCTGTTTAGGCCAAACAATGGGGCTAGAAATGTCTTTTGCCAAGCAACTATCCAACTCCTTTAAAAAAGAGTAGTGGTGGTGTCAGCGAATATGCCACCACATATATTCCAATGTAGATTTTGTGTTACCCCTTAAACTTCTTAATATTAAAAATAACTAAATATAAGTGGATGACCACAAATAATAATATTACATCAAGGTGAATATTCTATGACAAAAAGATAGGTAACACATTAATGTATTTTCTCTTATCCGTATCAAAGCACGGCATTCAACTAGTAAAACTAGAACATCAGCAAATTTTACCTTTCTCTTTCTTAGTAACATGTTAACTTAGAATTCAACTGCCCTGGGGATGTTCCCTCGTGAAAAACTCTAAAGAAAACAATAGAGTACAGTGGCATCTATTAGTTCATCAAAAATCAAGTTTAGATTTGATCTATACATTGGTAAACAAAATAAGACAAAGTCGAGTGTGAATGGTATGTTACTATATATTCATACGCTGAATTTCTTTTCTCTCTCAATGTGTGAGAAGTTGAGTTTGGATCTAAGATTTTGTGAAATGGTATATACATATTATATGAGTGCTATCATTTTTTTGAGATTTTTATTAACCGTTTGAATTGTTTATAAACAAACAAGGGGATACCAAAATAGTTTCCCCAGCTAGAACACGTAAGAGCATTCACAGTTTTGGACAGATGCTTTAGCGTGTGGGTGCATGACGATGTACAGCGGTACTTGTGAGCTGTGACCGCTGAATGCTTGTTTTGTTTTTTTTTTTAACGAATCGGCGAGTCGTCAATTTTATTGAATGAAGGAGGAGTAAACTGTACAGAGGCCTAAGCCAAAAGAGAAAGAAAAAGCATATGGCCTTTGGCTCTAGCTGACCATAGAATAGGGTCATTTTACAATACCTCCCACTTAAAGTGGTAGTAGTGTAGTAGGAATAAATCTCACCGTTGATTTTGTTAGTCATTCTAGTAATAATTTGTTTAAGTGAGGTGGAAGGGTAATCTTGTAATTGTGCTCCCGTGATAGATCAAACGGGCCAGGTTTGCAGACTCAATTTTATTTCATCGTGAGTTGACGAAGCAGAAGAGAACAGGAGGGACAGCCGCCGCCAAAATCTTGCGCTCCTAGCCGCCGTCCGCCTTCAATCTCTCCTCGTCGCGCAAGCATGGTCACGGCGGAACCATGCATAACTGTAATCAATCCCAAATTCATGCTTTACTGTAATTAAACCCACAACATGCATGCGTGAATGTTTAGGTGTTTTTAATCAATTTAGTTATCCCAATTGGCAATTGCATGTATCAATGTAATTAATCCAGATGCATGTGATCTGTTGTACGCTAGTTTTTCGTTTATTTGATCACGTCGGTCATGCCGGTTACCGAGCAGATTCCCCTCCCGTCAGTGGCCGGCCGTCACGATCTCGCGGACGCCGTGTCCATGAGGAGGAGGTGGCCCTTCAGGGAGAAGCAAACGCGGCCGGAGGAAGACGGCCGCAGCGGCGAAGCCGCCCTGCTGAAAAGCTTTTATCTCTTTACTCTGTTCGTCGGACGGATCTACGGAATACCGATGAAATACGAAACCCTTCAACAACTACGTATTTACAGCAGTGCCATGTATTTTTTTCTTTCTAAAATACCCTTCTACTACACTACTACTCAATCTAATAGGTGTAGTAGAAACACATATGATCTGTTGGATCTACTACAATAAACAGCTCACATTTACTCAGTGGTACCTCCCACTTAAGGTGGTAGTAGTGTAGTAGAAATAAATCTCACCGTTGATTTTGTTGGTCATTCTAGTAATTTGTTTAAGTGAGGTGGAAGGGTAATCTTGTAATTAAGCCAACTTCTTAGATTTTTCGCGCCCGTCAAAGCTCAAAGTTGTTTTGTTCTTATCTCTCTCTAATCAAAACCTTGCTTTAAACGGATTGTTTCCACTCCGGGAGATGAATAAAATCGTGTGAAGTAAAACACACGAGCTTAAAAATTACAGGACACACAAAAGCATTCCGGTCGATAAGGTCAATATCAGAAGATTGCCTTTCTAGGTCAATAGGCTAGGCTGAAGACAAAACTCAGAATTTTCGTGCAAAATATCAAGTAGCCCTGTAGCCGACACATTTCATCCATGAACCACACAGCATGTACTGCTCGTCCACACATCTCGCCCGTCTCGGTTTTGCTGTATAGCAGCGCCGCAACGCAGCTGCTGCTGGATGGACGAGCTCCGAAACCAACGAGTTCTCTCTATGTCGTTAACCGAGCGCTTCTTCTGGCTCTCATCTCCACTTTGGTGCTTCAGCCAATGGACGTAAACGTATGGAAAACGGCCGCCGTCCGCTCCTCGTGCTTCCGGATGCCACCCATTTCTACCCCGTACGCTCACAGCCTCACACTGCCATATAAGCGCATAATCTACTATTGGTTTGACACTTGAGCTAATTACAACTGCCGCGAGGCAAAACCGGATGGTCAATAAGTATATTTGAGGAAGTGGCCGTGTGTGGGAAATAAAAGAATGCGCTCATTTTTTTTTTTTTTTGCCAGACAGACAGTTAATTGCTGTGTACTTGTATGTGCTAGCTGGGTAATATATCAAACCGGACGAATTAACGAATGGATCCTCCTCAAAATTAAAAGAAATCGATTTTTTTTTTTTTGGGGGAGGTGGGGTTCATGTATAGGAGATGAAGTAAAAGGTCTCGCCAAAAAGTAAAATCTGGGTTGTCGATACGAAAACTAAACTTTTGATTTATGTTAGCATGCCACGAAATCCATGATCTCGTGCGCGACTATGTGCATCGACTCTTTTTCACAAACATGGTACAAAAGCAAAACATCAAAACACACACACACTTATCCCTAAGAACGTACACATGTCCACCCTATTCCTATGAACATTTCTCGAAAGATTGGGCCAGATATCTTAAGGTTGATGAAGTCACTACGAGCATCTCGCTGTCGAGGGGTACGTTGCTTACCACTGAAAAATAATAACCATAAATGCGAGCACCGGCGTTAAGTAAAGACTTGAACCGGGTGAGTTGTTCCACCACGAGAAACCTAACCAGTTAAGTACGCCCGCATGTGCATCGACTCTTAACTGCGTAGACAGCGGCTAGAGTGCTAGAGGTACCAGACGTCTAACATAGTCACTAAACCGCTTATATAGTAACGTTGTAGCTAAAACCGCTTATGTGTTGTAACTCAGTTAAGTCACAGTTCTGGAGTTCCACGGTGGAGAAGTGATTGTGGCTCGCAATCTGCTCTCATCATATATGCTCGGTTTATAACCACAACAGAAATCAAATTCTAAAACATAATTTTTAGTATGTGGTTTTAGGACTTCTAATTTTTATTGTAGTCTATTTTAACATTTTATTTTTTTAAAATCGTTGATAATAGAAGCATAAAAATTGCACATACACTACCAGGATGGCAAACTTTCCCGGGTGTCAAAAGATTTCTGGGTGTTTTACAAAGAACACGGGAAGCTTCCTAGGCGTGGACATGCACACGGGATGCCTGATAACTCCCGGAAGAACGTGGCAACGGTTTCCGTCCAAGATAACGTGAGATTTGTTGCAAGCTACTGTGGCCCCATTGTCAATGAAAATATTGGCCGCGTACATGAGTCCCCATCCCCGGAGCGCCGATTTTTTTTTTTATTCCTTGTCTCCCGATTTTTTTTCGGACTCCATCTTCTCTCCGAGAAATCCCCAATCTGAGAAATCCTAACTCCGCCGCCAGCAGCTGCGCGACTCCGCGCGTCGCCGTCCTGCGCGGCGAGGCTGCGTCGCGCCACTCCACCGCCGCCGGCCAACTCCTCCACGCAACTCCCCCACGCCAGACCCCAACGCTGACCAACTCCTCCACCCACCTCCTGCCTAATCCTCCTCTTCCCCCACCGTCTCCGTCGTCCATCGCCGCCTCCACGTCCATCGCCGCTCCGCGTCGCCCCTTGGACCTCCTCTTCCCCCACTCAGCTCATCCCCACCTCAGCCATCATTCCACCAGGCCGGCATACTCGCATCTCAGCCTTCCTCTACCCTCCTCGGCTTCATTGGTATTATGTTTTATTTGATTTTCCTCATTTAGTTCCTCTATTTTGTTCGATGAATGAAGATTCAGTTTCTGTGTCATATAATGTGCTTGATTTTGATGATTTGCAGGTTGTTCCCACCCAGCCATATCCGTTCACTGATTTTTTTTTTGTTCAGAGAGGATTTGGTCATCCAGATCATAAGCAAGGTAAAAAACTTGACATGTTTAATGCATTGTGATATGGCTAATATTTACTTCATTTTATGCTTCTCATTTTAGTTATCTTTGGCCATGTAGATTTTTACTTGTTAAGACTTGTACTTCTTGATTACTAGCGATGTATTTGCCATTATTTTAGTTTTCAGCTTAACACTAGAGAGATATTCTAGTTTTCATTAAAGTGCTGAACGTAGAACAACGAAGTGGACATTGTAGTATGAATTCTTTTACTCGTTGACTAATCCGAGGAATTTCTATCACTGAATTTGTGTATTGTGGGCTCAAAAGACTCCGGAAGAATGGAAGTTGTGTGCGGAACTGCGTTGTGTAATGAAGAGTGGATAAAAAAGTCATGCGAAGGTAGGGTATACAGGGAAATGATGGATGGGCCAGCACACCGTCAAGGCAGCGCTTCACTTGACCGATTCCAAAAGAACATGGTAACTTAAATCACTTTTCACATATTTTGCATAAAGTCTTGAAATGTATTTTACAGATTAAAAATATCCAATTGTTATTTTGTTTCATGAAGGAGAGAAGGAGAAGAGGCCAATGGGTATATTTGAGGCTTATGCAGAAGCAAGGAGAGTGGAAAAGTAGAGAGGACTATGTTACTGACCGTGTCAAGGATAAGCTTGTAAGTAGTTGCACTCTAGCTTGCACAAAAATTGATCAGCAACTTTTTAATCTCTTTCCATTTGAATAAACACCCAACTTATCATGCAGGAAGCTTATTTTGGAGTTGTTAAGGAAAAGCATGGTGCAAGTCCTGATTTGATGAAATAACCCATTGATGGTAAGGCTTGGCAACATGAAACATGTTACTTAACATCTGCGATACAGCTGGTGTGTAACTTGTAGTTTTGCCTCCTTTATGTACTTATTAATTTTAAAATTCATCAACGTGTATAAATTTAACTATTTGCATTGTTATGTGTAAATAAATTTCAGGCGCTTCAATCTGCAATGAAAGTTAATGTTTTGCCTCCACGACCAGCGGCCCCAACATGCCCCCACTGTCTATTTAGGTGAGCAATCTTATACCAACATTATGACCTTTTTACCGGATAGTTCCATCTTCGAAAAAGCATATAATCTGAATGCATTCAATATGTAAACAGTTGCCTGAGATATAACACATAGTTTAATCTGAATAGGTTAAAATGCATAGGTACCTAAGAAGTTAGACTAATTACATTTGATGCATGTATCTAGTTGCTAGCTGTAGTTCAATCTAGTTCTTTATGTATTTCTACCTGGTTTGTGCTAACTGGGCTCTTTGTACAGGACAAGTAGGAACCACTTGGTTAGACAAATGGCATGCTTGACATTTGTACTGTTAATTGTCTTTGGGCTTGTGATTTTAATCCATCTAGGCATGAATCTAACAATGTGCACTCTTAAACTTTCAATATGCTATAGCAATATTTATCTGGCAAATATATTCTATACAATATTTATCAGCACCTTTCTGACACACTATAATTTTTCAGCCATCATCTAAGATCAAGTGCGTCCAATTGCCAGCCATGATTCTTGCTACAGAAATCCATCCAAACATCAAGATCTGGAACAATGATTTTTGGATGTAGTTCATGTTATTTTGGTCCTACCTATCCAATGGACTCCCAGATATTATTCAAAGAACTGGTACTTATGATGTTCGAAAAAAATCTATCTATATGAAGGAGCAAACATTACTTTCGTGTGTATTCCATAGATTGGTGTGGCTGTTTGAATATGTATGTGCAACTAAAACAAATATCTGGTATCAACATTTGTACAGATCAGTTTATGCTTAGTACTTGCACTGATTGTATTACATTGCTGAATATTTGAGTGCTTGTACCAATTCTATTACATTGCTTATTATTTCTGCTACCCGGGTGATGGTGAACTGTAGGACTGAAACTTCCTGGGTGTGGTTAGCACACGGGAAGAATGTTGAGCTGTAGTACTGAAACATCCCGGGTGTTGCAAAAGAACCAACACCCGAGAAGTTATTCCGTTGCCGTTTCCGTTTCGTTGAACATCCGAGCGTTGGATTTTTCTCCCGTTGCTGCTCTAACCACCCAGGATGTCTAGAGCTTTCCTGAGCGCTGCCTTCCTGATACCCGGGAATCCAAGTCGGGAAAGCTTCAACGCTCCCGTGTGAGCATTCCCGGTGTTGACACACGGAAGATTTTTCCCGGGTGTTTCACCTAGTTTCCTGGGTGTTATAGGCACACCGGAAACTTTCGCATCCTGGTAGTGATAATTATTTTTAGTTGCTCCATTCTTTGGCTTGGCTTATTAACTATCACTCAACTTATCAGAGCGGACCTAAGCTATATGAGGATGATCAGCATCCTTTCACTCCGTCACTACTAATAGCCCATCCTGTGCAAGGGCGGAGCCAGCATTTTAGCAAGAGTAGGGCTGAACCATATAGCTATAAATTTTTTGTACAAATTCTGCGTAACTTTCAGTGTTTCTCCATTGAAAATTTTTGCCACGTGTGGGGCCCACGTGGCTCCGCCCCTGATCCTGTGGGTCTCCCAAACGAAGGCCTAGAAATCTCTATCTCTTTCCTTTTGACATCCTTGGTGATGGTGAGTTCTTTAATCAAATCGCTTTGTCGTCATTTCAAAGTTCTCACCATGGTCAAGCACAGAAACTCATGGAATCCACACGACAGAAATGATATGTGGTCCTCCCTGATGGCTTCCAAACGCCTCCAATCCCCAGCACACTGCCACACACATGTACACGCATATATACGCGCGTGGACGCATGCTTCGTTGTTGGTTCAAACTTTAACTGTCTGGGAGCCCAATTGAAATTAGGGCGATCAAAACATATGGACAAGAGAAATGGCAAGTCTAACGTTGGCAAGAACTTGTATATATATGCACTTGTCTGTTGGCACCTGCATGTACACTGGCTTTGGCTTATCAACTACTTCTCCGTTTCACAATGTAAGTCATTCTACCATTTCCCACATTCATATTAATGTTAATGATCTAGATAGATATATATGTCTAGATTCATTAACATTAATATGAATGTGAAAAATGCTAGAATGACTTACATTGTGAAACGGATGAAGTAGTGCTATAACTCAACTTATCAAGCTTGAGAAGGCAAGACGTACTTTGAAGGTTGGAACTCAAAATTTTCAAAGCCTACTCTCCCTGTTGTTTGGACTTGGATATGCGTCATTTTGGAGGGTATTTTTGTATACTAGCTAGCCAAAGTTTTTGCTTCATTATCTTGGCCCCACACTTCAATTAACTGTTCGAATCAGCTCTTTTGCTGAGCTTATTGATGGAACATAAAAAGAGAAATTTAAGATTAATTGAGCATTAGTTATTATAAATCTAAAATCGGTTTATTTTATTTCTTAAAGAAACTTTTATATAGAAAATATTTATAAATAATATGTCATTTAACGGTCCGGAAAGTGTGGTAACGGAAAATGAGGAAGTAGCTAGTTATCCCAACAAGATGAAAAGAACGGTGTCTTAGGCACAATTGCACAAACGTTTGACAAGCTTAGACATCTTAATTTATACAGGTAACCAAACAACCATTTCATCTCATGAACCCTATCCAGACTCCAGCAGTCCAACGCTCGACTAGAACCACTAGTCAAGCCCGTAGCTATTTTGCTATTAGCACTCCCAATAATCTAGCCACTCTGAGGTCTATAAGATCAAGTTAGCTCGTAGACACCGGCGAATGTACACCCTTCACCACCCAGTTCCATACGCCACCCATTTCTAAACCGCGTGCACACGTAGTTTTGTGATTTTGGCTCATCGAGCAAAGATCAGTTCTCTAGTAGTGCATGCTTGCTCGCTTGATGCTCGCGCACGTTCTTGTGCGCAATAAGCTAGTGCTAATCTTAACCCCGCAGAGAGGCCAAGGTGGAGGTGGATGGTCAACATATATATCCTTCGGAGGAAGCGACAATCTTTTTGGGTGGAAAAACTAATGCCTCCTAACATTATATTACGGACTGGGCAATCAATGAATGAGAGGGTAGTTATTAGTTACCAGTTCAAGGGTGGATCTTATTGAAACCTTAATTGGCAGTTCTCCTGTTCGGTTTAGTAAAAAAAAAGATGAACATATAGGACAAAGGGAAAGGCTAGCTAGCCAGAATGTAAAATTTTGATTTATCCTTTTAATTTGTTAGGAAAATTGAATCTGGAACTTTGCATGACAGTGAAAACAAGATTGTAGTACAACAGTGTTGCAGCATTGCACCACTCCACTGCTACTACAGTGTATTCACCAGAGCTAATTTACAACATTCAGTTGCTGGCAGTGGAAAGAACCCCAATCGCAGCTAATAATTTACAACATTTGAATACTTTCACTCCAAAAAAGTATCTCGTCCATCACTTGTCGCTACATTCTCGATCCAACCGACCAATTGATCAGCGCTAATGGCAGGCGGTTGATGAGAATGCTCTTGTGTACGAGGTACAAGTTGCTCGAGCTATGGCAGTTCGAGTTCAACCCGGGAATAAGCCTTACTTAGCATGCTTCCCAATACCGCTCATTCCAATCGGTTTTCATCGTATCGTCGTCGTGCACCGGCCAGCCAAGAGATACACAGAAGCAATAAAAGGATGTACGCGCTAAGAGGACTCTTCCGAGGCTCGCGTGCAATGTGGAGATGTGGAACGGTGGGTGATGGCGGCAGGGTGTACAGTACATAGCTAGATATACACACAGGGGTTGGGTTGGTGCCTGCATATATGTGTGGCGAATTATCAATAATGGAGAGAGATGTGCATTTACATGCATGGTACGTAAACATCGATCAACACACGTGCCAGAAACTTCACATGGAAATTAATTGGCGTCCAGGAACCGATTCAAGGAACATAAATAAGAGATGTGCTGATGACTAGTTCGTCAGAATATAAAAACTTGTAGCATTCGCAGCAGTGTGTATATTTTTCACTAACTGCTTCCGAGAAAATTTTGTAGTGCTCGAGAAAATACCTCGATTATCTAAATTTTTACACTATCTCTTAGTACCTTTATTATGGATGGTAAAATTATCTGTCTGTTCCTACTCTTAGATAACAAACAGCCTCATCGTTTCAGTATCAGCTTGTAGTACAAGACATATAGTTGAGTTAATTATTCGAGCTTTCAGTCTGAAATTATATCAATCGATCAACAATGCTCAGATCCGGCCACGTTTGGTCGTTCAAGCGGTCTTCATGCTCAGAAATGTAACGCTTCCGTGTTCTAATTGGAACACAATGCTCTAAATTTTGTTAATTTTCCAATCTGGGAATTATATGGGAAATCATAAAATAAAAATAAACACACAGCATTGGAAAAAAATTCTAACACGCAGAGTAGTCCAGATTCATGGTGGTAATTAATAGTAATACGCAAGCTTGCTAACTTTCTAAAAGAAACATCCAGGTTGCTACCATGGGCAAACCGATCTCTATTCCACGGCCGTTTTGTTTTGTTATAGCAGCACAGTCAATGAACGGGTGAGGTCTGAAATCGATGAAGAAATCCAACAGCCGTTAGCACACCCCTTGTGGAGTCCTTGGGTCTTCAGGAATACTTTAGCTCATGCACAATGGCAGATGGACCGTGGACGGTGCCCACCGCCGGCTCCGCGTGCTCCCAGATGCCGCCCATTTCTACCTCGGCTCCGCACACTCGACGCACGCATATGCATTGTTTAACCGCCATGGAGGCAAACCTGGATGGTCACTATATATATAGATCAAAGGAAGCGGCAATCAAGAGGACACATAGTTTGCAAAGATATGGAACTAGGAGGGCTTGCCATGGAATTGTGCTTCCATACGTGACAAAACGCGCAAAATCTATTACTCCCTCCATTCCATTTTAAGTGCAACCATAAGTTTCCGTGCCCAATTTTAATTGTCCGTCTTATTTAAAATTTTTTTATAATTAGTATTTTTGTTGTTATGAGATGATAGAACACAAATAATATTTTACTCATGACTTATGTTTTTAATTTATTTTTAAAAAAAATCAAATAAGATGAACGGTCAAAGTCGGATGCAGAAAACTATGGCTATCCTTAAAATGAGGGTCGGAGGGAGTACTTTTTATTATCTGATAAAAGCCGCGCAAGAGCTAGTTTACTATGTATCCACATCGACATCGACTTATTATACACATATAGGAGTAGTATATGCCGTTGATCATGGCATTAATTTGTGTGATTGGACACGACACTTTAGTACGGGCAGCAGCACATATCAGGATCATTGTGTTTGCAGGTGCCTCCTTGGTAGCTGAGCGTTTGGCAGTAGCCCATGCACATTTCTGTGTTGCATCCTTGTAGCCGCTTACACGCCATCTTCTCTTCGCCTACATCGCCTAAACAAAATTTGTATTGTGCAGCTAGTAGTTAGTCCATGAATATGTTTGATTCATTAGGCATATTTGATATTTTAACAATAGTAATTAAAAAATATACTCGCAGAACATATACTTAATGAGCAATTTTAGCATTCAACATTTGGTATCTCGAGATACCACATTTTATACACAAAAGTATATCGATGTATCAATTTTTATACTAAAACGTATCTCGAGGTACAAAGCATTTGTGATATCTCAAGGCATCAAATATTGGACGGTAAAATTACTTGCAATTAATAGTACTTGTTGATTGCATAACGAATAGTAAATCGTAAGAACATATAATTCATGACCAAAATAAATTAAAGCATAGTAGACCAAAAAACGAATTATATGCTCATCACAGACAAAATAAACTCATGATCAAAATCATTTATTTGTTGTCCGCGAGTAAATCATTTATAATTAATTTGTTGATTGCAGAAGGAAAATTGTATTATCGTTACCTTGTCCTTGAGCAGCATGGGAGGATAAGAAAACGGTAGCCATGACCACGAGAGCTGCCAAGAACACGGCAGCCTTGCAACTAGTCTTGCCAAGAAGAGCCATATTCAGATTTAGAGGGAATTAGCTTGCTAATGAGTGGTGGTAGCTAGCCTATCCTTAGTTCCCAATGTTTGGTGATCCTCTCCTAGGTGTTTATATAGAGTAATTGGATGATCCATTCCTAATATCCTTTAGAATGCATTTAACTGTTATATATCCTAGTATATCTCTCCACGACATTAATATTGTCCTTTTTTTTCTCTCAACGTCTCAAATTGGTAGCATGCATATCCTATATATCTTTTGGGTTAATTTGGTAGCATTTGATTCACTCTTAATCTCCTTTGTCGCCATTAACTTTATATTCTACAATTGTCCTCCTCTTATCGCATCCTAAGCTTTGGCTGCGATGAGCAGGTCCGGTATGAACCGTCTCCATATCCGAACATGGCCACCAAGATGCAAGATGTACGGGCCTATTCATTTTGGATGAATTTCAAACAATTTCCTATGTATACATTCATACATTCACTTTTCCTATTCCATATGTGTTAAAGTTTCTTCAAAACGAATAGGCCCTACATGATTTATGAGAGGAGGAAGCTGAATTCCAAACCCTAGAGATTAGAGAACGTAGTAAAGGAGGAGGAAGAAGAAGAGGAGGAGAGGAGATTGGTGACGGGGTTTGGGCCGCGATGCACGTCAATACACGGTATGCCAAATGCATCTTTATTCGGCCCGAGAGAGGAGACGTGGGCCTTGATTCCATCGGGGAAAAAGTACACCAAAGGTCCCTCAACTTGTTAGCTAGATACAAAATCGTCCCCCAACCACAAAACCGGACATCCGGCATCCTCCAACTTACAAAACCGGTCACAATAGATCCCTCGGCGGTTTTGACCCCGATTTTGTCCCACGTGGCGACTGACTCAGCGTGGGACCCATGTGGGCCCCACAGGTCAGATAGACCACGTCACCACACTCTCTCTTGTTCCCCTCTTCTCTCCCTTCCTCTCTCCTTTGGATGGCAGCAGCGTCATCGACGCGGCGTGGAGGAGGGCCGGCGTGGCCGGCGGCTGACGGGGAAGGAGCGGCGCGGACAGGAGGGCCGATGGGACGGGCGGCGCCGCCAATGGCTGCCGTTGCGCGGGGAGGAGCGCGGCGGTCGTCGTCGGGGTGAGGAGGCAGAGGAAGGGGAGATCGAAGATGACGGCGCCGCCGATGTGGCTGCCGTTTGGTGGGGCGGCGCG
>CM020180.1:33529862-33543452 GCA_009805545.1 Oryza longistaminata | reverse complement strand
AGCGGCGGGAGACCCGCGGCGGCGAGCTGGAGCCACACGCGCGACGGCTCCCTGGTCAACTTGCGCAGCCGCGAACAAGTAGAACACGCCTTCACCGCCGCCTCGCGATGACGATGACGATGAGTTCGATCTCCGGCCGCCGCCCCGCCGCGTGCATGAGCTGGAGAGGTGCCCGGCGGTTTCGGCAGTGATGTTCGTCTGGGCTTGGAGGGGTGGTGCGTGAGTTTCGGCACTTGCTTGGACGGCGCGAGCTTCTCCTTGGCTTGGAGCTGGCGCGGAGGTCGTGCCCACCATCCATGCTCCACTCGATCCCTACCAGCTGCATGCACAAAGCTAAACACGATACATTTGCTCCACTAGCTCATGCAACACTGCACGTACTAGCATAGCACAAAGCCTTAGCTAACTAACTAACTATTATCATGCATGCAGCGTTGGCGATGCGTCGTGCGAGCCGCGCGGCCGGCGAAGCGGAGGCGGCGTGCGAGCGCGGGGGCCGGCGAAGCGGAGGCGGCGTGCCGCGCGGCGGCCGGCGAACGGAGTGGAGCAAGCGGCTCGGGTCACGCCTCCCGGCCTCGGCCGGCGTTGTCGCCGCCACGAGCCACGTTCTCGACGCACAGTGCGAATCCTGCCGAGCCACTTGACCAGCGTCGTCGCCACACCACCACGGTTCAGAAGCTTAGCAACGCTAAGCTGGAGAGTCTCCAGCCGCGAGATCGACCGCCATCTTCCTCCTCTCCGGCCCGCCAGTCCCTCCGGCCGTTGATTTCCTCTTCCTTGGTGAGCTAGTAACTCGATTCCCGCGAGTCACCTTCCTGGGGACATTGCTAAGCCCCTGGACATCTTCTTTTAGCAGCGCATCGATCGAGTGGCCGCCGCCGTGACAGCCACGCCATCCGCCGTCGCCAAGCCGATCCCGAGGTCGCCGTCGTCGTCCAAGCTTCACCAGTCACGAGCTATATCGACTCTCGAGTAAGCACCTAAGAACGCCGACCCTCTTCCCCACCGCGTCGGTGACGCCGTCGCGCCGCATCGGCCCTCCTCTCCGCATCGGTGATGATGGCTGCAAGCCGCGCGCCGCCATTGCCGACCGCACGAGGGGGCGGGGAGGCCGGGCGGAGCTCGCGCGCTGCCCTAAGCCCGCGCGCGCCACCGGGAGCCGCCGTCGCCGGCGCACCACCCTCTGGCCGCGCGCGCCGCCGCTTGTGCGAGAGCAGAGAGCGAAAAGGAAGGAGAGAAACAGAGAAAGAGGGAGGGTGCTGACATGGTCTCCATGACATGTGGGCCCAACGTGGGTCCCACGCTGAGTCAGCCGCCACGTGGGATAAAACCGTGGTCAAAACCGCCGAGGGACCTATTGTGATCGGTTTTTGTAAGTTGGGGGATGCCGGATATCCGGTTTTGTGGTTGGGGGACGATTTTGTATCTAGCTAACAATTGAGGGACCTTTGCGTGTACTTTTTCCATTCCATCGGTGGCGAAGTTTGGGCTCAAAATATGCGCCAGCCCGATATGGGCTTGTAACGAGGCCTAACGGAAAAGAGCCCAGCACGATCACCTGATCTTATCGAGTTGCCGACGAAACAAACCAAACCAAACCAACCCTCCTCGTTGATTCGCAATGCTGCGCGGCGGCGGCCGTCCGCGACGCGGCGCCGCGGGCGGCGTATCTCGTGCCGCGCGCTCCTCGGCGGCCGCCCGTCTCGTCCTCACCGCACGCTTGGCAGCCGCCGTGCTCGCGTCTCGCTGCGCCGCGCTCTCTGCCGCCGCCGCCGAGTCTCGCGCCGCCGCGTAGCCTCAACGACGACGACAATGGCTATGCTGCCGCCCATTGTCCCATCATGTAAGCAATCCCCTCACTCTTCGGATCGATGGCATTTCAAACTATATTTTTATATTTTTATAAAGTTATAAGAATATGCATACATTTAGTTTTCTTATCAAACTTTGGATAAATGCCTAAAAATCCTATCAAACTTGGTAATATGTGAACTTAACAAATTTGGTAATTTAGTACTTTCTCCGTTTCATAATATAAGTCATTTTAGCATTACCAACATTTTATATGATGTTAATTGAATCTAAACATATATGGTAGCGTGTATCATTAGCATATATATGAATATGACAATGTTATAAAGTTTTAGATTAATGAAACGGAGGGAGTAAGATTTATTTGGCTATACATCTAAAAAGCCCTCAAATTCCTCTTTCCTGGTAGTACTTAAACCTTGGCTCAATAGCTATTATTTCAAAAATTAAGAGCTTCAAAATTCACATTTCCAGTTGTCTTTATAAGCCGAAGGCTAAACAGTAATCTGAATTTGTCTTTCTTTGTGCTCGCACAACCATTGCAAACTTGCAGCCTCCAATTTGAGGTGCTTAACTGTATCAATGTTTTTTTTTTCTTTTGAGAGGTTAAGCTGATCAATGTTTTTTTTTTTTTTCTTTTTTTGAGAGGTTAACTGTATCAATGTTGTTGTCATTATGATATAGATTATCCTGAGCCAGGTTAAGGGTATAACGGACAAGGACTTAGAGTCCGACGAAGCCATAGGGCCTTGTACGAGCGCTGGTGCAAGGCTTACAGAAAGAGCGTGACCATGCTGAGATGAACTCGCCGGTTTCGAGATGTTCAAGGACACTGCAGAGTACTCCATATTCATAGTCTCACAGTGATATTACTTCGAAAGCAGAGCAACTAATTTTGGGTCCGTACTGCGATGGGTTCGATGAGAAAGACAAGGCTGAATTTCTGCCATGATTATTGGGCCATCTTAACCGGGTTCGCGAATATGTAGAGTCGCTGATGATCGACTCCCCCAAATCAAATCCCCCGTGAATCGCCTTTGATCCCCAAACTGCATGGTTGAACCACGACTGTTTAACTCAGGCTGGCGTCAACTACATTTGTGATTCAGCACTTTTTTTTTGAAAAAAATAAAACTATAATTACATGTTGGTTCATTCATTCTGCAGAGTAATCAAAGTTCCTGCAGTGAAAGTGACAAAACCGTAGCACATTTACCAGTTTATCGGAGCTTCAGGCCAAACACAGCCTTGTTTAATTCTTTAGATAGACACACAAAAGCCTTACAGCTCCATCTCACCACAAATTCCTGCACACGTACGGCGAAATCATGTGTGGACTGCCACAGTAGTTTAATACAGGTTTAGATTAGCCAGTTAATCCTATCAGCGCTCCACATTTCATGAGTTCAATGACCCCAAATTCCAAAACCATCTTCCTCCACCGACCCCTAAATTTTAATACTAGCAGCAAACAACACCGTCGCACAATACACAATACCATCCTGCTCTGTAAGACTGTAACGTCCAAATTAAGTACTCTATGTGGCTCCATTTATATTCTTGCAAAAAGTGGACAGTAGGAATTTTACTACGCCAGCGAGCTATTACTTATGCACGAGAACCGTATAGTAGCCGTCATATTGGAGCGAACCAAGTTCCCACACCTCTCGTTTTTTTTTGGTTACTCCAAAACAGTTGGCAACATGGTCTCATAGCACCGAATTGAAACGCTACAGAAACAGTGTAGCAGTGACTGGGTGTTATTAACAGGAAGTATCTCAGTGACTGCTGAAACATGTAAAACTAAAAGTGGTGCAAACGAAGTCCGGATGACAGGTGGGCACCTGGCCAGCCTCCTTATAGCCCTCACATACACAGAGGGCTTGTGTTACATACGCGTATGCATGGGCTTCGCACAGGCGCTTAGGTATGTAACCTGACTGCTTGTGGATCAGAAACCTTCTGCTGGATAATTTATTTCAGGTTTTTAAAAAAAAATTTTGTTCAGATGGTCCTCATGCCTTGCACCCAGTCACTGCTGGATAAGTAGTCCACAACTGGTTCGGTCACACACATGTATCTCGACAGACGTGTAAACACACAAAAGGCCACAGAACGACCAGGGTCCACATGTCAGTGGACTCAACTGCACAGCAGTTAAGTCCGAGAATCCCGTACCATCCGGGAGGGTTTGGACACGGGGCGGGCGGCGGTGGCGGAAGTAGTCTACTCCTGATGCGGGGGTGACCCGGAGTGGTGCAGCTCTGCTCTGCTTACTCGCGGACGCGGGCGTAAGCCTCAGCCAGCGTCTCCCTCGGGCGGGAGGAGGCCGTTTGGCGGCGACCCATGGCGAATCAGCGAGACGACAAGAGGAAGGTGCATCGTCGTGGGACGCAGTCGTCCAATCGGCTTCCGGATCGGCGGTGGCGGCGCGCTCGTCGGCTCCGGGAGGAGGCGGAGGCGGGCCGCGGATGGCCCGATTGGATCAGAGATGCACACGTACGTCTCGTTCAACATACTTTCTCGACAGCACTCATTCCCAGACCATCACTAGTGATCGTATGTACTACTTTTCTCAGTATCGGAACTAATTTTCCCATCGTCAAGCATGGCTGGTCTGAGCCCGCATTCTGTAATTATCAGTTTGGGCAGAGATCTGCACAGCTGAAATTTGTTAGAGAGAAGTGAGCCTCACGGTGGATTCTTTCTATATGAAGTATATAAGTAGAAGAGATATAATGGGTTCTAGGTGACATGTTGATGTTGCTTTATTATGGTCCTACTTTATTGACATAAATATATCTTTTAGAGTCAATTTTCTTATTTTTATATGATTTATAATGAGCAATTTTACGATCTTTAAGGAGGGTACCATGAAGTATAATTTTTTCTATTGTAAATTTTGTACCCCTCATGTTTACCTCACATCCTCAAGGACCGGTAGAATTGCTCATCTGCACATTATATGGAAAAAAACATACGTGTGTGAAAAAGTACAATGCAAAGTTAATCTATATCTGTATTTGTCCTTTTAGTTTTTCAATATGTGATAGAGATGTCCCTGACTTCTGACCAGGTAAGGATATCACGGGCACAAGACTTCGAGGGTCGGACAAAGCTATGGGGCTGTGTACGAGCGCGGTGGGCAAGGCTTTAACGAGAAAGAGGTTGGAAATGTTCAAGAACACTGCAGAGTATATTCATAGTTTCAACAGTGATATTACTTCGGGAAGCACGAAGCAACTAATTTTTGGGCCTTTCCGTACTGCAATGGGTTCGACGAGAAGACGAGGCTGACTTCTGCAATGATTTGGCCATTTTAAAACAGGGTTCATGAATTTGTAGATCGCGATGATCGACTCCCCATGAATCGCCTTTGATTCCCCACGACAGCAATGGTGTTGAACCGAACGACTTGTTTACTCTGCTGCGTCAATCTATAAATTGTTGATTTAGCTTTTTGAAAAAAAACTATAATATACATGTTGGTTAGTATGTATTCTTCAGAGTAATCAAAGTTCCTGCAAGTGAAAGGTGACAAACTGTAGCACATACAGCTTACCCTCAAAACTGTAAGAGACGGCCGTATGCAAGGCCTTTTCGCAGGCTTAGGTATGTAAGCTGATGTTGATTTATTAGAACCTTGTGCTGGATAACTTGTTTCAGGTTTCTTTCAATAGAATTTCCTGTTCAGACGCTGGTCCAGATCCTTAGCCACCCAGTCACTAGGTCCTGCAAATCTGGCGCGCGATCTTGGCTCGGATCGGCGGGGCGGGCGCGCTCCGTCGCTTCCGGGGAGGCCGATCGATCCGAGATGCAGAACATAGTTCAACATACTTTCTTCGACACTCTATTCCGAGGCATTCACTTGGATTGTTGGTTATATTTTTTTTAGGTATCAAACTAATCTTCCTCATCGTTTCAAGCATGGGCTGGGTCTGGCCCCGTAATTGTACAGCTAAAGTTTGGGCAAGAGATTGCACTACTGAAATTTGTTAGAGAGAGTGAGCTCACGGTGGATTCCTTTAATATATAAGTATAATAAGTAGACGAGATGACTCTAGTCTCCTCTTCTAATATTCCTTATATTTTAATTCCGAATTTCAGTTATTTCCTAATTGTATTTCTATATGGACTCTAGTCTCCTCTTATAATATTCCTTATTTTTTGATTCCAAATTTCACTATTTTTAAATTGTATTTCTATATGGACTCTGCTTTTTCTTTTTCTTCTTTTTCTCCTATTAATGTGAGAATTTCTAAGCCATGAGAGCGAACGTGGAGGCTCCTTTTTCTATTCCTTTAATTATATAATAGATAGATGGTTTTGTTAACTATGTTAAAACATTAATATTGTAGAGAATTATTAAATTTATCATAAAAAAATAAAGTTCTACCACGATCTGCACATTAATGGAAAAAAACAAATTCGTGTGTGAAAAGTACATGCACAGTTAATCTATATGTTGTATTTGTCCTTTTAGTTTTTCAATATGTGATAGAGATGATCCTGAGCCAGGGAAGGATATCACGGGCAAAGACTTCGAGTCCGACAAAGCGTGAAATGTTCAAGAACACTGCAGAGTATATTCATAGTTTCAACAGTGATATTACTTCGGAAGCAGAGCAACTAATTTTGGGTCCGTACTCCGATGGGTTCGACGAGAAAGACAAGGCTGAATTTCTTCATGATTTTGGCCATTTTAACGGGGTTCACGAATTCGTAGAGTCGCGGATGATCGACTCCCCCATGAATCGCCTTTGATCCCCCCATGAACTGCAAAGGATTGAACCACGACTGTTTACTCGGGCTGGCGTCAGCTATACAATGTGATTCAGCATTTTGTATAAAAAAAAAACTATAATATACATGTTGGTTCATTGACTCTTCAGAGTAATCAAAGTTCATACAGTGAAAGTGACAAAACTGTAAGCACAGATACCAGTTTACACCTCAAACTCTAAGCAGACGCGTATGCATAGGCCTTCGCAGGCTTAGGTATGTAACCTGACTGTTGATCATTAGAAACCTTGTGCTGGATAACTTGTTCAGGTTCTCAAAAAAATTTCTGTTCAGACGGTCCAGATCCTTAGCACCAGTCACTGGTTCCTCAAACTGGCGCGGCCGTCGGCTTCGGATCGGCGGTGGCGGCGCGCCCGTCGGCTCCGGGGAGGCCGATCGGATCCGAGATGCAGAACTATAGTTCAACATACTTTCTCGACACCTCTCATTCCGAGGCCATCACTTGATGTATGTACTACTTTTATTAGTCTAATCTTCCTCATCGTTCAAGCATGGCTGGTCTGAGCCCGCATCTGTAACTACCGGTTTGGGCAAGAGATCTGCACTACTGAAATTTGTTAGAGATAGCTCACAGTGGATTCTTTATATACAAGTATAATAAGTAGACGAGATATAATGGGTAGGTGATATGTAATGTCGCTTTATTATGTCCCAACTTTTTGACATAAACTAACTTTTAAGCCAAATTTCTTATTTTTGTACGATTTATAAATTGGTGGCTTTTAAGCCTCCCTAAGGGTGAAGTTCTAACTGCAACCCACCTAAAAAGATTACTCAAAGTTTGGCTTAATAATACATGAATATTTATAGATTTTAAGAGGCTTTTAAAAAAAAACGGTTTGCTTGTTTGGTTCTCCTCGTATATTCCATTTTTTTTTCTAAATTCAATGCAAATGGTTTGTTAACTACGCTAAAACATTAATAACTGTAATTCAATGCAAATGGATTTCAAGTTTTTTTATTCTCTAAGCTAGTTGAGGTACATTTCTATTGATAATTGAAGTGCCACTTTTACCTCAACTAGTAACTTACCCGTGCTAACGCTACGGTGATATTTAAGTAATCGTGTATGTATAATGCATGTTTTGAATTAAATTTAACATTTGCAAGAATTTGATTAATTATCTTTTGAAGCATCATTCTAGACTATGCCTTTTGAATTTCTGAATAAGGATAATGCATACAACCCAGAATAATTGACCAAAATTCAAATATCAGATAGATGAGTGGGAGTTACGGGAGAAAGAGAGCGAGAGGGAGGAGAGGTGGATCTGTGCGTGAGGGGTTGGTGGGTAATCTGGATCGTTGGTTGTTCAGTATGCGATTTAGGCCGTCCGATTTGTCCAATGATGAATGAGTATGAGTAAGATGAGTTGGTGCATTATAGGGTAGATAGAAAAATTAAAGTGCCACTTATGCTTTCGCCTCACGGTCCTGTGCTTGCAGGCTAAGCGAAATCTGAAGAATTGCATCGATCTCTATCCAAAAACTGTAACGCCAGTTGGAACACAATGGTCCAAGCATGCCATCTCTGGGGACGGGGGGTTCCAGTTGTGAGTTGACTCCTAATGCTCTGTTAAGCTGATTGTTTCCCAGTCTATGATAAAGAAAATCACAAAATTAATACACAGCCTTCAAAAAAGATCTATCACGCACAGGCGTTCAGGTTGATGGAATTTGCCAAACTTTCTATGATAAACAGCTCAGAATTCCCATGTACTTCGGCCGTCTCTTTGCAACACAGGAAATACACAATTAGTGGCTGATACAATTCATCCATGGGTCCCACTATACATGCCTGTTTTGTTGTACTTGTAACAGCATAGTTGATGGATGAATGAGGTCAAAAATCTACCAGGATACTCCGACGTTAGCATTTTGGCGTCTCTGCCAGCTTGGGGAACACTTGAGCTAATGAACCATGGTAGATGGACGATGGCCACCGCCTGCTCCGTGTGCTTCCGGATGCCACCCATTTCTAGCTAGGCACACACTACATCAATGGACACACGCATCCAAAGCTGGATGCCTGGATGATGATGGTCGGTAGTATATCAATAGGAGGAACTGAGGAGCGGCAACCCAGAGGACACATCATCAATTACTTCACCCGTTTTGAAGTGTACAATAATTAAGGCCGTGTTTAGTTCAGCGCAAAGTTTGGATTTTGGTTGAAATTGGAGATGATGTGACTGAAAAGTTGTGTGTGTATGACAGGTTGATGTGATGGAAAAGGACTGAAGTTTAGATCCAAACTTTGGATCTAAACACAGCCCAACTTCTAGTCCTCTCGATTTGTATGTATACATGTGACATGTCTCACGGTCCTTGTGCTCCTCATTCCGATAGAGCAATTATGGGCATAAGATGACATCTAGCGTGGCCGATCAAGCTGAGCCACTGTGCTTTTACCCACTCAAGAGCCCTGACTATTCTCGTCGAGAATTCAACACGGAACTTTGGGGTTGAAATCACACATCCGTCACCATTTTGTCACCGCTAACATCTCCTATCCTTGTTATTTGAAAGAGTATCGCACTGTTTCGTCAAATGTATTCTCCTGGTGCCTCCCATTTCAATGCCAAAACTATCTCTATCCGGAGAAACCAAGGCCCCCGGCCGCAACCTTGCATCATTGTCATCGAATCGTAATGTTCTTTTCTGTAGTGGCCAGCTCCAAAGAGGAGTAGCGTGAGTGGACTCCAAGGAAGTGAGTAGCCGGAAATATATATTTGTACGCTGGTTTGTGAACACATGGGCAATGTAATGTGGTTGTGAGCTAGCTGGTGGTGATTGACAAAATCCAAAAGCACATTATCAGTGTTGTGAAACAAATCTCTAGCAGATAAGTTTTTTGTGAGTCAATTCGAACCGAAGTAAAGATAAGATTTATCTTCTCCTAAGACCCCTGTATATACATATGGTCAGACTGAGGCACTTGAGGTTGGTTTGTACTCGAGATTAAATCTATAACAGAGAGAGTTTCACCCTCTATTTATATTGTCTACTTTTACCATGTTCTTTCTCTACCGGCTACCGCTGTGGGAGGGAAGAAAACGGTGAGTTTCTCAGTGCTAGAGATCGGAGCCTCCGACTGACAGTCAGAAGGAAAAAGTGCACCGAAGGTCCCTCAACTTGTTAGCGAGATACAAAAACATCCTCAAACCGCAAAACCAGATACGCGGGGTCCCTTAACTATACAAAACCGTCACGATGGCCGCCGCCCTCCGCTCCTCCGCGGCCGCCGCGCGCCGTCTGCTGATATACGATATTGATACCAAAGAGTGCTTTTAATCGTACTAGTCGCGACCCAGAAGAGGAGCCAGAGAGAGAGAAGAAAGAAGTGAGAGAAAAGCGAAACGGGGAGGAAGATGACGTGTCATACTGACATGTGAGGCCTACGCTGACTCAGCTGCCACGTAGACCAAAACCAAGATCAAAACCGCCGAAGGACCTCAGATGACCGGTTTTGTATAGTTAAGGGACGCCGCGTATCTGGTTTTGTGGGTTTGAGGACGTTTTTGTATCTCGCTGACAAGTTGAGGGACCTTCGGTGCACTTTTTCCCAGTCAGAGCGATACCCGCATGTGGGCCGGTGGCTTCTTCAGTTTCACGGGCCACGCACGATAACCAGGGACGGCCCAGGCATTGGTAGCCCATTTAGCTGGGCCGTGCAGCACCGACGAACAGCGTGGGATTGGGAGCTCATACAGCAATGCGAGCTGGTGGCTTTGGTTGACATTCTGTTAATGAATAGTCCCTATGTATCTAAATATTTGACACCGTTAACTCTTTAGCACATGTTTGACCATTCGTCTTATTCAAAAAATTTATAAAATATGTAAAACTATATGTATACATGAAAGTATATTTAACAATGAATCAAGTGATAAGAAAAGAATTAATAATTACTTAATTTTTTAATAAGACAAATGGTAAAAGATGTTTAAAAAAGTTAAAGGTGTTAAATATTTAGAAACGGAGGGAGGAGTATTTCAAAGCTAGTAATTAACACTCGCTGGACGAGTGGATAACGTTGCTAGCAACGTTCTGAAATTTTTTTATAATTTGCCAGGTGAAAAACAAGACGGATGGAACAAATTAATGAAAGCTGGACAAAAACCAAATCGAAAACTAGAAGCCCAGGCACCAGTCACATGAAAAATCGTTGCATATGGGCGAAGACCCCATCAAAGTGAAACAGTGAGCTTTCAATCCAGGTAGCAGACACAAATCAGGGACTAAAGTTTAGCTCCTCTCTCCCAAACACCCCTGTAACGGCAAGAACTGAAACTTCCTACCTCGTCACCCCCGAGAACCGTGACTACAACCATATGAACCTTTGAATCACATCGAGGTTGGAATCTACCCACGAGCACTGTAACCACCATATGTAGCAGATGAACTTGTCGATCTAGATGTTTTCTCGACATCTCTCATTCCGAGGCTATCACTTGATCGATGTATGTACCAGTTTTCTTGGTATCGAACTAATCTTACTCATCGTTCATGCATGGCTGACCTGAGCCCCCATATATAAGGGAAAATATTATGTGAAAACGAATAAGTGTTAAAAACTCATGGAAATAATATCTAGAAATTTTGTAAATTTATAAAAAGAACTACTAAAAATAGGTATAGATATGAAATACATTCTCACTAAATTACAAGTCCAAACTTAATTTCATTTGAGAGAAACAAAATGACAAGTCTCAGGTGAATAGTGTCTTGTTAATTGTTGTTATTCACCCAAAATTAGTTTTTTATTTTTACTCCCAAATAAAATTGAGTTTGAACATGAGATTTGGTAAGAATTTATTTTATATCTACACTTATCTTTAGTATTTTTTTATGATTTACAAAACATTTAGATATGATTTTCATGAGTTTCTATTACTTTACTTGTTTTCACCGGATATGCTATAATGACTATATCAAGACTCGAGAGTGAGTACAGAAAGGTGGGTATCAGGGTACACATATCAACATGCTCTCATCAATAGATGTGATCGTGAGATGGTGGATGGGACTCATAAATTAGCTTTTAGCCTGCTTAGTTAAAAGTAAAAAATAAATAGAATTTCACTTTCACTTCATTGTGTGCTTGGATGGAGGCTAGCCCACTAGAGACAATTAATAATGTGAAAAGTTAATACTCCCTCCGTTTCATTTTATTTGACACCGTTGATTTTTTAGCACATGTTTGACCGCTCGTCTTATTCAAAAAAAATTAAATAATTATTAATTCTTTTCCTATCATTTGATTTATTGCTAAATATACTTTTATGCATACGTATAGTTTTACATATTTTATAAAAGTTTTTAAATAAGACGAACGGTCAAACATGTGCTAAAAAGTCAATGGTGTCAAATAAAACGAAACGGAGGGAGTACATTTCATTAGTTTTTCGATGTGGGGTTATCCGCTTATCCCCTCAACCTTTTCCAGCATGTCTGACTACTAGTCCCAGGGGCGGACCTAGGGGGTGTGCCGGGTATGCACCGGCACAACCAAAAAAACGAAAAACTTATAGTATATAGCATGTATTAGTTTGGGGCAAAAGTTGATGAGTATGAACGCATGAGCCAGCCCATCATAGATGCCTGTGTGATGTGTTGTGCGCTTTGCATCGTGCAAGTTCCCCGCTTCACCTCGCATTCGCGTATCCACTTGGCATCGTGTGAAAGGTAGCTAGGGTCAGGGCATCAGGCGTTGTTCCACATTCAGCGAGCGGCGGCGGTGACATCGAAGAGCACGACAGTCAACAGGCCAGAGCACCGATATTGGCTAGACGGCGAGTGTGGAGCGTCGACGGTGGAGACGAGAGCCGCAACCACTAGCATTTAGAGACATGGCGAAGCAACGTCGATGCGCGCCCGGTGAGTCTGTGAGCAACGCAAGGAATGCAGCCAGCAGCAACCACATTGACCAAGGCAAGCAAGCAGGTCCAGCTTCGCATCATCTATCTAAAACTTCAGATACAGATATACTCTTTGGGACTTTTAGTCTCTCACTATTTTTAGTTTCTTTGTCTCCCTGAATTTTCTTTTAAAGGAGAGCTAGAGATTGGTTGAAAAATTGAAAATTCTGAAATCAGTTAATACGAAGAGGAACAAGGGCATTGTCTTCTTTTAGCAAGGCATCAGAAAATTCAGATTATGCTTTATCTAGGCCATGTACAGGGCTCCATATTTTGGTGTATAAAATGCTCGGTTTGCCTATATTTTTGTGTATATGCTCTAGACCAATGTGTAGGGCTTGTATTTGTGGGCACACCCAGGGTATAAATCCTGGGTCCGCCACTGCGTCACACGAGCACATTCTTCGTGTGCAAAAACGTTCGGCGCTGGCCGGTGGAAACAGCCAACAGGGGAGCAGATGCCGGTGATTTCGCGTCGCGATGAGACGGATCATGGATGGGATAGCGGTCGTGTAAGCCTGTACCCAACTGTGTCACCGACCCTTGGATTTGCCAAAAAACGACCGGACTCGCCGGCCAAAATCGCTTCCCCGGATGACACCCGTATCCGCAGGCCGCAGCACGGCGGCAGGGCTGCACGGGTCTCCTCCGATCCGACCAGAAAAGCAGCAAATGGCTTCGTTTTCCCATTAATTTATTTATCCCGGATAAAATGATTCGCTTAGCATGTGTTTGGTTTCGGAATTAGGTGGGATGGGATGAAACCATTCCTAATTTTGGGATTGGGATGATTCCACTTACTTGTTTGGTTTGTAGGATGGGACAATCCCAATTTTTTTGTTTGGTTGAAGGGATGAGGTAGAGATGGGATGGGCGCCGTTTGCTATCACCGTAAGCCGTTTGCTATCACTGTGTCAGGCGGGCGAAGGAGCATGCCGGCGGCGAGCAGGCAGAGGATGCGGATCCACCTCCACCGCCCTCCCCACCACTGGATCCGCCGTCGCTGTCGCTGAGCCCCCCGCGGTCGCCGTCGTCCAGCCCCCCGCGGTCACCG
>CM020180.1:33493773-33529837 GCA_009805545.1 Oryza longistaminata | reverse complement strand
GGTACCACGTGGCGGCATTGGGAGCGAGTAGAAGTTTAATGGACTTTAGTAGTTAATCGATAGTAATAGTATAAATTGCCTTATTTGGAACGCAGAGAGAGAATTCTACTGAAAAGGTTTTCTTCCGGGCAGATGAATCCGGGGGAGTCGAATTAATTCATGTTAAAAATTTCGAAGTAAATTCATTTTATACTGTTCATCTTGACTTTTTTCTTACTCTATCGAGTGTCTGTCGGCTCTTCGTTCTCACTCTCGCTAAGTTCACTTCACCCACTCCGCCCCCCGCAGTCGACCGCCCCTCGCGCGCCAGGGCGGCAGCCACCTGTTCGACGGACGCCGCCCGGCGGCCGCCCGCCATGGCGCGGCGCGGACGCATCGCGAGCCTCCAGGAGGACGTCTCCACATCCTCTCCCTCCTGCCGAGTCGCTGCGACGCGTGCGGGACTGCGTGCTGCGGCCCCCCAAAAGGCGGGCTGGCGACCCTGAGGTCCGTAGCCCGCGTCCGCGTCGCCGGCGCCAGGGAGGTGGGCCAGCGCCGACGCGTTCGGTCTCTTCGTCGACCGCTGCTCCGCCTCCGCCTGCGGCGCGCGGCCCTGGACACCTGCGACCTCACCCTCAGGTTCGACGGGCCCCTTCCGCCGGCGGGAGCGCTGGCAACCGCGTGCATCACGCCGCGCCTTCGCCGGCCGGGTCCGGTGCTCCGGATCCTCCTCTCCACCGCCCCCGGGTCCCCTTGCGCTCCCCGATTCGCCCTCGTTCCGACGCCTCAACCCTAGAGCTCAAGTTCGTGCTTACCTGGGAACAACGAGTTCTTGATTCTCAGCTTGTCCTATGCACTCAAGTGGATCTCCAGATGGAAGGATTGCACGTGGTGGTCTGGAAATGTGTCTCAAATGGGAATCTGTGAGCATGGACTGACTCTCTTCTACCGAATTATCGGCAGCCGGATTGATTTCCTAGCCTTGTCTCCTTCAAGTTCAATAAATTCTGGAGACTCCATTGCTCGCAAAAGGTTGCCTTCTTTAGCACCGCAGACGTATAGCTTGATCATCTTGATGACCGATGTGCAATGCACGCTCATGATGTGGTGGAATGCTGAATGCAGGTTTCATTTATTATGCGCATGACTACGGCTGCGTGTTTCTTGAGGCTGACGAAGTAAAAAACTTAAGTTGTCGCTTTTTCTGATGTGGCTATGCTTGCGTTGCGCTCTCTATAACTCTAGCTCTTGAGTTTATCATTTGTGTAACCACCATAATAACATTACGATAGACACTAGACTTCATGCATAAGCTATTTCATTTGTTTCTACGAATTACATATAACCTGATGTCATGCTATATCATACAGAAGTTTTGCAATTTCTTACATAACTAGTAATAGTAACTTGGGTGATGCTTTAATTGTGCATGTCTATATTTCAGTGGCATCTATGCAGATACTTTCTCATAACATAGATGAAGCCTACAATGGGATGAACTATAAACCTTTTTCATCAGATGTCTCTTTATGAACATGATCGCTATTGTATTTACTTTTCTTATGGTATATTCTGTATATTGATCGATGTGTCCTGCATTTTGTTGTAGTCATCTTTCAAAGCGATTTAAAAGTGTTGCTCTACAGCTTAGCAAAGTTTGAGGAAATTAGTCTGAATGCATGGTTTTGTGGCTCCTGACCTCAGTGCAATTAACTTGGTTTCTCCATTGCACCATCTTGAAGCTTACTCTTAGTTTCAAGGGTCTGTACTAATTTACATATTGACATGTAGGTTCTGCTTGATAATTAGTTGATATTTGCTGCGTCAGGTACCCAACAATTTAGTGGAAACCGAAGGGGAATTACAGTCAATTGGGGAACCAATCTTTGTAGCTAGCCATCTTCAAATGTTGAACATCAACAAAGAGTTGAATTATTCATCAAAATTTTGACGGGTCTTGAATGCCAATGGCATACCGCTAAGTAATTACGTATTCGAATGTTCTGACTGAGCTTATTTTATGAACACCATGTTCGATTATGCAGTATTAATACTGTCGTTATAAATCCGAAGTCTTCAATAGATCAAATTTTAGTTCTGACGTTAGTTAAACACACAATGAGTATTTGAAAAATTTAACAAATGTATTTTATCATGCTGCACTATCATTGAAACTTTTTGAATTCTCTCAGTTTACGTGCAGTATCAACATTTAAAAGCTGTTATAGTGCATTTCCGGCGCTTGATGGGGAGTAAGCCCTATCAGGTGCGGCGTCCCCGGTGCTGGCTCGCCGCTGTCTGCGCGGTTTTACGCGTCCTTCATCCAGGAAAAGTCGCTAACCCGCGCCTCGCCCTTCCCTTCATCGCTGAATCAAATTGAAGGCCGTTGCACACGATTGTGCCAACACGACGAACAGGACATAAGGAACAGCCCAAGCTCACGTCTCATCACGACCTTGCCTGTAAGCACACACCACACTGAGCGCCGGCGTTCGCCGGCCGTGGCGCCTTCCGCCGAGATGGCATCACTTGCGCCGCCATGGTATCCTCCTCGTCATGTCCGTGTGTGCCGTCGGCGCTCGACGCCGTCACCTCCACCACTCGTGAGTCGCGGGGAGCAACGTCGTCGCCCTCTTCCGCGGAGGCCTCCGCAGCCCGCACGAACTTGCACACGACGGATTCCGGCGTCGGTCCGCGCTGGTGCGGCCGCCTATGAAATACATTGTCCTGCTGAGCTACGTTGTATGGCCGCCGCTCTCGATCACCCGCGGCCGGCCGCGCGCCGTCTGCTGACTATATCGATCATTGATACCTAAAGAGTGCTTTTAATCGTACTAGTTCGCGACCACAGAAGAGGAGCCAGAGAGAAGGAGAAAGAAGTGAGAGAAAAGCGAACGGGAAGGTAAGATGACGTGTCGTCACTGACATGTGTGGGCCTACGCTGACTCCAGGCTGCCACGTAGACCAAAACCAGGATCAAACCGCCGAAGGACCTCAGATGACCGGTTTTGGTATAGGTTAAGAGCACGCCGCGTATCTGGTTTTGCGTGGTTTGAGGCGTTTTTTAACTCTCAGTGACAAGTTGAGGGACCTTCGTGCACTTTTCCCATCAAGACGATATCCCGGCTTGTGGGCCGGTGGCTTCTTCAGTTTTCACGGGGCCACCGCACGATAACCAGGGACGGCCCAGCATTGGTAGCCCATTTAATCTGGGCCGTGCAAGCACCGACGAACAGCGTGGATTGGGAGTCATACAGCAATGCGAGCTGGTGCTTGGTGACTTCTGTTAATTGAATAGTCCCTATGTATCTTGACACCGGTTAACCTCTTTAGCAATGTTTGACCGTTCGTCTTATTTCAAAAAATATTCTAAAATATGTAAAAGCTAATATGTATACTTGAAGTATATTTAACATGAAATCAAGTGATAAGAAATGAATTAATAATTACTTAATTTTTTTAAAAAAAAATAAGACAAATGGTAAAAGATGTTTAAAAGATAAACGGTGTTATAATATTTTAGAAACGGAGGGAGGAGTATTTAAAGCTTAGTAATCTAAACACGTCACTGGGCGAGTGGATAACGTTGCGTAGCAACGTTCTTGAAAATTTTTTTAATAATTTGCCAGGGGTGAAAACAAGACGGATGGACAAATTAATGAAGAGCTGGACAAAAACAAATCGAAAACTAGGAAGCCCAGGCACCAGTCACATGAAAAAATCGGTTTGATTATGGGCGAAAGACCCCATCAAAAGTGAAACAGTGAGCTTTTCAATCCAGGTAGCAGACACGATCGGGACTAAGTTTAGCCCTCTTCCCAACACCCCTGTAACGGCAAGAACTGAAACTTCCTACTCGTCACCCCGAGAACCGTGATACAACCATATGAAGCCTTTGATCACATCGAAGGTTGGAAATCTACCACGAGCACTGTAACCAACCATATGTTAGCAAGATAAGCTTGTCGACTCTAGATGTTGTTCTCGTACATCTTCATTCCCGAGGCTATCAGCTTGATCGGTTATGTACAAGTTCCTTGGTATCGAACTATCTATTTACTATCGTTCCATGCATGGCTGACCTGAGCCCCCTATATAAAGGCGAAATATGACCTTATGGTGAAAACGATAAGTGTTAAAAACTTCATGAAATAATATCTAGAAATTTTGTAAATTTATAAAAAGAACTACTAAAGATATGTATAGATATGAAATTACATTCTCACTAAATTAACAAGTCCAACTCATTTCATTTGAGAGAATAAAATATGCACAAGTTCTCAGGTGAATAGTGTCTTGTTTAATTGTTGTTATTCACCGCGCAAAATTAGTTTTTTATTTTTACTCCAATAAATTGGTTTGAACATGAGATTTGGTAAGAATTTATTTTATCTCTCACTTATCTTTTAGTATTTTTTTTATGATTTTAAAAACATTTAGCATAATGATTTTCCATGAGTTTCTATTACTTACTTGTTTTCACCGGATATGCATAATGACTATTTATCAAGATCGAGAGTGAGTACAGAAAGGTGGATATCGGGGTTACACATATCAACATGCTCTCATCAATAGATGTGATCGTGAAGATGGCTGGATGCGGACTCATAAATTAGCTTTTAGACCTTGCTCTAGTTAAAAGTAAAAAATAATAGAAATCTTCACTTCACTTCATTGTGTCTGCTGGATGGAGGCTACGCCACTAGAGACAATTAATAAGTAGTAACGTTTATACTCCCTCCGTTTTCATTTTATTTGACACTACCGGTTGATTTTTTTAGCAACATGTTTGAGGCGCTCGTCTTAATTTAAAAAAATTAATAATTATTAATTCTTTTCCTATTATTTGATTTATTGTTAATATACTTTTATGCATACGTAAAGTTGTTACATATTTCATAAGTTTTTTGATAAGACGAACGTCAAGCATTGAGTGCTAAAAAGTCAATGGTGTCAAATAAAACGAAACGTAGGAGGAGAGTAATTCATTAGTTTTTCGACTGCATGGCGGTTATCCGCTTATCCCCCAACCTTTTCCAGCATGTGGTGACTACTAGTTCCTATGGACTGAATAGCGCAAAGATTGACAACAAACGTAATACTGAAGTGTTTCGAGCGCAACATGAGAAAAATTAAGCCCGTAGTACCCGCGTACTTCTCCATTTCCAACACGGATGTATCAGATGCTACACACCGCAGATGCATTGCCAACCTCTAGAGGGATCAGGATGTTGAGTTGCCTCACGGCCACCCACTTCCGAAAAATCACATACTTAAACTGGGCTTTCACGAAGAACTGGTGGCTAAGGTTGAGGCAAAACTCTGAACTACAACCATGCCAAATCGCGAAAAAATACTTTCCTGGTGTCGCTCATTCCAAACTATGGATGCTCTTATTGTGAGAAAGAATATATATATATATATATATATATATATAATATAGTTATTATATATATATATATATATAATAATATATATATATTATCTATATATATATGTATGTATGTGATTAAGATATATAATATTATATATATATTTATATATATATATATATATTATATATATATATATAATGTTGTATGTATGTAGTATATATGTATGTATGTAATGTATGATATATAATGAATTCTGATGAGTTAATGTATTGTATGTATATATATGTAGTGTTGTATGTATGTAGTATGCTGGCATGTCCTCTCTCTGTCTTAAAAATATAAGACATTTTTTAGGTACAAGTGACAAGTCAAAAAACAATTTTTAACTTTAAACCATTAATAGCAAACAAATATAAAAAAACCAATCATGTAATTGACGTTGTCTAGATTTATCATTAAACAAACTACTCATAATCCCATGCAACCTCTTTTTATTTAAAAACATCTTACTTTTATAGATATTATGTTGTCCAATAATTTTTTGAGTGACCGTGTCAGGGTCTAAAAATACTTATATTTTGGGACGTACGGAAAGAGTATATACATGGGCAATATAATGATGTTATAAGGTGATGGTTGACAAAATTCAAAACCAAATCATTAGCAAACCGTCTGCTAAGAGACAATCATGAGTTTATCCACGCGAGAGATCGGAGGCTCTGACTGACAGTAGTCACTCAGAGCGATGGTCGATGGTTTTCTTCAGCTTGATATGCCACAAACAACAAGAAGGACGAAAATGGCCCAAAGTTGCTGCGTCGCCCGGGCACGTGCACCACACAGTCGAACGTACGGCGTGGGATTGGATGCCCATATATACGGCCGTGGAAAGGGATCCTCTGACTTAACTGTTGTGCAGTTAAGTCAGAGGATCTGCTTCCATACGGCCGTGTGAGCCGGTGACTTGGTTGCCAAACGTTGACATTGTGTTAATGAATTGCTAAGCTAATGGAGTATAATTAACATTGTGTTGCCGAATTCTCTCTTTGATATTCGTCTTCCATCCAGGGTTTACAATTCCAATAGATTTTGGTAAAACTGTTAGGGTTCGGTTTGTAAAAACCAGACAATTTTACCTGGTTTTCATATAAATAAGTTAGTAGAAAGTCATGGTTTTTATCAATTTCGATTGGTTTTTTCTTGGTTTTCGGTGAATTGATAGGGACCGGTTTTCAACTCGAAATCAGCAATGTGAAACCTGATCGGGACATGTCAGCCAAGAAACGCTGACACTCACTGGACGAAGTTAATAGCTACGTTATGATATCTACTGGCTTTTTCTCATTACACTGGTAAGAAAACCGGACGTGCCAGCGAAAACTATCTAATTTGTTATAGGTGAAAAAACAAAACGGACGAACCAAACGGAAACTGGACAAACCAATTCAAAACTAGTCAGAAACCGTATTTCATCGAGAGTTCACTAGCCACACGAACAATTGTTGCATGGTGGAGGCTCTTAAACGCGAATATTAGGGAAGGCCTTATATCAAATAATTAGAAGGGGTGAGATTTCGAATCCAGATCGACTATCCCTCCATTTCATGAAGCTAGCCGGAAGACTCTCAAAGGGCTTAGGACGAGTGTGACAATGAGGTCCTATCCTATCTCCTATGCCGATGAGCTATACTATGCGCAAAAACTGTATGGAGCGGATGCAATTTGAAATCCTGAAGATCAAGATATTTTCTCGACACCTCCCATTCCGATCGAGGCCATCACTTGATGTATATGCCAGTTTTCTTGGTGTCGAACTGATTTTCCTCATCGTTTATGCATGGTTGATTTGAGCCTGCACCTTAAGGACCGGAACCGGCTCCTCTGACTTTGGACGGCAACGTCAGAGGTGCACAGTACTTTGAGTCTAGCGCTACAGTGTGAAACAGCACCTCTGACGTAACACTGTATCAACAGTGTAGAACAGTGTAAAAACATTGTTTGAAGTTACTGTTGTCAAAATCACTGTAACATACTGTAGCGATCGATCTCAGTCGCACGTTGCAAATCGGACGGCTAAAATCATCACAAAGTCATAGGACTATTCACCTCTGACGTTTTCGCACAACGTCAGAGGATCTCAATCCTTAAGGACCATATGTCAACATGAGAGTGAGTACAAGGTTAATATATATATGCACACGGGCAAGTGAATCAGTAGATGTGATCGTTAGATGGTGGGTGGGATTCGTAAATTAGCTTCAAGCCTGCTTGGTTAAGACTTAAGAGCAGGTACAATAGTAGGCTATTAGCCAGCTGTAAACATATTTTAATGAGATAAACAATGAGAGAGAAGAGCAGCGGGTTACAGATCTGTAGCCAGCTGCAACACGGGCTCCAAGATACATTGTGCATATGACAGGTGGGACCATATATTAATAGTATAGTAAGCAACTATTGTATAAATTGGCTATAGATGAATTGGAGCTAATAGTGGGCTGTACTATTAGACTTGCTCTAAGACACGAAAAGATTTTACCTACAAAATTACATTGGTGTATAGTATAGTATTTGTGGCTTATGTATAACAAAAGGAAAGTTAACTAAATAGAATTTCCATATATAACAAAAAGAAACCCATCTAAATAGAATTTGGAATTTCCAAGTGCACTTAATGGCATTTCCAAGCTTGGATGGGGACTAGCTTGACAACAATAGTGTTAAAAGAAAAGGGCATTTCATTAGTGCATTTTTATTGCGAGGTTATCCTTTTAAGCCCTTCAACCTTACCCAACATGTCCGACTCTACAGCCATGTGAATCGAATAGCTCAACTAATTGACAACTAAAGGTGTGCCAAAGTTTTCTCGCAGCACGAGAGAATGTGGCCCATTTACCTGGTGATTTGGCAAGCTGGAGGAGTATTAGTCTCATACGAACTGGGGCTAGGCGTGAGTATACCTTAACGACAACCACGGCAAATCGACAAAAACATTTTCCTGGTGTCACTCAATCCCAAAAATATATGCATTCTCTCGTTGTAGATGGACATGGCACGATTAATTGTCGTCCTAATGGTAGCAATTTGATGTTTTGGGGTGATAAGAGATCATGGGCTCTCAGCATATATATATTGTGATGCAAAGTATTCCCCCGTCCTATAATATAAGGGGTTCTAGAGGAATGTGACACATCTTCGTACTACGAATCTGAACAGGCCGTCCAGATTCGTAGTATGAGGATGTGTCAAATCCCTTTAAAAATCCTTATATTTTAGGACGGAAGGAGCATGACATAAGCAATGGATTTTGATTTGCGCACGCAGTGAAGGCCATGCATGCATTGCTGCCTATTTGCTTCTACAAAAACTAATGAAAGCAATATCAATGTGTATTGCGTCTTGAACTTATGCAAGGTGGAGAATTCAAAGAGCATCACTCTTAGGATGCGTTCTGAGATGCTAAAGGCCATATTTCTAATAAATGGTGTGTTTTTTCAAATACTTTATATACAAAAGTTTCTTGAAAAAATAAAATAAATTTGGTTGATGCACGGCCTGCCAAATGCTTGTTTCTTTGGGCGAGAGGGGACCTGGGCCGGATTCACACCAATCCATGGTCACCAACACGTGCTGACGACGAGACAAACCAAACCCTCGTTAATTCGCAATGCCAAGTATGGTAAATACTGCGGTGGTGTTTGGATCTTCTAAAAATGAAGATGAAGATTAAGTGTTTCACGTAAAATAAGGTGATAGTAACGTGTAATTAATTAAGTTTTAATTATTATAAACTTAAGCAATGGATTAATCTGATATTTATAAACAATCTAAGCATAAGCAAATAGATGGGTGATGATTTAAACACATAGCCTAATTAAGGTCAAAAAGGAGGAGGGGACACCTATCCTCATGGCCGATCGAACTGAGCCACTGCACTTTGACCCACTCAAGGCCCATGACTATTCTTGTTAGCTGTAGGAGAATTGTCTAACATTGTCGAACGTGTTTTCCTGACGTCTCCCATTTCTAAGTCCAAAACTATTTTTCAATTTTTCAAGAGGGAGGAGAGTGAGAAACCAAAGCCATATCAACCTTGTCACCAGATTGTACCTTTTTTTTTTTTTTTACAATGTCCGAAGGGTAGTGTGAATGGAAACCAGGCCAGGGAAGTGAGTACGCGGATATATATGCTGGCATGCGTACACATGGGCAATGTAAATGAGGTTATGAGATGGTGGTTAGACAAAGGGCCTGTTCACTTTGTTGAAAAAAAAAAACCTTATCAAATTTTGGCATTGCTAACAAATGATTTCTTATATAGTTACCAAAATTTGACAGCAAACTAAATGTAGCTATTTTTTTGGCAACTTTATTAAAATTTGATAAGGTTGAAAATAGTATCAAAGTAAACAGGCCCAAAATTCAAAAGCACATCATCATCAGAGGCGGAGTTTCCCCACGCTTGAGATCAGAGGCCCCGACAATCAAGACCACAAATTTGATAAATTCCTATAAGATTTTATATGCGTACATATCTTTTTCTTATTTCTACGATTTTCATTGACGTGTTTCATAGGAGCCCTAAATTAACCTCCGAGGGTTGATCGCAATTCGCAACGGGTGCTAATTGCTAAACCCAGGGATGTAATTCCCAAGTCCATAGCACGCTAGAAGTACGCATTGGCCTTGATCGGCTGCGATTGCTACCCTACGGCTTCAGTAGTTGAAAGCCGCTGCAAGTGCAAGCAGACATTTTGATGAGAACCGGAGAAGCTAGATAACTATGCAGATGGTCCGTTGAGCCTTACTACTGTTGCCCAAAGAGGCAAATATCTATGCATGAGCCATGACAACGCTGGCGAGCTGTACCAGCGGCCTACACTGTCGAAGGTGTTTTCCTGACGCCTCCCATTTCCTATGCCAAAACTTCGATACTTGAGAGAGTATCAAATACCTTTTGATTTATGTATGGTTAATTGTACGTACAGATGTTGCTTGACATTGAGTTGTTCTCAGTCTTAGTGAGATGATGTGATGTCCAAAGAGGAGGAGATATATACTCCCTCCGTCTCAAAAAAGACAAACCCCGGTTTCCGTGTCCAACGTTTGACCATCCGTCTTATTTGAAAAAAATATAAAAAAATAAAAAGACAAGTCACGCATAAAATATTAATCATGTTTTATAATTTAACAACAATGAAAATACGAATTATAAAAAAATTTCATATAAAACGAGCAGTCAAAGTTGAACACGGAAACCCAGGGTTTGCCTTTTTTTATTCAAATTTGAAACGGGTATATAAACTTTTGACTTATAAACTTTAGGTCTATAAACTTTAGGTGTATAAACTTTAGATGTATAGAAATACTATATATAAAAAACATAGTTGAATTCAAATTCAAATTTGAATCGGATATATAAACTTTTGACTTATAAATTTTTGGTCTCTAAACTTTAGATGTGTAAACTTGAGGTGTATAAATTTACTAAAATAGGAAAGTAATGCGGTACCAAAAAAGGAAAACAGGTGGATGGAGGGAGGTGGGAGGTGATCGCCACCCCATCCCCAGGGCGATTGATCGCCCAACAGGATTTCCGGTTGGTGGTTGACAATATTCATCAAAAACATAAACGGTGAATTTGTCCTCGCGGGATAATCGGCAAAATATATAGTGCAAATTATATATGTAGTGAAAATTACCGTTGGATTGAAAAATAAATGTCTAAGATTCGTCCAGATCACCATTCAACACGACGGATTTTCCCCTGATAATCAGAGCGACGCTCGTACGTGGGCTCCATTGGCCTCGTCATCTTGACACGAACGCGACAAGCAGGCCGAAAGCCCAAAATCGCCTCTCGCCCACGCAACGCGCCCCGAGAAACCGGCCCAAAATGGCTGCCCGGCCCAATAACTCGTAGCCCATTTAGCCGGGAGCGTGCACCCACCGCCACCGCCAAGCCCGAATGATTCCACCACGCCACCGATTCGATTCCGACCGTTGCGTTCGCCTCTTTCCTCAGGTGCGCGCCCGCTTTTCCACCCCGACCGTTGCCAGCCACCCTCGATTCCGCCCAAAATTCCCCCTTCAAATCCACCCCCTCACAAACACGCCAAAACCGCAACCAAATCCCCAACCCCACGACGCACGCGAGACCACCTCGACGAATCATCCATGGCGGCCGACGCGCTCGTCGTGGCGAAGGCGAGGCACCCGCTGAGCCAGATCGCGGAGAGCGGGACGCACCGGCTGCTGCTGAAGCAGTGGCTCAAGGAGGAGGACCTGCTCGCCCGCCGCGTCGCGCTGCGGGAGGCCCGCCTCGACGGCGCCCGCAAGGAGATCGCCTTCCTCTACTGCGCCTTTTTCGCCTTCCACGCCGCCTCCATCCTCCTCCTCTTCCTCTCCGCCTCCGCCTCCGCCTCCGCGGCGTGCCGGCGCTCGTGGATCCCCTGCCTCGTGTCGCTGCTCTCGTCGCTGGCCATGCTGTGGGCGCTGCGGTACAAGGCGGACACGGAGGCGGTGCTGGAGCGGCTGCTGGCGCGGGAGCGGGAGGACGCGCTGCTGCTCGGCAAGTGCGTCGCCGAGCTCAAGCGGAAGGGGCTCGAGTTCGACCTCCTCAAGGAGGTGGACGCGCTGCGCCGCGCCAAGAGCCTGCGCGTCGAGGCCAAGGGCGGCGCCGGCGGCGAGAGGCCCAAGCGCTGGGCGGCCAGGGACCTCGCCGTCTTCCTCCTCTTCGGCGCCGCCTGCGGCGTCCTCGTGCTCACCAGGTACTTGCTCTGCAATTAGCCCCCGCCGCCGCAAGAGGAGGAAGGAGGAGATCGGATTGTAGTTGCGCCTTCTTGGCGTTGATCTAATCCCACGCTGCTCGTTCGTGCAGAACTGTCTGTTCTGCGAATTTTGATGTTGGTTACTCACTTCTTTCAGTTTGTAATAAGGAAAAGGATTTGATGCATTTTATTTTGCCTTTTGTGATTGTGATTATGTCAGAGAGCAAATTTACTCTCCAAATGTGCACTAATTTAAGTAGCCACTCATCTGAATTTCTCCAATCCCCAATCACTCCATTATTCAGAGGTAATGATGTTCAGAATTATTTACCTTGGGACAAGGATTTTTTGCTTGAACAAAATTTGGACAAAATTTAAACCGTTAAAATTGATATATATTTTTTGAACGGAATTAAAATTGATATATAACTGGTAAAATATGTATTCACTCTTCAGATTGTAATGCACTACTACCAATCAGTTTCAGAACCTGGGCTGTCGACGAGTGCAAATTTCTTGTAGCTGGCACCGTCTGAATTCTGAAATTAGATGTGCTGAATTTGAAGTTGGATATGGTGAATTCTGAAGTAGATGACCCAAAAAAAAATTGCAGCTTTGCTTGTCCAGTAGACACACATAATGTCCTAATGCTCAAACCATTCAGGGGGAACAGGAACAAACACATAGCAGCATGACAGTAATTTTAAGGTCTATGCATGTTTACAAGTTCAAGTGGATTTGTTAATTGTGTTACTTCAACATGGAAGTTGGAACTCAAAAAATAATTCCATCGACACTTGGAAGTTGGCACTGCTGGATACAGTACTTTGTTTCCACATAATCAAGCATTTGGTTATTCTGACAGAACTTACAAACTAAACAATGCTAAATCAGTAGACTTGATATAACAAGTGGCGCCCATGTTCACTCAGTTTTTGAATAAGGTCATCAAGTTCCTTCGTCTTGTCTTCCCTCTTGCCTACAAAAATCTGCTTCGGCAACATGAGAAATAATACTGAACCGTTTCTTTCCAACAAATTTTCTTGTGGTTTTCCATTTAATGTGACATTATTCTGCTAGGTACATTATTCTACTTGGTTCGTCGACAGATAACTTATGAATATGAACTAAATAATGCTAAACCATTAAACCTGAGATGAGTGGCACCAAGGTTCAGTACTCAGTTTTTAATACAACAGAATAGTGTCATCAATTGTACTTATAACCCTTTCTTTCCAATGAAATATCTTGTTATGCTTTCAGTAGACAATATACGATGTAAAAAGGAGAAATGTTAATTTCATAGATAGTGCAGTCATTAAGCGCTGCAAAAACAAATAATAAACTAGAGTTAAACTAGAAAAAAAGATCTTTATAGTATTTCAACTAGGGTTGAAAACAGTGGCGGAAATTCCAATTGACCAAGTATCATTTTCATAGAAATGATTCGTTTCCTTGTTTCTAGCTATATATAACATTTGATTTTTCTAATTTCTATTAGCTTTGTTTCCATAGAGATGATATCGTTTCCTACAGTTCTGAACACCTCAATCTCTACTTTTTCTCAACGGGCAAAATCAACATCCCTCCTTGTGAATCTGGAGCTTCGATGAGATCATACTCTTCAGTTTCTCCATCCTCTACCTTACACACCTCAAAATACTTATCGCGCGCAAAAATAGAGTAGACACAATCCTTCTCCAGCCCACACTCATCAGCTGAACGTGAAGCACCAAAATAGCACGAAGCTACCAAGAACGCACGACCACCAATGTCCTTGGCTATGCACCATTGCTGCTTCGAGAAATCCATCCTATAGACAGTAACATCGCAGATGGTCTTCATGTCAGAGTCATACATTTGGCAAACCATGTATAGTTCATCCAAGGACTCCACCATGTACAGGCCCATCACCCCTAATCCTCCAATGATGGGGTCGATGATTGCGATGGAGCTGAATGTTGGCGAGGGGGAGAACTCCAGCACGCCGATGCTTTCGAAGCCGCCATTGAAGTAGAACTTGCCCTGGCAAGCGGCGATCTAGCATATCGGCACCTTCTCGTGGTCCTTGCCATCCAAGGGCGGGTCCAAAGGCTGCGTGCCGATGTCGTACTCATGTTCCACCCACTTCTCATCGTCTCCAATGTGACAGTACCAGATGATAGTGCCGACTGGCTCAACGAGGAGGACGACGCAGCCAGGCATCGTGGGCTTGCAGGAGAGCAGGCACGTGGAACTGATGTGCACGTCCTGGGGTAGATGGGCTAGCTGAATCTTGTCGTCGGAATCGTGAGGATTCTGCAAAAACGTGGCTGCGGAGGCGACGTCGCGGACTAGGATCCATCCGTGCGACGTCACCCAGGAGTTGGTGTTGGTCAGCCCGGGGATGTCGCCGCCATTGATGGCCTTCTTCTCCGAGATGCTGAACAGCGCCGGCTTGTCTGTGTCGGCGCCGTGCTTCAGGTACAGGGCGAGGCAAGGCACGGGGACACGGCTCGTCTTGTCCATGGTGATCAAGGCTGATCTATCTCCTATCCTCTTCGTTGGATCTGCAACCGAACCGAAGCCTCTCTTATGTAGGGGATTGCTGGCTGGTTGCAGACGAGTCACAAAGTCAGATGTCAATCGGAGTACAAACGGATTACGAGTCGGTCACACCGTCACAGCAATCCCTGCCGGAAGCTCCACGAATTGCAGCCTGACACGACATGAAAAATCAGAGACTAGATGCTTTACGTTTTGCCAATTTGGGCTTTGGGCTTGCATAAACAGATGTTTTCCCAGCACATGAAAGGGCATGTAGCCTAGTGGTTACAGTGACCTGAGTAGTACCCCAAGGTCTTGAATTCAAATCTCCTATGGAGCGAATTTCAGATTGGGTTGTTTGCGGGGCTAAGCTCCCTATTTCAATGGCCGTATATATCCGGTTGGATGTAGAGGCCGGGTAAAAAATACCCTTCTCTAAAAAAAAAAAAAATCTGAACTGAAACGAAGGTAGTACATGTGCTGGATCTGCAGGGTTTGCTCCTCTTCAGAAGCTGATCGACAAAGTAATTTGTGCTTTGTTCATCACGTAGGAACACCCAACTATTCAGGGAACCAAAAACGAACAATTTGCACGAAAATATATTTCCATCTACAGGTGGCCGGCTTTGGCAACATGCACTGCTAGGTACAGTCATTTTTTTTTCACATAATCAAGTATTGGCTCTTTTGACAGAACTTACAAAGTAAACAATGCTAGCTAAACCAGTATACAAAATTAAGTTATCAAATTCCTGCATTTTCTGTGTCACATTAGAAATACTGACCCTCCCTTTCTTTCCAACAGAAATTCTTGTCATGCTGATTGATACACGAACGATAGTATTGTTTCACATATATATATATATAGCTCATTAAGTTGGAAACACGAATTTAACTACGGTTACACTGATTAAGAACATGTTTCTTTACAGGCGAAATATATGATAAAACGAAGTCCAATTCCCAATTGTGAAACTAGACTACCCATCAATGGGCAAAATCCACATCCCTCTCTCTGAATTTGGAGCTTCGATGAGATCATACTCCTCAGTTTCTCCATCCTCTACCTTGGATACCTCAAAATATTTATCACGCGCAAAAATGGAGTATACACAATCCTTCTCTAGCCCACACTCATCAGCCGAACGTGAAGCACCAAAATAACAAGGAGCTATCAAGAACGTACGGCCACCAATGTCCTCGGCTATGCACCATTGATGCTTGGAGAAATCCATCTTATAAACAGTGACGTCGTAGACAGTCTTGAAGTCGTACTCAAGCAGCTGGCATACCATGTAAAGTTCGCTCTCCGACTCCACCAAGAATATGCACGCTGCGCCCACAAAATCCATGGGGTCGGTGATTGCGATGGAGCTGAACGCCGGCTCTGGGGTGAACTCCAGCACACTGATGTCGTGGAATCTGGCGTTGAAGTAGAACTTGCCTTGGCAGGCTGCGATCGAGCATATCTGTACTTTCTCATAGTCCTTGCCATTCATGGGTGGATCCAAGCGCTGCGTGCCAATATCGTACTCGTGCCTAACCCACTCCTCATCTTCTCCGACGTGAGAGTACCATATGATGGTGTCTTCGGGCTCGACGAGGAGCACGATGCAGCCTGGGATCGTCGGCTTTGTCGGAGAGCACGCAAGCACATCTGCTGTGCAGGACTTCCGGTAGGTGCGGCAGCTGAATCTTTTCGTGAGGATCCTGTGGGTTCTGCAGAAACGTGGTGGCGTCGTCGCGGATCAGGATCCATCCCTGCTGCGTCGGCCAGGCGTTGCTGTTCGTCATCCCGGGTATGTAGGCATCGATGGCCTTTTTCTCCGAGATGCTGAATAGCGCCGGCTTGTCTGAGTCGGCGCCGTGCTTCAGGGCGAGGCAAGGCACAGGGACACGGCTCGTCTTGTCCATCATTGTGATCGATGCGAGTATGCGGCGTTGGATCTCTGCAGGTAGCGACGCTTTTGGCTCTCTTACATACTCTAGGCGAAGACTCCGATTCAGTATCGTACGTGTTGTAGGCGATGAGACGAGTCGGCTTCAGAGTCGATCAGAGGACAGCTGGATTTTGAGTCGTTCTCACAACTCACAAGAAGATCGATCGCCTTCCTATAGCAGCGGTCGTGTGGTTCAGTTTTTGATAACAAGGAAACGGATTTGATGTGTTCTGTTCCTTTTTCTGATTTTGATTGTGATCGCAAGAGAGGAAAGCCTTTAATAAAAGTATGGTTAATATAGTTTACAAATACTCACAGTAATAGCGACTGGTGTGAGTTTCTCCCAAATCCCCAATCCCTCCACAGAACTGCCCCTTTTCAGAGGTTTTCTTTCTTTCTTTTTTTCTGACTGATAACCCTTTTGACTGGTGCATTAGACATTTTTTTTTTTTGCGGGGGACTGGTGCATTAGACATTGAGGCAAATAAGTAATTTATGTTTTGTGATAAGTAATTTATAAAGCATTGAAATTCAGATAACTGGTGTTCACTCTTCAGAAGTTCAGGTTGCAATACGCTGCTACTATCAGGTTCTTGCGTTCTCTTCTTTTCCAAGTCCAATTTCTGAATTCTGAATTCTGAAGCGACTTGTTCTGATGTCCTCACCTCTCGGTGCTGATCATCAACAAGTAGGTTGCAGCTCTCATCAAGTAGGACAGCTAGTGCTCTAATCTTTCGGCTTCAGGGTGGAAACAAGAACAAATTAACATACATAACTGTTTACCTGTAATTTCACAGCCTATCCCTCTTCTACAAGTTCAAATAGATTTACCAAGTGTGTTACTTTCATTTGGAACTAGGGAGAGAATTTCATCCTCACATGTAACTGGGCACATGCAGTGTGACATTATCCAAGAAAAGTGTTTTAATCCCTTAATGGGACATCAACTTATTTCTTGCATGTGCACTAAAATATTAAAAACCAATTAACAAGATAGTTTAATATAAGATATTTTACAGCACAAATATACAAGTTAAAGTAACAAATATGACTGTGAATGTATATATTTAATTTATTATTTTTATCACAACCTGTAAATGTCGAATTTGACCTTATATTGTTTGTGGACAATGTGCCTCATATTAATCTATTTTGTTAATTTTTTTTAAAAAAATTATGGTTATTTGGGTGACATAAAAAAACGAGTATTCAGCTACGTGCAGTATTTTCTTTCCCCTGAATCCACTACTTGGATGTTTTCGATAGACATGCATCTTAGGAATATGAACTAAATAATGCTAAGTCATTACTACAATTGAGATGAGTGGCGCCAAGGTTCACTACTCAGTTTTTAATAAACCAAAATAAAGGTCATCAATTTTCCGTGTGTTCTCTCTGTACATAATCCCCTCTTTTAACGAAATATCCTCTCATGCTTTCAGTAGATAGTACGATGGGAAAAAAAATGTTAATTTCATAGATAATGCACTCATCAAGCAGAAATAAATAATAAACTAGAGTTGCATTAGGAGAAAAAAAATCCTTTACATTCTTTCAACTAGGCTTGAAAATGATGACAGAAATTTTGGACCAACCAAATAACTTTTTTTAGAAGTGACAGACATTTCCAATTCTAGTCTTATATAAACACTGATTTTTCACTTTCTGTCAACTCGTTTCCACAGAGATGATATCATTTCAGGCAGTTTCCGAATGTCTAATTATTTTCAACGGGCAAAATCCACATCCCTCTTTTCGAGTCTGGAGCATCGATGAGCTCATGCACCTCGGTTGCATCATCCTCCACCTTAGATACCTCAAAACATTTATCTAGTGCATACGAGACATACACAGAATCCTTCTCAAGCCCATACTCATCAGCCGAGCATGAAGCACCGAAGTATAACGGAGCTAGAAAAAATGCACGGCCCCCAATCTCATAGGCTCAGCGCCATTGCAAGCTCAAGAAATCCATCCTGTGAACGGTCATATCGTATATGGCGAAGTCGTGGTCAAGCTGCAGACAAATCATGTACAATTCGTCCTCGGATTCTACCAAGAACACATCCGCCGCGCCTATCACCCCTAATCCTCCGGGGATAGGATCGACGATCTCAATGGTGCTGAACACCGGCGTGGGGGTAAACTCCAGTACTCCGATGCTCTCGAAGAAGCAGTTGAAGTAGAACTTGCCCCGGCAAGCAGCGATCTCGCATATCGGCACCTTCTCGTGGTCCTTGCCATCCATGGGTGGATCCAATGGCTGGGTTCCAATGTCGTACTCGTATCTCGTCCACTCTTCATCATCGCCGATGCAACAATACCATATGTTGGTGGCGACGGGCTCAACGAGGAGGACGATGCAGCCAGGGAGAGATGGCTTCCCGGAGAGCTGGCAGGAGCATCTGGTTGACAGACCTTCTGGCAGATGAGGGAGATGGATCTTGTCTTGGGGATCCTGAGGGTTCTGCAGGAAGGTGGCGGTGCTCTGGCGTAGTAGGAACCATCCCTGCGGGGTGAACCAGGCGTTGGAGTTGGTCAGCCCGGGGATGTCACCGTCGATGATGGCCTTCTTGTCAGAGATGCTGAACAGCGCCGGCTTATCTGCAGACTCGTCGCGTTGCTCCATGGAGAGGCAAGGCACGGAGACGCGGCCGCTCGCCTTGTCCATGGTCGGCGTGGTGTTGTCAACCTTCTATTCCTCTCTTCTTAGCTGGATCTGCAAATCGTGCTCTGTGCTCCTCTTATATGGGCGAAGCTGCTACCTAAGCAGGGTTGATTCCGACTCAGAGTCAGTCACGGCCGGCGATCCCTCATCAGAGATCAGACATCTGAAGTAATCGGAATTGGAGGCAAAAGGCCAATTTTCGTGGTGAGGTAAAAGAGGCAAGAAACAGGGATGATGATGTTGTCGTTCAGGGCATCGATGTCGGACGCAGGCGATGTCCTGTCCCTCGAAGATGTTGAACAGTGTCGTCTTTACTGATTCCAGGCCGTGCTGCTGCTGCTGCTGCTGCAAGGCGAGAAGGGCACAGGGAGAGGATCCATCCCAAATATCGTGTTGCTTACTATACTTCATCTGGGCAGGGAACTTGCAGCCGAATCGGAATCAAGCAGCCGTCCGGAGTATAACTGGATTCCTAACGGCTCCTGGACAGGAGTAAAACGTGCTCATGCTAGATTTCGCTCATCAGGTAGGAACATCTAAAATGCTCCAAGCCTCCAACTATTCATGGGGGAAATGGGAACCAACAACTAACAATTTGAATGAAATTTTCCAGCCTGCACATGTAGTTGCAGCTTTCTCGTCATGTACGCACAATGCTCTAATCTTTCGGTTTCAGGTTGAAAACAGGAACAAAAAACACATGACTGTTAACCTGGAATTTTACAGCTACACTGAAAACAAATTCAGCTAGGTACAGTATTTTGTTTCCAGTGAATCCACTACTTGGTTGTTTTCGACAGACAACTTATGAATATGAACTAAATAGTGCTAATAAACCATTAAAACCGAGATGAGTGGTGCCAAGGTGGTTATCAACTTAATAATCGAAAAATAAAGGTCCATTTTCTTGTGTGTTCTCTCTGTACATAACCCTTTCTTTCCAACGGAATACTTTTGCTCTCAGTAGAAAGTACCACAAAAAGAAAAGAAATATTATTTTCATATATAGTGCACGCATCAAGCACTGCAAAAACAAATAATAAATCAATTACATTCGGAGAATGATTCTTCTTTACAACCTTTCAACTAGGGTTCAAAACGGTGGCGGAAATTTCCAACCAAGTATGTTTTGTACAAGTGATGCCGCTTCCAATTCTAGCCATATATAAATTTTGAATTTTTCAATTTCTATCAACGTCGATTTCATAGAGATTATATAGTTTTCTGACTGTATCCAAACATTAACATCTCTAATTGTTTTCAACGGGCAAAATCCACATCCCTCTTTTCGAGTCTGGAGCATCGATGAGCTCATGCACCTCGGTTGCATCATCTTCTACCTTGGATACCTCAAAACACTTATCCAGTGCATATGAGGCATACACAGAATCCTTCTCAAGCCCGTACTCATCAGCCGAACATGAAGCGCCAAAATAGAACGGAGCTAGAAAGAATGCACGACCCCCAATCTCATACACTCTGCGCCATTGATGGCTCAAGAAATCCATCCTGTGGACGGTCATATCGTAGATGGTGAAGTCATGGTCAAGCCGCAGGCAGACCATGTATAGTTCATCCTCAGACTCAACAAGGTACACATACGCCCCGCCAATCACCCCTAATCCTCCGGCAATAGAGTCCGCGATCTCAATGGAGCTGAACGTCGGCGTGGGGGTAATAAACTCCAACACTTCGATTTTCTCAAAGTTGCCGTTGAAGTAGAACTTTCCCCGGAAAGCGGCGATCTGGCATATCGGCACCTTCTCATGGTCCTTGCCTTCGAAGGGCGGATCCAATGGCTGGGTTCCAATGTCCTATTCGTATCTCGTCCACTCATCGTCGCCAATGCGACAGTACCAAATCACAGTGGCGATGGGCTCGACGAGGAGGACGACACAGCCGGGGAGAGATGGCTTGGTGGAGAGACGGCAGGAGCATATGGTGGACAAGCCTCCTTCTAGCAGATGAGGTAGAGGGACCTTATCTTGGGGATCCTGAGGGTTCTGCAGGAACGTTCTGGTGCTCTGGCGAAGTAGGATCCATCCCTGCGGCGTGAACCACGCGTTGGCGTTGGTCAGCCCCGGGATGTCGCCGTCGATGGCCTTCTTGTCCGAGATGCTGAACAGCGCCGGCTTATCCGCAGAGCCGTCGCGTTGCTCCAAGGAGAGGCAAGGCACGGAGACGCGGCTCGTGTTGTTGTCCATGGTCGGGTGATGTTCTTCTTCCTCTTCTTCTTGTTTCGTTTGTTGTGATGTTGTCAACCTCTATTCCTCTCTTCTTCGTTGGATCCGCAAACCGTAACCGTACCCAGCTTGCACTTATATAGGCGAAAACTGCAGGCTGAGCAGGGTTAGTTTCGTGTCGGTGACGGCGATCCTTGGTAGCCTTCAGCGCGAGTCAGAAGCAATCGGAATCGGAGACAGAAAGTTTAATTGACATATATTAAGTTTTATCGGCAGAGAAACAAGGGCTAAGATATACAAAGTCCTTATAGGACAAAAAAAAATAAAACACTAGTACAACAGAAACATGAATATATAGATGCCACATTAAAGCAAAATCACTGCGTGCAGCATTTGTCCTCCTAGTACTGGCTCTGAACCTACTTCTCCCAGTAGGTTAAACATGGATAAATGAGGACCAATCGATGACCTCAGAGCACGAACATGATGTTAGTCATGATACATTTGGACTTGTGCTTGACCATTCGGAGCCCCTGTTCACTGCTTGTTGGCAACACCTCCACGCCGGTGAAGACAGTCACTGGGTTAAAGTCACACTCGTTCTGCTCGTTTTCAATGGTGTAGCCATTGACAATGCAAAACCTGAGTGATCCAAGGTTCACCAGGTCACGGTACACCTGAGACCAGTTCTCCGGCAGCTCAAACTCCATCCCGAAATGCCGAACCACCGGCGGAGGAGAGCCTGCGGCGGTGGAGAGGCTGTCCAACGTGCACAGGTCAAAGGGGCCGCCATCCGACATGCCGAGGCAGCGGCCCAGCTCAGGGACATACTCGGCATTGAAGGGCAGCACCCAATCACCCACCTTACTCCAAGAGGATTTTTACAGTACATTATACTACAAGTATATACTAGAAGTATAAACAATCTAACAGTGTAGATTTATCTGATCTTCCACTTAATTAGTTTGCAGTATAAATTAGAAATGATATATCTGTCTTTTACGTCATTTCGTTGAGGGGTACGTTTGTAATTCTCATCATATTCTACAATCGTGTGTTTCCTTTCTTCGTCAGCTCCTGCTCGAGCGAAATTCCCCATTCCCCAGTCACATGGCTGACCACCTTCGCCAACCACCATTGCCGTCGTCAGAACGTGCCCTACCACGAACGCACGAAGAGATCCAGGATAGGGTACTCTCAATTGAATTAAATCTGAACTTTAAATGACTCAAATGCCCTTTCCAATTTTTATCATAATATCTACCATACCCTTCTATATACTGCTAGTATATACTTGTAGTAGAATGTACCGTAAAAGTTCTCTATTCCAATCCCTCGTCACCATGTCGAAGGAATAGGTCGCCGTGGTGGTAGACACACATATCTTGGTGCTATCGACCACCATGAATAAGGGGGACCTTATACTCTCCGTCCTGAAAGAATGGCGGCTGCGGGAGTGGCCCCCAGCACCAGCACTCCTCCACAGGATCATAGGCAAGAACCTCAGAACTACACCAGTAGGTAGGATCGATATCCATGATGTACAGGCTGTGGTCTGTGTCGATGTCAAAGTTGGACATGGCATGGGCAGAAGCACCTGGGATGGAGACAGCCACACAACTATTGTATCTCTTGGGCGAATTCAGATCAGGCATTCTCATGAATGAGCGCAACTCGGGGTTGTAGACGCTGGTGTGGCCTGCCATGTCCGTGCTGCCATGTCCGTGCAGAGGATCTTGTTCTTGCTCCTCTCACCAAAGAGAGCAAGTGCACACAGTGAACTGTAGGGATTAGACGCAGACCACGTATATGGCTGGTGCCTGGTAGTGTATGCTCGGGGTTGGCAAACGGCCGATGCTCCCAATTTTGTTGGTGCCATTCTTCTTCTTCTTCTTCTTAGCTTTAGCCTCTGCTTCCAGTGCTTCTGCCATTGATGGGTAGAAGAGCTTTGATACGTCCATGTGCCTTAGCGAGAACAAGCCGCGACCCTCGTTCAACACCAAATGCAGAGACTGACGGCTCAACTTCTGTCAGCTCATCTTCAACCCTGACGCTTCCTTGACCTGAAGGTCCAATCAAGGGATAGAGAAATCATTCCACAAGTCAACAAACCGGATGAGCGACTTAAATTAATTTTCTCTTCGTTGGTAGCCTGACTGACACTCAAAAAGGAGAAGTAGAGATTCAATGGAGAAGGGTGAGAAATCTGGATTATTTTTGAGCAATCAATAACAGCAAGGAGCGAGCGAGCAATGACTAGAGAGGGTATAACGAAGAATTTATAGTCTTGTTTGCCCGTTGCCTGTACAGAGTTTTTTCGTTTGGGAAATGAAATTCATCCCCGGCCCACCGGTGAAAATTCAAAAAGAAAAATCAAGAATAATTTATAGAAGCACGCAAATTTCATCAGAAACAAACTTATCCATCCCTCGATTTAACATATACTAATATTGTTCTTTATTTCAGCACAGATCTGAAACAAGCTAGCCAAGCACACGATTCAAGCACAAATCAAAGAGCATGCCAGGATGACTACCACCCCTAGTTATGGCAAGCGACACACAGTTTGTGATCACAGCGGCAGGCAAAGAGAAAAGCTTCCAAGATCTAGAAGAGAAGCTAGGGCTAACGCAAATTCGAGAAAGGAACGTAATAAGTAGAGAGAGATGAGAAAGAGGGGATGGATAATCATGAGACTCACCAGCCAACCAGCGAGAGAGACGCGGCGGACGCCGGCGGCGATGGATGGAGATCGACGCAGGCGAGGCGTCCGGGAGTCGAGGGCTCCAGGCCGACCAAACCAAGTATGGGCTTTCACTTCTCACATGGTTCACTTCGCCGGCCCAAGAGTGAGTGAGCCGGTGTTTTGGAATAGGAATAAGTTTACTTTAGGTCCCTCCTCTTGACATCGAGTTTGAAATCGTATCCTTGGACCACGATACCAGAAATTTTGACCCCCAAACTTGCAAAAAACTGGGATAGATTAGGTCCTCCCGCAGCATAGATGGTTGGTTTCTACTGACATGGCAAGTTGATCCGATCCACTTGTGCTGACTACGTGCTTACATGGCAAAAACAAACCGGGCCTCACATATCATCCTCACTCTCCTCCCATGCTCCTGCTCTCGGTCTCTCCTCCCAAATCAAGTGAGGCATCCACGTTGAGATAGCTGAGCGGCATGGCAATGGGGATGGCGAGGTGATGTTAGCCATTTTTTTTTAATCTGAACACATGCAAACCACTAATTACAATTTGGGTTTAGTAATACTTATTGTTTTGAACAAAAATATTGTTAAACTTTTACAACTTTGACTAAAATAACATCTCAAAATGTTAGATTAGTCCTAAAAGTACTCCAATAAATTATATAGTTATTGATGTTGTTATATATATTGTAATAAAAAATAGTTGTTGAAATCGTTTTTTAACCGTGTTGTTGTTTAAAATAATAAGTTTTACTAAGCCGGAGGGAGTACGAAATTAGCCAGTCAAATCAAATTGATATTACAAACTAATGACGGCCGTATTAGCCAAGCAAACTACCAAAGCAAATAGTGAGACGAAACACCATCGGTCCATCGATCTAATATCTTGTGCTGGTTTTTCTCTCCTAATAACATCTAGTGCTCCAAGACTCCAACTACTCATGGGGAAATGGAAACCAACAACTAACAATTTGGATGAAAATTTTCCAGCCTGCACATGTAGCTTTCTCATCAGGTAGGCACAATGCTCCATCTTTCAGTTTCAGGTTGGAAACAGGAACAGAAAAACACATGACCTGGAACTTTACGGCCTATCCTCTGCCTTTGCAAGTTCAAATAGATTTACCAAGTGTGTCACTTCCATTTGAAACTAGGGAGAGATTTTTATCCTCACAGGTAACTTGGCACATGCATGCAGTGTGACATTATTCAGCTGGCTGGCCGACAAACAACTCATGAATATGAACTAAATAATGATAAACCAATAAAATTGAGAAGAGTGGCGCCAAGGTTCGGTACTCGGTTTTCAATACACCAGAATAGTCATCAATTTCCTGTGTGCTATCTCTGTACATAACCCTTTCTTTCCAAGGAAATATCTTGTTATGCTTTCAGTGGACAGTACGACAGAAAAAAAAAACTTAATTTCATATATAGCACACTCATCAGGCGCTACAAACACATATAATAAACAATGGCTACACTAGAGAAAATATTTCTGTACAGTCTTTCAACGAACCCTCCCTTTCTTTCCAACAAAAATTCTTGTAACACTGATTGATGTGTGACCAATAATACTGTTTCATATATATAGCTTACTAAAGTTGGAAATACAAATAATTAACTACGGTTACACTGGATAAAAAAACATGTTTCTTTCCATGCAAAAAAGATGATAAAATTCCCAATTGTGAAACTAGACTACCCATCAATGGGCAAAATCCACATCCCTATATCTGAATTTGGAGCTTCGATGAGATCATACTCTTCGGTTTCTCCATCCTCTACCTTGGATACCTCGAAATATTTATAACGCGCAAAAATAGCGTAGACACAATCCTTCTCCAGCCCACACTCATCGGCCGAACGTGAAGCACCAAAATAACATGGAGCTATCAAGAACGTACGACCACCGATGTCCTCGGCTGTGCACCATTGATGCTTGGAGAAATCCATCTTATGAACAGTGACATCGCAGATGTACTCGAGGTTGTAGTCAAACTGCTGGCTTACCATGTATAGTTCGCCCTCTGACTCCACCAAGAATACGCTAGCTGCGCCCCAGAAATCCAAGGGTTCGGTGATTGCGATGAAGCTGAACGTCGGCTCTGGGGTGAACTCCAGCACGCTGATGCTGTTGAATCTGCCATTGAAGTAGAACTTGCCTTGGCAAGCAGCGATCAAGGTTATCGGCACCTTCTCGTGGCCCTTGCCATCCACGAGTGGAAGCAAGGGCTGTGTTCCAATATCATACTCATGTCTAGCCCACTCCTCATCTTCTCTGATGTGACAGTACCAGATGATGGTGTCTTCGGGCTCGACGAGGAGCACGACGCAGCCCGGGATCGTCGGCTTGCCGGAGAGCACGCAGGCGCATCTGCGGTGCACGACTTCCGGCAGGTGCGGCAGCTGAATCTTTCCGTCAGGATCCTGTGGGTTCTGCAGAAACGTGGTGGTGTCGTCGCGGATCAGGATCCATCCCCGCGGCGTCGGCCAGGCGTTGCTGTTGGTCATGCCGGGTATCTCGGCATCGATGGCCGTCTTCTCGGAGATGCTGAACAACGCCGGCTTGTCCGAGTCGGCGCCATGCTTCAGGGCGATGCAAGGCAGAGGGACACGGCCTGTCATAGTCGGCGTGGTGTTGTCAAACCTCTATTCCTCTCTGCCACCGTATAGTGGTTCCCTTATATAAGCGAGGAGGTGACGAGTCCAAATCAGATGCCAATCGGAGAGTGCCACAGCGTATTTCGAGTCGGTCACGGCAACGGCGGCAAAACCCCTGGATGAAATTCCACAAACTGCGATCGAATCAGATAGAACATCATACCGGAGTTGATAGCGGATTTCTTGCAATCCGTCTCGGCGATCTCGCGCTAGCGTTTCCATCGCGCGCGGAGGAAGGATAGCGGGCCACGAACATGCTCAAACTTCTGCGCTTAATTAGCGATACGATTTGTGATTGGAAGAACCATAATAGCATGCGGCCATGCATGCCATCACTTAATTCGCATGTACTTTGGGTACAATTATTAGCATACGATCGACTGCATTAATTCATACGTTTTGGTGAAAAAATAATGTGTCGTTCCATAATTAAAGCATTACCACATAATTAATTACCGTCTAACTAGGGTGCACGTATTTTTTTTATTTTATAGCAACATTTTCAATTCAATAGATTTTTTACACACAATTTTAAACTTTGCATTCAAATAAAATTATATTATTTTTTAGGGAAAGCACCGTAGGGAAGCCCCCACAGTTGATTAAAATTTTATTAAAGAGAAAAAAATTATAGCTGGTTTAACCAGTTTACAAAAGCTGATCTCTCAACTAAACTTAAATGATGAACAAGAAGGAATAATAGATCATTCCTAAAGAATGCCATCCAAGAAGGAACGGAAGGGACAACATTATAAAATTATATTCAAGTTAACAACATTATAAAATTATATTCAAGTTACTAATATCTCTACCCACAAACTTTAAGCTCAAATTTGAACTTTATACATACAAACTTTATATATGTTCCCTCCGTTTCTAAATATTTGATGCCGTTGAATTTTTGAAACATGTTTGACCATTCGTCTTATTAAAAAATTAAGTAATTATTAGTTCTTTTTCTATTATTTGATTCATTGTTAAATATACTTTCATGTATAGACATAGTTTTACATATTTCACAAAAAAAAATTGAATAAGACAAACGGTCAAACATATGCTAAAAAGTCAACGGTGTCAAACGTTTAGAAACGGAGGGAGTATAAACTTTTGTCACATAAACTTTTTATATAAAAACTTTATACACATATAAATTTCAAAAGAAATAAAATAGATTCGAAAATAAAAAAAATCTTAAATTTCAATTGGGCCAAAACCCCAAAACTAGCTAGCCCGGTAGAAAGTAGCACACGTGGGCACACATCTAGCGAGAATTTCCAGAAATCGTCCCTAGTCGCGCGTGTGTGTGTTGCGCATCAATCGGCAGAAAAAAAATGACCTGCGTACATAGGTACGTACTCTCTCCGTACTTGTAAAAGAAGTCGTTTAGGGCAATATTTAAGTCAAATCTTGGGAACGTAAATCATGAATAACTCTTAAGTTGTTGAGTTTGAAAATGTAAAAATTATATGAATAGATTTGTCTTGAGAAATACTTTCATAAAAGTATACACGTATCACTTTTCAATAATATTTTTATAAAAACAAGAAATCAAAGTTGTGTTTTGGAGACTGTATTGCTATCAAAACGACTTCCTTTACGAGTACGGAGAGAACGTATAGTTTAGCTGCAAAATGAAAGCTGCTCTATTTGCGCGGCGTAAGTGCGTGACTATGCCCACGCCAGCCTTTTCGGCCGCGCATACCATCCTGTCCGAGGGGTCCGCGCATAACATGTGTGTCCAGATTCATCTTTATAATTAGACTTTTTTTTTAAGGATGGAAGGAGTAAGAGTTAACGCGAAAGTTCGCGTATTAGGTATTTTGTCGCCCATGTCCGTCCGTCCGCACGCCGTTTCCAACGCGTAAAACTGAACCACCAGTCCACCTCGACCAACGTGCGACCGCTTCCCGTCTACTCTAGCCCACGCATGTGTCGTGCTTCCCGTCTGCGCGCGCAGTGCATCGTCTCCGGTCGCTTTAAGCCCGTGCAGCCACGACCTCCGGTGATGCCCCAAGTGAGCTAGGTTTCCACCGGTCCATCTGCGACACATCGCGACCGTGACCCAAACACGCCCTCATTGGTGCTACAGTGATTAAGTGCCCTTCCGGGACTAGCTATAAAACTTTCGACACTTTTTTTCTCAAAAATTTTTAAATGTAACTATATGATAACTTTAGTGTAATTATATTGTAACTAAAATTTAACCGCAGTGCAATCACATATATATATATATATATATAACTCGTCATAAAACAAACAAGAAAAGATAGGTGACTAGTTGGCTAGCGTTGTTGGCTTTCATCCACGAGGTCCTTAAGTTGATTCCCACCTCATACATGTGTTGTGAATTTTTTTCTCTCTATGCCCTAGCATGAATCTTAACACTCAATTGATGGCCCACAAACCGAAAAAAATACAAGAAAATATGGCGGCAGTTTTATAGCAATTTCATCGCAAGCTCAAGACTTTTTCTAGTATTTGATTTATCCCTCTTTTTTTTTAACACATTACAAACGTAAGCCTAAGCGCTCAGTACGCGCACATTCACCCTTATAACACACGCAAACGTACATTATACCCTTATGAGCACACTTAAAAGATTAAGGCGGTATATCGTGATATTGACAATGCAAATCATAAGTATGACTAGTTTCCCAATCATAAGATCACAAATTAAATCATGCACACGTTTTGGTTTTGCCGGTAAAGGATTATGCTTGAATCCAGTTTACTTCTGTCTTGAGTGTGATTAACAGGAAGGATGTAGGCAAACTAGTTTTTGAATTAATTATTAAAGGAACTAAATTTTATCTTAGTAAACTCTTACTAAGGCCCTGTTTGATTCAGTTTAGGATTATTATAATCTGAATTATTAGGAATAAACTAAAACAAACTGATAGCTTATTATGATAGATTATTATAATCTATAAGCCAGATTACTATAATTTAATAATCCATTCTAAATGTGTTTTTTTAGATTATTGGGTGGCTAACAACTAGCAAACAACTTATAATCCAGGGAAACAAACAACTCACAGCTTATTCTATGTCGGTTTATTATAATTCAGCTTATATTAATCTGGTTCAATAATCTAGATTACAATAATCTTAAGTTGAAACAAACAAGACCTAACGCTACGTGTCACGCTGGTGAGGATGGTCCACCACCGCGCCGCGCAGCCGCACGTGATGCCGCTCACGTCGAGCTGCACGGTGGCACTGGCCCCCTCTCCCTCTCCTGATCCCGACGCCGCGTCGACCGTGCTCGAGGTCGAGACAGAGGGATTGGCCGTGGCGCGAGGGGTGGTCACCGCTGGGTTGCGGGAGAGAACAAAGCGGAATCGCTGCGCAGTTGAGGCCTTACAACCACCAACCTGACCCAATCGGAGACGCCGGAGCAACAGGGAGTTAACGCCGCGAACCGGAGCGGTGACATAGAGAGGGCAACGGCTAGCGGTGGCGGCCATGGAGGCGATCGCCCGCGAGACGAGCGCAGCCGAGAAGGATTAAGCTTAGCTGCAGAGAACGAAGGAGGCGGCCATGGAACGCGCCGAGACGAGGACTTCAGTAAAAGATTTACCAAGTGTGCCATTTCATTTGGAACTACTGAAAGAATTTCATCCTCAGAGGCAACTGGGCAAATGCAATGCGACATTATTCAGCTAGGTACAGTATTTTGTTTTCAATAAATCGAGATGGATTTTTTTCACAGACATGCATGTTAAAATTCGACTTATACAATTCGAAACAAAATTTACAAATTTATTAGTGAATTACACGTTCTATTCATTGTCAAATTTGTTGTTTCTCTAATTGTAAAAGTTGAATTTGAATATGCATGCTTGTGAAGTGATATATCACATATTAATCTATCTTACTAACGTTTTTTTTTACTTTTTTTATAATTTTTAAGCGACGCGCAAAAATAAGAGGATATCCCGTTAAGGGATGATTAAAGTTTCCCCAATAAATTCACTACTTGGTTCTGGTCGACAGACAACTTGTGAAAATGAATTAATTAATGCTAAACCAATAAAACTGAGATGAGTGGTGGCAAGGTTAACTACTCAATTTTTTTAATACACCAGAATCATCAATTTCCTGTGTGCATAGCCTTTTCTTTCCAACGAAATATCTTGTTATGCTTGCAGTAGACAGTACGAAAAAAAAAAAGAAATGTAAATTTCATAGACAGTGCTCTCATCAAGCGCTGCAAAAACATGTAATAAACAATAGCTACACTGAAAAAAAAAACTTTACAATCTTTCAACTGGGGTTGAAAGTTGAAACGGTGGCACATATTCCCAACTTATTACCAAGTTTTTTATTCTAGCCGTATATAAATTTTGGCTTACATTCTAGTAATATCTATCAGCTCTGTTTGCATAGAGATGATATCATTTCTTACTGATTTGGACAATTTTCATCTCTACTTTATTCAACGGGCAAAATCCACGTCCCTCCTTTCGAATCTGGAGCTTCGATGAGCTCGTGCTCCTCGGTTTCTCCATCTTCCACCTTGGATACCTCGAAATACTTATCACGCGCAAAAATAGCGTAGACACAGTCCTTCTCCAACCCATACTCATCAGCCGAACATGAAGCACCAAAATAGCATGAAGCTATCAAGAACGCACGGCCACCAATGTCCTCAGCTACGCACCATTGCTGCTTCAAGAAATCCATCCTATAAACAGTGACATCGTAGATGGTCTCCATGTCAGAGTCATACATTTGGCAGACCATGTAAAGTTCATCCAAGGACTCCACCAGGTACACGTTTGCCATGCCCATCACCCCTAATCCTCCGATGATGGGGTTGGTGATTGTGATGGAGCTGAATGTTGGCGAGGGGGAGAACTCCAGCACGCCGATGCTTTCGAAGTCGCCATTGAAGTAGAACTTGCCCTGGCAAGCGGCGATCGAGCATATCGGCACCTTCTCGTGGTCCTTGCCGTCCAAGGGCGGGTCCAATGGCTGCGTGCCAATGTCGTACTCATGTTCCACCCACTTCTCGTCGTCTCCAATGTGGCAGTACCAGATGATAGTGCCGACTGGCTCAACAAGGAGAACGACACAGCCATGGATCGTGGGCTTGCAGGAGAGCAGACATGTGGAACTGCTGTGCACGTCCTGGGATAGGTGCGGTAGCTGGATCTTGTCGGTCGAATCATGAGGATTCTGCAGAAACGTGGCGGTGGAGACGGTGTCGCGGACTAGGATCCAGCCCTGCGGCGTCACCCAGGAGTTTGTGTTGGTCAGCCCGGGGATGTTGTTGTTGATGGCCCTCTTCTCCGAGATGCTGAATAGCGCCGGCTTGTCTGAGCCGGCGCCGTGCTTCACGTACAGGGCAAGGCACGGCACACGGTTCGTCTTGTCCATGGTGAATTGTGGTGATGCGAGGTCGGCTTGGTGTGATCACAAAGCCTATCTCCTCTCCTCTTAATTCGTTGGATCAGCTGCAGCCGTGCCTAACCATCTCTTATATAGGCCAAGACCCACACCGAATCGTACCTGGGCATGCAAATGTCAATCGGAGTACAGACAGATTCCGAGTCGATCACAGCAATCACTGGCCGAAGCTCACGCGAAACTAGTAGCTAATCAGAGATCGGAATTACGAATCGGAATCCGCTAAATTAACTTACCGCCGGCACCGGCCAGCGAAAGTAACACCAACCTCGCGCGCTGATCTGCACGGCAGCGAATCGGGAATTCCTCCGGACTCTTGCCCTCCGCCGCCGACGGAACCAAGGTGTCAGACGCTTACCCTAACTTAGCTTTGGCAGAATGCTATTGACGTTTTAAGGCTTTGGGCTTGCGTATATCAATTTCTCCATCAGAAACGGACTTTAGCACGATTTGGGCCCAATCAGGCGGAGCGAATTCGGGCCCTGAACAGTGAAATTGAGGATACTATGTGAAATCCGCGTGTTGCTTAGTTCGGATTGAACGGTTCCCAACTCTCCTCCCTCGTTTTCCGCGCGCACGCTTTTCAAACTGCTAAACGGTGTGTTTTTTTTAAAAGTTTCTATACGAAAGTTGCTTCAAAAAATCCTATTGATCCATTTTTTAAAAAATTAGCAAATGCTTAATTAATCATGGACTAATGGACTGTTCCGTTTTCCGTGCGGAACACAGAGTATGATAACATTCGGAAGGCCTCTTTTGGTCTTCCCGGCGAAAAAATAGCAATAATTAGAAATAGTGTGTAAGATAACTATAGATAACATAAGCTTACATAAGAGCATGTACAAAGATAGAGTCCAATATGATTTCTTAGTTAATATATATCACTTAGAGACCATCTTTCTATAATAGTTAAGACAACAAGATCTTTTAATCATTATTACACCAAAATAACTTTTTTATTACCATTGTTTCCATTTCTTTTCCCTCATATTAAGAGTCGACTATGAGTCGTTGCTCTGAGTCGTTGTCATACGTAGCAATGATCGTCGTCAAATTTACTTGCATACCAACCACGAGAGTCTGCTAATAAACGTAGTTGTACATGCCCTAAGTTGATGTGGTTTACAATAATTTAAATAGTATATAGAACGATGATTCAAATGAAAAAGTAAAATAATGTGGCTTTATGAGAGAGGAAGAGGGGAGATAAGTTGGAACATAGATTAATTATCTAAGGGCTAAAAATAATTAATGTGATAGAGCTTAATGAGAGAAGATAAATAACATTGACTAAGTGAAGATGAAGAGATATATTAAAATATTATGTGAATTATGTGGTATAATGATTTAACATGATTGTATTTTAAAACTCTAAATTAATTATAAAATTATAGAAAATATAACATGCTTACATGTTTAAGATATAATAATGGTTAGGGGATGATTATGTGGCATATTTACATGTTAGCTTTAGAATTTAATGGGTTGTGACTTTATAGTATGATAAGATATATACTCATGTTTACATGCCCCGTTCGCATCAGATTTTTCCAGCTAGCCTACTCCACGGATTATTACCACACTTTCCAAGTTGCTATAAATGGTGTTATTTGTTTTTTTAAAAAAAACTTTCTATTTCTTCCATTTCATAATATAAGACTTAACTAAATGTTCTATAATATAAGACGTGCATAAATACATGCATATAATAAATTAGCACATTGCCATCACTAAATTATTATATTTTAAATCCTCTATCCTTTAGATCTCTAATTGTATTATATGCATGCATTATATTTATTAGTGTGATCCAAACTAGGAGGTGGTAATAATTATTTATTGGTTCTTGGGTTAAAGTTGGTTATGTCTTATATTTTGGAATGGAGGGAGTATATAAAAGTTTAATTTTAAAAGATGAAATTATCTCTTTAACTTCATAATAGTTAGTAATATTTAAAGAAAATTGTACACAAGACTGAGCCAGGTAGTGTGATCCAAGTTATATAAAACGACAGGTTTTTTTGACACATGTGGAATGTGGCGTATAACTACACAGTTGATTAATTCTACTTAGAGCAAGGATAATAGTAGAGCTCACTTCCTACTATTAGCCCATCTTAAAACCAACATATATAATAGATTAGCTATAAGGTTTGCTACAATTTTTTCTCATCTCTCTATCTCTCGCCTACTCCCTCCGTCCCATAAAAAACCAACTAGTACCGAATGTGACACACATCCTAATATTATGAATCTGGACATACATATATCCAATGTATGTCCAGATTCGTAGTATCACATCTGGTCTTAGATTCGTTTTTTAGGGACAAAGGGAGTATACATTTAATGTATTTGTTTTGTAACTAGCTTGTGTTAAGCAAGCTCTTGCATGAGAGCCAACACCCTTGATTTTTTTTGTTACCTTTTTTCTCCACATAAGTTTATAATAGACTTATAACTCACTGTTATCCTTGCTCTTAAATCCAACATGTGGAATGAGATTTTTATGTGATCTAACACATGGAATGAGATTTTATAGCACTTGCCCTTTTAATCGCCAACTGCACCGTGCACGCACGCTCCAAGAAATGCAAAGCAGCAGCGATTGGCCTCGTGAACGGGCTAGACGCGATGTGAAGCTGCAACTACTGCATGTTGGCCTCGCTTCACGCGAAAGAACTGCAACCTCGCGAATATGGCGGCAACCAGACCGGCAAAGATCGCGACGGCGACCGGAGCGCAACGCGGCTGACGGATCAGGCTTGAGCGACGACACATCGGAAGCTTGCGTTGACGGCGCGCACGGCGTGGTCAACGAAAAGCTCGCGCGCGCATACGGCGGGGACGAGGACGACGAGGACGAGACCGGCCATGTGTAAGGCTGTAAGCCCATGTACATGTACGCGACGACAGCGAGTCATATGATGCATGTGTGCTATGTGCAAGCAATAGGTATGTTGCATGTGCGGTATCAACCTACCGTGCTTGGAGCTGGCCGGCTGGAGCAGCAGCATGTCCATGCCGGAGAAGGATTGTAGAAGAGGTGGTTAGCGGGAGGGGGCGGGGAGATCGAAGAAGCGGCGATTATTAAATTGAGAAGTACTCCCTCCATTTCATAATGTAAGACTTTCTAGCATTGTTCATATTTATAAAAATATTAATGAATCTAGAAATATATGTGCCAATCTATCTTTGGTTAATGCTAAAAAGTCTTACATTATGAAACGGAGGAAGTAATATTTATAAACCGTGTATTGCAGCCGGCTATTGTACCCATTATCTCCAACTATTGATCTACTAAATGAGATGGCAAATTTTGGAGCCATCGATCAGCTGGACTATTAGAGAAGGTCAACAATACAACCCACTATTGGCTTCAAAAAATATCCATGTCATCTGTAGTAATCGTTGTAGCTAATGTCTATACAACAGAAAATATTGTAACACAAATATTTTATTTTTTATGGGACCCACTATCTTTCCATGTCTTTTCCTCTCTCCTTCCTCTCACCTCTTCTCTTCTGATAGGGATTGGATGCATGGACAATAACGGCGGCAGCTGCAGCGGTGGACAGCAGCTGCGGTGGAAGAGGACGACGGCGGCGGCGCCTGCAGTGGGCGCGCGGTGGACGAGTTGCGGCGGAAGAACACGCTAGCAACAACCCTGGTGGATGAGGGCCGTGGCCGAGGCGGACATAGGCGGCCAGGGTAGATGAGGAACGCGACGGCAAGGGACTAGGGCAGCAACGGCCATGGCAGACGAGGGCAAAGTTCGACGGCAGCCATGGCGGACGAGGCCGACAGCGGTGGCGGCGGCGGCGACGGACAAGGGTGACGATCCAGT
>CM020180.1:33435550-33490267 GCA_009805545.1 Oryza longistaminata | reverse complement strand
GGAGTTGCGACAGGGCCATGGCGGACGAGGCCGCAGCGGCGGCGGCGACGGCGACGGACGAGGCGACGATCCAGTGGAGTGCGACAGCGGCCATGGCGGACTAGGCCGGTGGCGGCGACGAAATATTTGACCGTCCGTCTTATTTAAAAAAATTATGAAAAAAATTAAAAAGACAAGTCACACATAAAATATTAATCATATTTTATCATCTAATAACAATGAAAATACGAATTATAAAAAAATTTCATATAAGACGGACAGTCAAAGTTGAACACGCAAACCCAGGGTTGGGAGTATAGTACTAATTTAGTTCTTACTCCTACTAAGCAAGTGGCCGGCACTTGATGCTACATTAACACTCCAGCTTACTACGCATCAATGCACGAGTATAATAGAGATCAGTACAGTATAAAAATGCAGCTATGCAAGTATTTGGTTCGATCGGGCAAAGGGCGAGCTCTCCGAGGCTTGTTTTTTTTGGGCGCCTCGATTCACCCTTGCCGTCGCCATGCCGTCGAACACCGGCAAGTGCGTGTATGGAGTACTTGACAAGTTGACAACTGCATGCCACGGAGTACTGCAAGTAGGTCGTGTAGTTTCCCATCGAAAACGACAAGGGCAAAAATGGCCTAGCTGTACGTACGTAGAGCCAGCCACGTAATGTATAGCTAGATCAGCACACATGGCAACTGGGTGCCATTTTACTACTCGGCCTGTAATTAACCGGCCCGGTTTACACTTCCACCTGAGAAATGCAGACACCGTGTCGGTGTGCACTATTTCAACTTTGCTGATCAGCTGCTGAGCAAAACGCTCTAAATTCAGAGTAGCAAACGAAGTTGGTGTCAACTGTCAAGAACAAAGAGACCAAAGAAGAAAGAAACAAACAGTGTCAGCAGGAGTACACGACGAGAGAGAGAGTAACGTGGTGTTTTTTAAATTAAGATATAGATTTTATCTTGGTTTTTATTAGCATATTTTTTAAAACCAGTGAACACTGTGTTTTGTGTAAAAACTTTCTATATAAAAGTTACTTTAAAATATCAAATAAATCTACTTTTAGATTCATAATGACTAAAACCTAATTAACTAGATAATACCCCGCGCTTTGCTGCGGGATATTTGTGTGATTAACAACACTTCCAATGCTTTATATAGGATTTGCCAACATTAAAATATCTATTCATGATTCGAGTACGAAAAAATAATTTTTCAAAAGGGACAGGAAGGATTACCTCAAGGATGTGGAATTCTGATTTGGAACTTGCACAAACATGCAAAAAGGATTATTGAGATTAATCTAGAAAAGATTAAATATTAAACATAATATGAGACAAAATAAAATGGATTAGGCTTGAAGTATAAAATTAGTTGCAAAAGCGCTTACCGCATTTACCCTAACAAAATACTACCAACTAATATAATTTGGCATTGGTGCAACCTCAGCAAGTTAAAAAATGCACAATCCAAAATATATTTCGGCAAAAACTGAAATCTGAGGGATGATTGACAACTCGTTCCTTGTGCCTCACAGTCCATCTTAATATCCATGCATGTGCAGCTAAGAGTAGAATGGGGTGTGTGTGTGTGTTTGAGAGAGAGAGAGAGAGATTGAGATTTTCTGATATTCTAGAAAAAAAGAACTATCAGTGTATGAGAATGAGCAAACAAAAGTACAAAGTAAACAAAAATAAAGATGGGCATACTGCTAGGTGAAAGTGCAGAGAGCGCCTAAAAGATTTGATTATCTCTTCAACTTTTATAGTCAAGAATCCATGCGTACGTGAACCGAAACAAATTAATCAATAGCAGGAAACAGGAGATTGCCACAAAAATTTAGAAAGTAATGGGAGAGGGAGAGATCGGGATGTAACTACATGTGCTTGCCGGAGTAATTAAATCATCAGACGATGATGACCATCCACAGTCCTGCTAACAGAGTCGCAGTGCACCACAGCATGAGGTTGATGGTCTTTGTGCAAGAAATTGTGGAACTAACGGATGAACTTAAAGAGAGGATTGCAATGGTTTATAGCTGCTTCTAGTGGCAGTCGAGCAATCAATATGACTTTAGGACGACGTTCTGCAGCATGAACACTGATAGAATTATGAGGGGACCAACGGTTTCAGGTGAAGTGGGATGGGAGGCGATCAGACGAATGAACTGAATGGGAGCCGGAGCACGCCCATGCGTGCAGCATTGAAGGGGATCGATAATATGCAGCATGTGTTGCATGGGCATGGCATGCGTCACCGGATGGGAGCAGATCAGATGGGTTGGGCTGGTTGAGTGTGATAGGCTTGGCTCAATCGGCAAGGATGAACGGCAGAGAGATTAGAAGCAAGGAGCGATCAGATAAAATCGAACGGCTCTACTAATTCTAATGACGTGGCTCAACCTTGTAACAGGAAATTAGAATTAACTGCAGTAAGGCAGCGTTCGTTCTGGGAGATTGGAGATAGATTGCACATCGTTTTCCGCGTGCACGCTTCCCAAACTATTAAACGGTGCGTTTTTTGCAAAAATTTTCTATAGGAAAGTTGCTTTAAAAAATCATATTAGTCCATTTTTGAAATTTGAAATAATTAATACTCAATTAATCATACACTAATAGCTCACCTCGTTTTGCGTATATTCCCAATCTTCTCTATCTCCCCTTTCTCAAACACAGCCTAAGTGGGGATCAATTGTATAGTTATATAGGATTTGCTGGCTGGATTGCCACGTAGACGTCACGTGTGCAAACTCAAGTCAAAACCGCTCAAAACAGTGTTGAGGGGGGTAACTCGTCCGGTATTGAAAGTTCGGGGTGAGTAATGTATGGTTTTCGGGTTAGGGGGGTAATTCAACCGACCACAATAGTTCAGAGAGGTAATTCGTACTTTTTCCAAATGTTAATGATGTTGCAACTATTTAGTTTAGAACAAGTTTTTTTTTCTCGAGGTGTCGAGGAGTAGTTTGAGCCCAATTCAACATGTGTCACCGAGTGTTTCACATGTAGATTCGTAATGTTTTTTTTTTTTGAACGCATGTGGATTCGTAATGTTGCATTGACTATGCAAGTTTTGTTTGACATGTGAAATCCTAATGTTGCTTTAGCTACATAAGTTATACCAAATCATTGCTATGTGCACCGGGGATTAATGTGTTCTTTTATATCCGCTAAATTTCTTGCTGTTGTCATATGAGAAATTTTGTCCATCCAAAAAGTAGTTCCTACAGTTTTCCTAGATTTGTCCATCCATAAGATTTGAGGTGCCAAGACACTCTAATTTACTTTTGAAAATCCTATGTTCCAAAATAATTAAACTGATTAGCTGTGCATCTGTCAACAAAGGTCGAAGATAAGGCCATTTTCATTTTCTTTTAAAAGAAGTATTGATTGGCTAATCTGGAACTAGTACATTATGTACGTGTTTTAGAAATCGCCACAAATCATCGGTGAAAACGTAAATTGCGAACGTGCTTTAGCGGTTATCCAAATCACTAACCGGCATCAATCAATAATAACAAAGTGGTGGAAAAAAAAAGAGAGAGAAGGCAAATAAAAAAGAACCGACGAGCCAAACTCGCAAGTCGCAACGGCTTCAACCCTCGTCCCCGGCGGCGGCGGCATCATCGTCTTCTTCCTCCTTCGCCGAAGAGGACGAACACGAAGCGAGCCGCGAGCGTCATCCTCATCCTGCCTCCCCCTCCTCCCCGCAGGCCGCGGCTCGAGCTCTCCTCCCCATCCACGCAGCGCGCCGCATCCGCCTCAGATTGATTCGGCGGTGAGTCCGCACCGCGCCCATTTCCTGCCTCCTCTCCCCCAATCCCCGCCGTTGTTCGGCCCGCTTCATCGCCTCCCTGGTTTCGCCGAGATCTGTTAGGGTTAGCGCAGGGCCGAGTGGCCGAACCATCTCCAATCGAGCGACGGGCTGCGGGGTTCGGTGCCTTCTCGCGGAATTCGCACGGGAGGCCATTGTTGCTTCGGATTGGGCCGATGCAAGCGCATCTGTTATTTCTGCTCCGAATTGCGATGGCAGCGCATCTGTTATTTCTGCTCCGAATTGCGATGGCTTAATGTTTATTTGCTTCAGTTTGGGCCTATGCGTTGCTTTTTTTTGCAATCAGATCGAGGTTTCGAGATTTCTGAGATGTTTTATTAGGGCTTTATTTCCAATCAGATTGAGGTTTCGGGAGAGGGTACGCATGTACTTAGGGTTTTAGATCGTTAATCATTGGGATTTCAGGATTTCTGACGATTGCAATCCTATTGGGATTTGGATTGTTCATCATCATATGGGGTATCGGGAGTTCTGACGATTGCAACCTTATTGTCATAATATTCAGGTTTCAGGATTTCTGATTATCATTGAGGATTCAGAAAAGATTCAGGTTTCAGGATTTCTGATTGTCATTGAGGATTCAGAAGATATTCTTGGTCTTGGGTTTTAGATTACAGACAATGTTCATGCAAGGCCTAGGGTTTTAGATTAAATTCTGCCGATATCACTGTAGTGCTTGATTTCAGGATGCTGATTTTGTAATGGTCTGCTTCGCAATCCGATTGGAAATTATGGTATTGGGATTCAATATCATAACTGATTAGACTAATTCATTATTTCTATCGTTAGTGGGATTCAATCAATGGAATTATTCAATCAATCTTTTCTGATTCTATTCTTGAATGAAAAAAATGTTGTGGTGCATGATCCCATGATGATTCCATGATACTGATTCTATTCCTATTCTTGAATGAAAAAATGTGGCGCATGATCCCATGATGATTCCATGATACCCTGATTCTATTCTTGAATGAAAAAATGATTCTATTCTTGAATGAAAAAATGTTGTGGCACCATGATTACATGGTGCCTATTGGATATTATGATCCAATTCCATAATTTTTGGTTCGATCAATTCATCATTCTGGTTAATCTTTCTGATTAGATTATTTCAATCTGCACGTTATTGGGATTCAATCGCTGGTATCATCTATTCTTTCTGATTCTGTTCAGGTAGACTGTTGCAGTTCTTGATTCCAGGATGCCGGTTGAAAATCCGCTTAAAAATTATGATCCAATTTCATAATTTCTGATTAGATCAATTCATATTTCTGATTAGATTAATTCAATCTTTCCAAACGTTATTGGGATTCAATCGCATATTGTTATGCACATAAGTTTTATTAAATCTTCCATTTCTCACTAATATTCATTTTCAGTCAGACATGGGGGAAGACGAGTTCAACCGCCAAAATTACAAGTGTACTATAGCAGGGTGCAAATTTAAAGGAAGCTACCATTTGTGGTACCTTCGTCAGCATATAACATCCAACCATCCAGTGGAAGACGTCCAGAATACCTTAGCGGCAGGTATTGCGGCTGCAGCAGCAGAGGAGCCGCAGGTTCCAAGCCAAAGGAGGGGCCAGAAGCGCCGTGCGGCTCGGGCAGGAATAAAATGAACACGTGGTAAATCCTTTCTTTCATTTCATGCAAACTAATTACTTCCAAGAGTAACCCAAGACCAGTGGCTAAGTAGTACTTCCTCTGTTTCACAATGTAAGTCATTTTTGCATTTTCCACGTTCATATTGATGCTAATAATGAATGTGGGAAATGCTAGAATGACTTACATTGTGAAACGGAGGGAGTATTACATAATCTACCACCATCCAAATTGAAGCATACAAACTAGATTTCAGCATTGCATTCATTCAATACATCTGGTTAAGTAAAAATAGGAAACTAGATTTTAGCATTTCATTCCTCCAAATACAATCTGGCCAAGAACAAATAGACTACATAATCAACCACTATTCAGGCTGAAGCATACGAACTGGATTTCAGGCTGAAGCATACAAACTGGATTACTCTAGAAAAGAAAATGTATCAATGTTTCCTTCTAGTGAAAAAAATTCATAGATCGGATCTAAAAATATCGAACAGTAAATATGTTTAATTATGTTTTAATAAGAAATGATAAGTTTATATATTGGATCTAAAAATATTGAACAGTAAATATGTTTAATTACAGTATGTTTTAAGAAGCATAGATTGGATCTAAAAATATTGAACAGTAATTAAGTTTAATTATGTTTTAAGAAGAAATGATCATGATGAGTTGCTAACTTTGAGTATAAAAAGGCACATTAGGATATCTTTTTCACAAGCATATCATCTTATTGCAGGTATGTACGGCACAATCCATTGGTCAGGATCTTTGTGGGCCTACAGGACTCCAACAACAGACTTGATGACAATAAAACATTTATTGGACTGCTTTCTGTGTTCTGCATCACACCCGACCACAAACTAAAGAATAGACTATATCATTGCTCAGGATCTTTGTGTTCTGCAGGACTCCAACTACAGACTTGACGACAGTAAAACATTTGTTGGACCGGTTTCCGTGTTCTGCATCTCTCCCGACCACAAACTGAACGATAGACTATTTGTTGGGCAGGTTTCCGGGTTCTATAAGACTTGAACAACAAATTCAATGATAATAATAAACTACCATGTGTTTGAAATTGTCTATAATCTAGGAACTACCATGTGTTTGAAATTGACTAGTCCAAATGGAATATTTGAAAAGCGTCAAAATATTTTTCAAAAGTTGTCTGCAATGTTTTTGGTTTACTCTCAGCCCATTGATAGTTCAAAAATCCCAGGATCTGGTTGCTAAGAAACTTTTTTTGCTTCTACATATATTTCTGGTTGGTTCTTGGTTCTGTTTAAAGGTGTCCACAACTATTTTTGTAGGTTTTCTACGTTTGTGCCTCTAGGTATTGTGTTAATCTGAACTACATGAGAAGAAGACCTTGTTATGTTGATCTGAAATCTGAATATTAATATTACATGATTAGTAGACCTATGTAAGGATTATATTCCCAAATAGTGTATGTTTCTATCATTTGTATATGATAACTCATGGGTATAGAATGAACTGAAATGGATTATATTGCATCGAAATAAATTTCCTCTTTGATCTACTCCAGGAGTATGCACTAACTATAATCTCAACAATGTAGGTAATTTTGGGACACTGGGTTGTGTTAGATTGGGATATATTGCCAATTTTTCATATGCATATAGATCATGCATTATCTGTTGACTTGATTGAGTATAAACTGGGGTGAAAGTGGTTTCTGTGATTGACCTTCCAAGTCATGATTTTATAGTTGATCGAATTATGTTGTGAATACCTATATTCTTACTGGGAACATGAATATATCTGGGGAGCTGAAGCCGTTGATGCAAGTAACTAGTTTCAGGCAAGTCGACAGCCGCTACCCGCTACTAGTCCTAGCAAAGGACAATTGCAGACCCATCAATTACTAAATAAGCAATAGGCTGAACATGAGAAAAGAAAAACAAAAACATGGCTTGCAAAAATCCATTACTTTGTTTTCCTTATCTTAAGGTGTCCAATTTGACTGAATATTACATGGTGTTGTCTTCACAAAGACACAGTCCTTAAAATCTTGACACGACATATTTACTGTTTTAATAGTGTATCGTGGTTTTAAGTTACATTCAAGCTATGAGATATAAGATGGAGAGGCCCTTTCAAGTCGAATGTTAGCTCAACAAAGATTCTATACTGATTGTAAGAAAACAAGCTTTCAAAGATTCTAGAATTTTGATCATTCTAATTCAACAATTCAACATAGAAGGATACCTTTGATCATGTAGGTGACTGCTCACACGTTCAAACCGGGTATGCCACAAGTGCCATTAGCTTTTTGAGTATCTAAACTGTATTTGTTTAGAAAGAAATACCAGTAGAAATAAAGTCATAACAAAATTATTTATAGGGGTGTTCCTAGAACCAATTGCATAACTGAATTCAGGCTTACCAAAACTTCAGCTTTCTTGCTTCTGCTTCATCACACATTGCATCCTCATCATCGATTGCTCTTCAATGTGGTACTGATAAAGCAAGATAATCATTATGATATTAATTGCACTTCTCATGGATCTAATATTCTAATCCAAGTGACCTTAGGTTTAAGGTGTGTGCAAGCAGAGAGTTCCATTGATCAACTATATGGTTCTGTATACACTACTGTTCTCAACGAAACTTCAGTAACTTTATTATGCCGCCAATATACTATCTCATGTAGTGTCGGTTAGTCTACAATAGAAAAATTGCAACATGAGTATACAAATGACAGCACGTATGTGCAAGAATCACAACATTGGATGCAAAATAAATACAGACAAGCAAAGACTGAGAACAGGAAAAGAAAACAGCAACGGAAGCTTAGAAAACCAAGATGAGAAGATGAAGACTTAATTCCCAACACTAATTACGAAAAATAATGTTGACAGACCTTGAGCAATGGAGTTAACAAAGAGATGGATGTACACAAACAGTTGCTCGGAAACTATGTACAGGTACAGAACATGAGAAATCAGCAAAATTCTCGCAGCATATAAATACTGTGGATATAAGAACTGTTAACATGAGGCACACCTTAAGCAAATCTCGTTTATGCTGTTTTTCAATCTACAAATACGGACAACAATAAAAATATATTGAAATATATAGATCCAAAACAAATAAAAATCAGTGCCAAACGAAGCAGCCTTTTACCATGTTTCACCTCGTAAAACCGATTTATAAAATCACAGTAAACCTCGTAAGAAAGAAACCGAAAAAAATACAACAGATGCAACCGATGCAGAGGGGATGGGTGTTCGCAAAAATCACAAAGATCTCAACTTTACCCAACAAAAAGCATGGTTCCTTCACAAGTATATGCACAACACACAAGTACACCATCCCTATCCCTCCGCCGGCGCAAAACATCTGTGATGTTGCAAGAAATCGATGGAACAAGCCGCAAGATGTTACCTTTAAGGGGAAAAAACCAACACTTGAACACTTGGGAGGGCCGGGCAGATCCAGATCTCGCGCCAAACAGAGATCACAGACAGGACGAACACGAACAGATCTACCAGACGGCCTTCACAGGAGACATAAAAATTTCCGAGAAAGATAGAGCCCAGACGGCGAGGGAACAGATCTATGGCGTGGATCAGGAGAAAAGAGATGGGATTGACGATTGATCCATGGCCATGCCATGGCGGCGGCTAGGGTTCGTCCCTCGAGAGAGAGGAGAGGAGACGAAGATAGGGTCGGGTTGCGGTTGGGGGTGGGGGAAGAGAGGAAGAGTGGAGGAGAGGAAAGGTAGCATCTCCCCATCTTTAATTTCCTTTTAATTAATTATTTATTTATTTTCTTTAAATAAAAACCCTCTCTTTGCATCGTGCACGACGAGGCGGCCGGCCGCGGCGTCACTGACCATTGGGCCCCCACGAGACCGGTGGGTCCCAGTTGTTCGTAGACCCCCCCAACCACACCGCACACCGGAAGTTGATATTGGATTTCATGCGCGGCTGACACGTAACGTTTTTCCCCGCACAATCCGTCTCGGCGATCTCGCGGTAGCGAACCACCTCGACCGACGTGCGAGTCGTGTCGCGCTTCCCGTACGTCCGCGCGCGTGCAGGGCATCGCCTATGGTCGCTTCAAAGACCGTGTGCGCTACAGTAATTAAGGCTCTTCCTCACGGGTCGGGCTCCTCTGCTTTGGCGCTACAGTTGGGAGCAGCAATTCGCAGTGATTAGGCTGAGTTTGAGAGGAGGGGAATTAAGGACATTGAGAAAAAACGTAAAACGAGGTGGGTCATTAGCACGTAATTAATTTATTATTAACTATTTTAAATTTTAAACAGCTGGCTTACCATGTATAGTTCGCCCTCTGACTCCACCAAGAATACGCTAGCTGCGCCCCAAAAATCCAAGGGTTCGGTGATTGCGATGAAGCTTAACGTCGGCTCTGGGGTGAACTCCAGCACGCGGATGCTGTTGAATCTGCCATTGAAGTAGAACTTGCCTTGGCAAGCAGCGATCGAGGTTATTGGCGCCTTCTCGTGGCCCTTGCCATCCACGAGTGGAAGCAAGGATTGTGTTCCAATATCATACTCATGTCTAGCCCACTCCTCATCTTCTCCTCCGACGTGATAGTACCAGATGACGGTGTCTTCGGGCTCGACGAGGAGCACGACGCAGCCCGGGATCGTCGGCTTGCTGGAGAGCACGCATGCGCATCTGCTGTGCAGGACTTCCGGCAGGTGTGGCAGCTGAATCTTTCCGTCGGGATCCTGTGGGTTCTGCAAAACCGTGGTGGTGTCGTCGCGGATCAGGATCCATCCCTGCAGCATCGGCCAGGCGTTGCTGTTGGTCATCCCGGGTATCTCGACATCGATGGCCGTCGCAAGGCAGAGGGACACGGCCTGTCATAGTCGGCGTGGTGTTGTCAAACCTCTATTCCTCTCTTTCTCGTCGGATCTGCCACCGTAGTGGCTCCCTTAATATAGGCGGGGAGGGGGAGATTGCGGATGAGTCCAAATCAGATGCCAATCGGAGTGCCATAGCGTATTTCGTGGTGGTCACGGCAAACGGCGGCAAACCCCTGGATGAAATTCCACAAACTGCGACCGAATCAGATATATAGAACATATCATACGAAAAATGATAGCGGATTTCATGCACGGCTGGCACGGAAAACGCTTCGTCCTGGACGTCCGACCCTGTGATTCGCATCGGACGCTCAGGACACAGAGAATGCCAACCGCCAGGGCCCACCACTTCTCTCCCACACGCATCATTGTGCTGTCACGTGTTCCCACTACGTATTCCATTACAACAAATCACCCACATATTTTGAAAACCCTCTATTAAGGGAATTCGTTTCAATTTTTTTTGTTCTTACAAAATATTTCACCTAATGTACTTACAATGTTTCACTATGTATAGATCTAATGTTGCAGTGAATTGAAATATTCTTTGCAACAAATCACCCATATATTATAGACACCCTCTATTAAGGGAATTCGTTTTATTTTTTGTTCCACCAAAAATTTTCATCTAGTATACTTATAATGTTTCACTTTGTATGGATCAAATGTTGCAATGACTTGAAACATTCTTTCGCTATTTGCTGAAACATTGTTTTTATATAAGGTGAAACACACTTGATTTAAACGATTGAAATATTTTCGATCTACCTAGTGAAACAATTCCGATATATTGGTAGTAGCAGCTGCAACATTTAAAATAATTCAATATAAACTAAAAAAAATTTCATCGGAATATATCCATGTGTGGTCTTGTTTCAAAGATTTAATTGCAACGATTTAATGGTGTAATCGGATCATGATTTGGATACATAAAGGATACATAATTTAGAGAAAAAATAGTTTAAAATTGTTTTGCATGCATGTATTCTTGATGACATCAGACGGTTGACGGCGTGCGCACGGATCGGACGGCTCATGGATACGTCCGATTTTTCGTCTCGCGCCGTACGTCCGACGTGCAGTGCTCTCCGGCTGGCACGTAACGTTTTCCGAGCAATCTCATGCTGGCGGCTAGCGTTTCCATCGCGCGCGTAGCCGCATCGAGCATTTTGCTGCAAGCTAGTTAGCGCCCTTGAATTTGGCCTCCGATCCCTTAGATTGCATGGTACTTGTTCATGCATCTGCATCGACACATCATGCAATGATGCCGTTGTTCAAGAGAGATCAGTACTTTGTTAGGATGGAGATGAAAATATATAGAGAGAGATATCAGATATGGCACTATAATTATTTTTTCCCGATCAGATATATTTGTGTGATGCCTAATCCTATTATAAGTGGCTTAAATCACGTTGTTTCCAAGACGTGCTGTTTGTATGAGGAGCACACAGGTGTGTTGCGGTCCACCGTAAGTTGGGGGCTTCCTAATGGGCGCGTGCGCGCTAGCTGCCTATCTGGTGCAGCCGCGCACGTCCCTATTTCACCCCTCCTCAGCGCTAATAACGCTGATTAGTATTGATGACGTTAATTAGCGCTAATGATAATTGTTTGTATTAGTTTTTTTCAAAAATAATACATAAATAGAACTTTTAACTCAGATGTGGAAAACTTTCAATCCGGATTTGAAACTTTCAACCCGGATTTAAAAACTTTCAACCCAGATTTGAAAACTTTTGATTCAAATTTGAAAACTTTCAACTCAGATTTAAAAACTTTCGACTCGGATTTTGAAAAACTTTCAAGTCAAGATTTTTTAAAAACTTTTAACTCAGATTTGAAAATTTTCAAGTCAAGATTTGAATACTTTCACTCTAATTTTTTTAAAAAAATTCAACTTATATTTTGAAACTTTCAAATCTAGATTTGAAAACTTTCAACTTGGATTTAAAAACTTTTAACTAAAGATTTGAAAATTTTTAATTCAGATTTAAAAACTTTCATCTGAAAATTCAAAACATTTAACTCAAATTTGAAAACTTTTATCTAAAAATTCAACTCAAATCTTAAAAATTTTCTACTCAAATTCAAAACTTCAACTAAATTGAAGATGAAAGATTCAACTTCTAAAATAAAAAAATCGCGGAAAAAAAGGCAAAGAGAAACGAAAAAACGCATACGTAGGTTTAGGTTTTTCAGAAAAAAAAAGAACGTGGACGCCGTCGACGCTCGTACGCGCCAGCGCCGTGGGCCTTATGGGCCTAAATGTGCGCCGCCAACGCGTACGCGTGAATTAGCTCTCGGGCCATAAGTTCTACCAATCGCCTCGTGACACCTGGAAGAAGGAACAGGAAAGGGAACAGCAATTTGGGAACAGGGAAGGCGCATCTACGGCCAGAAGCAGATATAAATGGATATAAGATAGAGCATCTCTACCTTTTGCATAAAAAAACCAACTTATATTTTTAGGTGCCATAAACTGAACGCAGAAAACCGTAGGTTACCCATTTATATAAATGGGTTCACGTGCTAGCCCACTTGCATCCCTAGTTGCGTGCGAGTCGTAGCAAAGCGCGACGAGCGTCCACGCGCCCTCGGCTCCGCGTGAGGAGCTCCGCCTTCCTAGCCACCATCTCCCTCCACTTCCGCGCGCTATCGCCAACCCCTGAGACCGCTCCCCCTCGTCGCGCCACCGAGGAGAACCCGCACTCCGTCAGCCTCACCGGCCGCCAGCTCCTGCTCGGCGCAGGCTCCGGCGACCTCGGCCGCACCCGCGCCACGAAGCCGCCGCACATCATGCCGCTCACGTCGAGCAGCACGGTGGCACATCATGGCAGCACGGGCTGCGGGGGAGAACGAAGCGGAATCGCTGCGCAGTTGAGGCCTTACAACCACCCGATTGATCGGAGACGCCGGAGCCGGAGCAACAGGGGGTTAACGCCGCGAACCGGAGCGGTGACATAGAGGGGGCAACGGCTAGCCATGGCGGCCATGGAGGCGATCGCCCGTGAGCACAAGCGCAGCGGAGAAGGATTGAGCTTAGCTGCGGAGAAAGGAGGAGGCGGCCATGGAACGCGCCGAGACGAGGACTTCAGTAAAAGCAGGCATACCAGCTTTGTTCATCAGGTAGGAACAATGCTCTAATCTTTCGGTTTCAGGTTGGAAACAGGAAATAAAAAAACACATGACTATTTACCTGGAATTTTACGGCCTATCCTCTGCTTTTACAAGTTCAAATAGATTTACCAAGTGTGTCACTTTCATTTGGAACTAGTGAAAGAATTTCATCCTCAGAGGCAACTGGGCAAATGCAGTGCGACATTATTCGGCTAGGTACAGTATTTTGTTTTCAATAAACCGAGATGGATTTTTTATCACTCGAGGGGACATCCCCTCATTTTGTGCATGATATTTGAAAAGTCATAAAAAAATTATAAAAAATTGTTAAGATAGATCAATATATGATATATCTTTTCACAATTAAAATTCGACTTATACAATTCGAAACAAAAATAACAAATTTAATAGTGAATTGCGCATTCTATTCATTGTCAAATTTGTTGTTTTTATTTTAATTATATAAGTTTAATTTGAACATGCATGCTTGTGAAGTGATATATCACATGTTGATCTAACTTTTTTTCAATTTTTTTCATGATTTTTAAGCGACGCGCAAAAATAAGGGGATATCGTGTTAAGGGATTATTAGAGTTTCCCCAATAAATCCACTACTTGGTTCTGGTCGACAGACAACTTGTGAAAATGAACTGACTAATGCTAAACCAATAGAACTGAGATGAGATGAGTGATGGCAAGGTTCACTACTCAATTTTTTTAATACACCAGAATCATCAATTTCGTGTGTGCATAACCTTTTCTTTACAACGAAATATCTTGTTATGCTTGCAGTAGACAGTACGCCCAAAAAAAACGAAATGTAAATTTCATAGATAGTGCTCTCATCAAGCGCTGCAAAAACATGTAATAAACAATAGCTACACTGAAAAGAAAAACCTTTACAATCTTTCAACCGGGGTTGAAAGTTGAAACGGTGGCACAAATTCCCAACTTACCAAGTTTTTTATTCTAGCCGTATATAAATTTTGACTTACATTCTACTGTAATATCTATCAGCTCTGTTTCCATAGAGACGACGTCATTTCTTACTGATTTGGACAATTTTCATCTCTACTTTATTCAACGGGCAAAATCCACGTCCCTCCTTTCGAATCTGGAGCTTCGATGAGCTCGTGCTCCTCGGTTTCTCCATCTTGCACCTTGGATACCTCGAAATACTTATCACGCGCAAAAATAGCGTAGACACAGTCCTTCTCCAACCCATACTCATCAGCCGAACATGAAGCACCAAAATAGCATGTAGCTATCAAGAACGCACGGCCGCCAATGTCCTCGGCTACGCACCATTGCTGCTTTAAGAAATCCATCCTATAAACAGTGACATCGTAGATGGTCTCCTTGTCAGAGTCATACATTTGGCAGACCATGTAAAGTTTATCCGAGGACTCCACCAGGTACACGTTTGCCATGCCCATCACCCCTAATCCTCCGATGATGGGGTCGGTGATTGCGATGGAGCTGAATGTTGGCGCGGGGGAGAACTCCAGCACGCCGATGCTTTCGAAGTCGCCATTGAAGCAGAACTTGCCCTGGAAAGCGGCGATCGAGCATATCGGCACCTTCTCGTGGTCCTAGCCGTCCAAGGGCGGGTCCAATGGCTGCGTTCCGATGTCGTACTCATGTTTCACCCACTTCTCATCGTCTCCAACGTGACAGTACCAGATGATAGTGACGACTGGCTCAACAAGGAGAACGACGCAGCCAGGGACCGTGGGCTTGCAGGAGAGCAGGCATGTGGAACTGCTGTGCACGTCCTGGGATAGGTGCGGTAGCTGGATCTTGTCGGTCGAATCATGAGGATTCTGCAGAAATGTGGCGGTGGAGACGGTGTCGCGGACTAGGATCCAGCCCTGCGGCGTCACCCAGGAGTTTGTGTTGGTCAGCCCGGGGATGTTGTTGTTGATGGCCCTCTTCTCCGAGATGCTGAATAGCGCCGGCTTGTCTGAGCCGGCGCCGTGCTTCACGTACAGGGCAAGGCACGGCACACGGCTCGTCTTGCCCATGGTGAATTGGTGATGCGACGTCGGCTTCGCGTGTGATCAAAAGGCCCATCTCCTCTCCTCTTCGTTGGATTCTTATATAGGCCAAGACCCACACCGTATCGTACCTGGGCATGCAGATGTCAATCGGAGTACAGACAGATTCCGAGTCGATCACAGCAATCACTGGCCGAAGCTCACGCGAAACTAGTAGCTAATCAGAGATCGGAATTACTAATCGGAATCCGCTAAACTTACCGCCGGCACCAGCCAGGGAAAGTAACACCGACCTCCGGCGGCGAATCGGGAACTCCTCCAGAGTCCGGACTCTTGCCCTCCGACGTCGACGGAACCAAGGTCAGACGCTTGCCGCCTTGCCCTAACTTAGCTTTGGCAGAATGCTATTGACGTTTTAAGGCTTTGGGCTTGCGTATATCAATTTCTCCATCAGAAACGGACTTTAGCACGATTTGGGCCCAATCAGGCGGAGCGAATTCGGGCCCTGAACAGTGAAATTGAGGATACTATGTGAAATCCGCGTGTTGCTTAGTTCGGATTGAACGGTTCCCAACTCTCCTCCCTCGTTTTCCGCGCGCACGCTTTTCAAACTGCTAAACGGTGTGTTTTTTTTAAAAGTTTCTATACGAAAGTTGCTTCAAAAAATCCTATTGATCCATTTTTTAAAAAATTAGCAAATGCTTAATTAATCATGGACTAATGGACTGTTCCGTTTTCCGTGCGGAACACACCATCAATAACTTTAAAAATATTTAGTTTAAAGAAACTAGAAAAACATATATAGATTTGTCTTTCAAAACACTATAATAAAAGTAAACATGCATTTATTTATTGTATATATTATAATAGAAAAATAAGGTCAAAGTTATATCTTGTAGAGCGTGTCATTGTCCAAAGCGTCAATTAAAAGGAAACCGGAGGGAGTACTGATTAAGAATAATAGGAGTACTCACTTTACAGATAGTGTACTCATCAAACGCTGCAAAAACAAATAATAAACTAGAGTTACACTGGGGGAAATATTATTTACATTCTTTTAACTAGGTTAAAAAACAGTGGCGGAAATTCCCCACCAACCAAGTGTTATTTTTTAGTGATGCCGTTTCCCACCTTTTTGGTCAGCTATATATAAATTTTGATTTTTATAATTTCTGTGAGCATCATTTCCATCTAGACGGTATAGTTTCTGACTTTTCCCGATCATTATCAACTCTACTTTTTTTCAACCGGCAAAATCCACATCCCTCTTTTCGAGTCTGGAGCATCGATGAGCTCATGCACCTCGGTTTCATCATCTTCCACCTTGGATACCTCAAAACATTTATCCACTGCATACGAGGCATACACAGAATCCTTCTCAAGCCCGTACTCATCGGCCGAACATGAAGCGCCGAAGTACAACGGAGCTAGAAAGAATGCGCGGCCGCCAATCTCGTCGGCTCTGCGCCATTGACGGCTCAAGAAATCCAACCTGTGGACTGTCATATCGTAGATGGTAAACTCATAGTCAATCCACAAGCAGACCATGTATAGTTCGTCCTCGGACTCTACAAGGTAGACGTGCGCCGCGCCCGTCACCCCTAATCCTCCTGGGATCGGGTCGACGATCTCAATCGAGCTGAACACCGGTGTCGGGGTGAACTCCAGCACTCCGATGGTGTCGAAGAAGCCGTTGAAGTAGAACTTGCCTTCGATGGGTGGATCGAAGGGCAACGTTCCAATGTCGTACTCGTGTCTCGTCCACTCGTCATCGCCGATGCGACAGTACCATATGACGGCGGCGACAGGCTCGACGACGAGGACGATGCAGCCGGGGAGAGAAGGCTTGCCGGAGAGCTGGCAGGAGCATCTGGTTGACAGACCTTCTGGCAGATGGGGGAGATGGATCTTGTCTTGGGGATCCTGAGGGTTCTGCAGGAAGGTGGCGGTGCTCAGGCGGAGTAGGATCCATCCCTGCGGGGTGAACCAGGCGTTGGCGTTGGTCAGCCCCGGGATGTCGCCGCCGATGATGGCCTTCTTGTCGGAGATGCTGAACAGCGCCGGCTTATGTGCAGGCTCGTCGCGTTGCTCCATGGAGAGGCAAGGCACAGGGACACTGACGACTGGGCTTGCGTTCTCCATGGTCAGCGTGGTGTTGTCAACCACTATTCCTCTCTTCTTTTAATGTTTGATCTGCAAAACCGGTGCTCATATAGGCGAAAACTGCTGCCAGAGGAATGTTGATTCCGACACGAACATTATCATCAGACATCAGAAGTAATCGGAATCGGAGGGAAAAGATCAATTCTTCTTCGTTCGGAAAAAAAAAAAAGAAGATCATACAACGCGTTGCGGCCCACTTGACCCAGCCAGCCCACGTGCATGCATATTCGAGCCCGCAAGCACATGTGTAGCCTATTTAGGAAAAAGTCCAATATAACTCACTTAATATAGACGTTTAGCTTCATCCAAAGAGCTAAAATAAAAGGGCTACGGGACCTCCGGCATTGCACATACTTGTGCAAGTGCTATTGAACGATAACAAATCATCTGCATGAATAATGCTTAGATCATGAATACAAAATCCTAATTACCCGAAGTTTAATGTAATTTTATTTTTTTTCCCGTTGCAACACACGGGTATTTTTATAGTGAATGAAAAAATTGGTAGCAGAAATTCAATTTTTTTTAGACTGGTCAGAAATTCAATTTTTAGACGGGTAATAGAAACTTTTGTATTTCTTAGCATGTACTCAAACAGTCCATCACCACCAACGGGTGGCTTTGTTCTGTTCATGTCAAACTGTTGTTCACAAAAGCATCATTAGAGCTCTTCGGCTTCAATTGAGCAGTTGCCCAAAGTTTAATATGGTGTACTTGTCCATGTTCTGAAATTGACGATGGATTTAGCCATCGTATCACTAAAGATTAGACCCGGAAGAGTGGAACACAATTCCTCAAAATTTTGCTGGTGAATGGCAATATGAAATTGGTCAGCTGAGTACAGTATTTTTTTAAAAAAAAAAACTCATTATGTTCAGAAACAATATCTAATCTAAAGTTGATAACTTGCTGTACTAATCAAATTGTGACAAGTGGTGCCATGGTTCAGTCCAATTCATGAAGTTCCTGGTTCAGAACAATCTCTGAACTAAAATTATCAGTGTGTGAAAATCTGTCTCAGGGATTCCTGAAACACTGAACATTTTCCTTTCCAATAAAATCTGTCTCAGGGATATCGTGTACTAGCAGATAACTGGGCTAAAACATACAGTTCAATGCAAGATGTACAAAATACTAGTATTAATTAAGAATATTACTCATTTTACAGATCTACAATAGCAAGACAAAATATCGCAGCAAAACAAAAACTTATCACAATTCCAAAATTGCAGAAACCTAGGCCTAGACTATGGATAAGTGGGCAGAACCCACAATGCTCTTCTTGCCGCTGGGACTTCCATGAATTCTACCCCTCCATCTTTCACATTGGACATCTTCAAACACGCCTTATCCCCGGGATAAAACATGTAGACGCAATCCGCCTCCAGTCCACAATCGTCGGCCGAACACGATGCACCGAAATACCCAGGAGCTAGCAGGAAAGCACGGCCACCGAGATCATCGGCTCTGCACCACCGCTGCTCGGAGAAATCTATCTTACGGACTTGGGTTTCACCGTCAATCATGTCGCAGCCAAAGCCATAGACCAGGCTGACCATGTAGAGCTCCTCCTCGGATCCCACCAAGAACACCTTCGCCCTGTCCGCAGCCTCGAGCTCTCCACCGAGCTCGAGCGAGCTGAACGCCGGCGTGGGGGAGAACTCGAGCACACCGATGTCGGCGAGGCTCTCGCTGTTGAAGTAGAACTTGCCCCGGCAAGCGGCGATCGGGCATATCGGCACCTTCTCGTGCAGGTCACTTACTGGATCCAAGAGCTGCGTTCCAATGTCGTACTCGTGTCTCGCCCACTTCTCGCCGTCGACGCCACAGTGCCAGATGACATTGGCATTGGGCTCGACAGGGAGAACAATGCAGCCAGGAAGAGTAGGCTTGTCCGAGAGCAAGCAGGTGCAGGTTCTTGGCAAGTCGTCAGGTAGATGTGGCATCTGAACCTTCTCGTCAGGATTCTGGGGGCTGAACAGGAATGTGGACAGCGAAGTGTTGTCGCGAGCTAGGATCCAACCCTGCGGCCTCGCCCAGAATTTGCTGCTGTTGTTCGTCAGGGCATCGATGTCGCAGGCAATGTCCTGTCCCTCGAAGATGTTGAACAGTGTCGTCTTCACTGATTCCGGGCCGTGCTGCTGCTGCTGCAAGGCGAGGCAGGGCACAGGGAGAGGAGCCATCCCAAATATCGTGTTCTTTACTTCTTAGTTGGATGTAGCAAGATCTGTCTCGATGAAGAGAAACTACCCTTGTGGCGTGGCGATATCTTAAATAGGCGACGAAGGGTAATCTGAGCAGGGAACTTGCACCCCGAATCGGAATCAAACAGCCCTTTGGAGAGCAGAACCAGAATCCGACTCCGAGTCGACCAAATCGGATTACTGAGATACCATCAGATATTCAGATATCAGAAATTCATCAGAACATGTCGAAGAGTGCTACGCGTCGGGACGTACGGCGCGAGACGAAAAATCGGACACCTTCGCAACCGTCCGATCCATGCACAGGTGCACCAGCCATCCATCATGCATGTATCAAACAAATTTTAAACTATTTTTTCTCTCAAAATATTTATCCAAATCATGATCCGATTGCACCATTAAATTTGTTGCAATTAAATCTTTAAAACAAGACTACACATGAATATAATCCGATGAAAAAAATTTAGCTTATTATTGAATTATTTTTAAATGTTGTACGCTGTTGCACCAAGTATATCGGAATTGTTTCACTAAATAGATCGAAAATGTTTTATTGGACGCCGTTTTGCCTTATATAAAAATAATGTTTCAGCGAATAGCGAAAGGATGTTTCAACTCACTGCAACATTTGATTCATACATAGTGAAACATCATGAGTACATTAGGTGAAACATTTTTAAATTGAAAAAAAATCGGATGGTCAAATATTGCAGTTGAGCAACAAGTAAAACATTATGTTATATATATGGTGAAACAAAAAAAATCAGCAACTGGAACATTTAAATATTTTATGAAACATGGTGAAGATACACGTTGAAACATATTGCTGTCACACATGAAACAACAAGTATTAACTGATTGAAACACATGTTTTTCTTTTATCAAAATATAATCAAGCAATATCTTGTTGTAAAGATTTAATTACAACGAATACAATGGTGTGATCGGATCTTAGATTGAATAGGTAATTTAAGAGAAAAATCATTTTGAAGCTTGCTAAAATACATGCATGTATGCATGCATGAGGTGAAGAGAGAGTAGTAGTAGGTAGTTTAAGGAATTTTGTGAAAGACACTTAAGACACATATTGAAACATATCACTATCACGTATGAAACATTTTATTTTAACGGTTTGAAACATATGTTTTTCTTTTGACATAATATAATCATGTGATATCTTATTGTAAAGATTTAATTGCAACGAATACAACGGTGTGATCGGTTCGTAGATCGGATAAGTAATTTAGGAGAAAAAATATTTAAAGAGAGGAGGAAAGAATGAAAAGAAACAGCTAGATATATACATGCATGTTACAGTACGACAGTACCAGGCTGCTGTTCTACATCATTATTTTTCTTGACGTCAACAGAGAGAAAGGAGAGATTAGCAAGCAATGACTGAGAGAAAGGAGAGATTAGCAAGCAAGGACTGAGCTGATTGTAGGCGTCCGATGTTTTTCATCTGATCGGACGTTCGAAGAGAAGCATTTTCGTAAAAGCGGACGTGTGTCAGGTGGTAGACTGGTTGTAGGGTTTACAAATCCGAGATGGCCTTCCGTTTCGAGCTCTGGGCGGAATGACGGTTTTCACAAATTCGGTGGAAAGCCGGTAGATTCCGAACAAATTTCATAAACCTAAATTTGAATACAAATTCCCTGAGTTTACCGATAAGCTCACAAAAACCGATCGGCTTTGGCGAAATTCCGAGCGAAATTATCGAAATTTCAATTGGTGAATAGAAAAGGAGGTAAACATTTTTTTTCTTTTTTTAATTCATTATTCTTTTCTTTCCTACTGTAAATTTCAATAAATACACGGAATACATTATTTTTTTTGAAAATTTATATCCTAATAGGATATATGAATATCATACTATTTATAAGATTTTATTTGATTTTTTCCTTTTTATTAATTCAAATTTGAATTTGGATGAAACTCATCAAAATCTCATACGGCTTCTACTTTCGAGCCCCGTCGAAACCTCAAAATTTTACAGAATTCAACCGATTTTCGTTGGAATTGTGAACCCTGATGGTAGTAGTAGGTTGGAGATGCACCACAATGTATATATGTATAGAGTGGATAATAAGGTGAGACCCATCTAAAAAATTCTTCAAACATAAGTCATGCTACAATTAAAAAAATAGATGGGACCCACCATAAAGTGTTAACACCTTATAGTAAAGCTTATACCCTAGTAGTAGTTGTTTACCGCCTCCACATGTATATTACCTAGTAATAGGGATGCATTCAATGCTTATTACCCACTATTTCATCACATTGTGGATACCCTACCAGATTTTAGCATTATCAAATTCTAATAAGATAGCAAACTAGACATATCCCAAGCACTCTAACATACCTTACTAATTGGATAAATTTCTTTAAACTTAGTGACATAACTCCACACAAGAATATTTGGCAAGAAATCAAACCAAACAACATCTACGTACCTTTATCTTATCAAATTTTGGTATTGGTACAAAACTTTACTAAATTTTGGTATTGCGAAAATATGACAGGGTTAATTTTAACACTAGACTAGAGGCAACCTAATTATCTCACCCAACCACCTTCCATTTAATTTTCACCTTACCTTACCTCCGAAGAACACCCTCCCAGTAAAACCCTGGTCCCACCCCTCGCTTAGTGAGAGCATTTGTCCCATCCCTCACTTCATGAGAGCATCGGTCTTTTCTCTCATTTTTAATCATCCTTAGGCTGTGTTCGGGAGGTGGAGTTAGGAACTCCACATCCTCGTACAGAAAACAATGTTACACATTAGCACTTGATTAATTAAGTATTAGCTAAGAAACTTGAAAAATTAATTAACATGATTTTTAAAAATAACTTTCGTATAGAAATTTTTGAAAAAATGCATCATTGAGTAGTTTGAAAGAAAAGTGTGTACACAGAAAACGAGATATGTGAGTTGGGATTTGGGAAAGTGAACCAAAGACTCACGAGTTGTTCAGATCATAGCCAAAACAAATCTTACCAAATTTTGGCAAGTTGGGATTTGGTAAGTTGGTAATATTACCAAAATTTTGGCAATATTTCTTATGTATTTACCAAAGTTTGTCAAAAAAAAGTGTAGGCATATTTTTACAACTTTACCGAAAATGGTATGGTTGTAAATAGCGTCAATCTGAATAGCCCCTCAGTCACATATTTGTCTCAGTCAATCGAGAGGTTGACTATGGAGCTCGGGGCCAAGCAACGAGCGGATAAAGTAAGAACATAGGAGGAACCAGAACCAGATTAAGGCAATGTTTAGACCCATCCCAAAACTTTACACCCTGCCACATCGAACGTTTGAACACTTGCATGAAGTATTAAATATAGGCTAAAAATAACTAATTGCACATATGTCAACTAATTTGCGAGATGAATCTTTTAAGCCTAACTGCTCCATGATTTGATAATGTGGTGGTACAGTAAACATTTGCTAATAATGGATTAATTAGGCTTAGTAATGTCGTCTCGCGGTTTACTGATGGATTTTGTTGTCCATCGTTTTCGCAGCCCAACACAAAGAAGAAATTTTGACGGCGATGACGTCGCTTTGGTTTCTTGTAATTTCTGGCTAGATTGATCTTGCGAGAAAGAAGATTGATCTTGTGGCTTATCCGATATGGATTACGATAACTGCGTGCAAACGCGATAGGTCAGAACTCGAAAAAAAAGAAACCCAAACATGAGTAGAACTCGGAAGAAACAATTTTAATTGTTCCCTTTTGGTATTTTGAGTTTAAAAGAAGAATTCATCAGCCGGGCATGTAAAGGAGACATGTTTGATGTCCTCAATCCAAATCTAAACAGTGTGACTGAATCATCTTTCTTTTTTTTTTTTAGCAAAAAGTAAAATCGCATATCCATGTTCTGAAACTTAGACAGATTTACCAAACGTATTATTTTGTTTTGGGGTTTGGACTGGGGACAGTGGAAGACAGTTCCATCCTCCACAAAATTTGGTTGGGACATGCAATGTGACATTGGTTAGCTAGGTGCAATTTATATTCTATAATTGAATCAAATAATTGAAAGTTTTGAGAAACAATCTCTCGACTAAAACAATTTCTAAACTGTTCAGATTGTGATAAGTGGAGTCATGGTTCAGAGCCATTCTCTAAGTTCCTGATTCCTCTTCCTCTTGGTATGAAAATCTGTCTTCAGGACAACCTGCAATATAGTTTTTCTTTCTAACAAAATTTCTTCTCATGCTATTTATACACTGCAGATAGTTGGGCTACAATAGACTGATGCAAAATGAGACATCGAAACAGTCCAAAAACCAAGATACTGGCAACAACGAGGTTTTATCAAATTTGACCCCAAAAATGTCAAATTTATCAACCCCAATGTTGATTTGAAACCTGAACATTTTTGCTGTGACTACAAATCCTCAACAACCATCAATCAGTAGGCAGGATCCACATTGCTCTGTGCGCCGCTGGAAGCTGCAAGCCTGCAAGAACTCCACCATTGCCAATCTGCCATCTCTCACGTTGAAATCTTGACGAACGCGTCGCCATCATCGCCTGGGAAGAACACGAACGCGCCATCCTCCTCTCAAACCCGCTCTCATCCGCCGAGCACGACGCGGCGAAGTAGCACGGGGAGCCATCAGGATTCTGCTACAGGAACGTGGTTGCTGCAAGACGAGGCAAGGCTGAAGCGGATCCATCAAATCAAAATTATTGTCTGAAAATGCGCGAGGGTGAGGTGGAAATTGTTGAATAGTCTCACATTGGTTGTAATGTGTGAAGGGGGAGATTGTTGAATAGTCCCACATTGGTTGTGGAAGGACAAAGGACCTAAGATATAATTGGGGGAGCCCCTCACCTCAAAGGCTAGCTTTTGGGGTGGGAAATGCCCTTTACGATCCTACAATTGGTATCAGAGCCAGGCTAGGTTAACATCTCTGGCCCGATGGACACGTGTGAATGCCTGATGGAGTAGATCGGATAAGTAATTTAGGAGAAAAAATATTTAAAGAGAGGAGGAAAGAATGAAAAGAAACAGCTAGATATATGCATGCATGTTACAGTACGACAGTACTAGGCTGCTGTTCTACAGCATTATTTTTCTTGACGTCAACAGAGAGAAAAGAGAGATTAGCAAGCAAGGACTGAGCTGACTGTAGGCGTCCGATGTTTTTCATCTGATCGGACGTTCGAAGAGAAGCATTTTCGAAATATGTCGAATCAGTTGAATAATCGATCTTCTAGTACCGAGCACTTGCCTTCCAAAAGGCCGCGCTTAACATTCTGAGGTCATATTTGTTTCAAGTTAAGATTATTGTAATCCAAATTATTAAACCAGATTAGTATAAATTGAATTATAATAAGTTATAGTAAAATAAGATATGAGTTGTTTGTTTCTTTGAATTATCGGAGACATATATTATTGGGTTTAAATGGCTAATATCTTTAATGCCCTCAGCTATTGTGGACTGGGAGGAGGATGCGACGGCGGCGACGTGCCTTGGGGAAGGAGTCGGGCTCAGGGTGGGGGCTTGGGGGAAGGATTTGCGCAGCGCGGGGTGGGGACTTGGGAAGGATTCACGCACGATAGGGAGAGAGGAAGCGGATGCAAGCGTGGCCGGGGATTGTTCGGGGAGCTTCTGATTTTGATAGAAGCTTGGGTAGCTAGACTGTTTTGGGAGCTTCTGATTCTGATAGAAGATTGTTTGGGGAGATTCTAATTTTGATAGAAGCTTGAGGAGCTGGACTGTTTAGGGAGCTTCTGATTCTGATAGAAGCTTTCCCAAACAGACTTTTCGGCATGTTGCCCATCATCACCTACTAACTGATTCGAGAACAGGTGCAACCGGAAGAAAGTAATTGATTGCAACCATGAATTTGTTCCCGTTGCATCCCACAAGCACGTTTGCTAGTATGCTACAATATCAAAAAGGAGAAGAAAAATAAACTGGCCAAATCCAAACATAAATGGAGTATAAGGGTCTCTTTGGTTAATTTTAGTCCCTGTCATATTGGGTACTTACACACTAATTAGAAATATTAAACCTAGACGACAAAACCCATTCCATGATTAGCCTATGTAAACATGTGCTAATTAGGGATTAATTAGTCTTAAAAAATTTGTCTCGCAAATTAGCTCTCATTTATACAATTAGTTTTATTATTAATCTACGTTTAATACGTCAATCATCCGATATGTCAGTAACTAAAATTATCCAGACACCACCTAAGAATTCCATGCTGAAACTATGGATCAACGTGCAGAATCCACGACGCTCTGTTCGCCGGTGGAACTCCGACGAACTCCTCCCCGCCGCGCTCTCTCACGCTCGATATCTTCACGCACGCGTCCTCCCCCGGGTAGAACATGTACACGCAGTCCGCCTCCAGCCCGCACTCGCCGGCGTCGCACGACGCCGCGAAATACCACGGAGCCATCACGAACGCGCGCCCGCCGCCGAGGTCGCGCGCCCGCGGTCGCGCGCGCCCTGCGCCACCCCGCCGCGGCGGCTGCTCCTGCTCGGAGAGCCTGTGCACCCGCGTCTCGCAGTCCGTCATCCCGGCGCCGCCGAGCTCGTACACCAGGCTGACCATGTACAGCTCCCCTCGGACTCCACCAGGAAGAAGTGCGCGTGGTCGACGTCGCCGAGCTCCCCGGCGTCGACGTCGAGGGAGGCGAACGCCGGCGCCGAGGAGGCGAGGTCGAGCACGCCGAGGTTGCCCGCCGCGTCGGCGTTGAATAGAACGCGCCGTGCGAGCGGCGGCGGCGACCGCGCAGATCGGCACCTTCTCGACGCGGAGGCTCGCGTCATCGACGGTCTGCGTGCCGATGTCGTACTCGTACTTCGCCCACTCGTCGCCGCCGACGCGGCAGTGCCAGAACACGGTGAAGAAGGGGTGGACGAGGAGGACGACGCAGCCGCCGTCGCCGCCGGCCGGCTTGCCGGAGAGGAGGCAGGTGCACCTCCTCGGCGGCAAGTCGTCCTGGGGCAGATGCGGGAGCGGAATCGTGTCGTAGGAGTCGCGAGGGTTCTGCAGGAACGTGGCGGCGGCGGCGGCGTCGCGCACTAGGATCCAGCCCTGCGGCGTCGCCCAGGCGTTGGCGTTCGTCAGCCCAGGGATGTCGCCGCCGCCGTCGATGGCCTTCCTCTCCGAGATGCTGAACAGCACCGGCTTGTCGGAGCCGCCGCCGGCGTGCTCCAGGGCGAGGCAGGGTAGACGAACGCCGCTGCTCGACTTGTCCATCGTTTTCGCCGCCCGACACAAAGAAGAAATTTTGACGGCGACGACGTCGCTTTGGTTTCTTGTAATTTCTGGCTAGATTGATCTTGCGAGAAACAAGAAAAAATCTTGTGGCTTATCTGATTTGGATTACGATAACTGCGTGCAAACGCGATACTCTGAAAAAGGAAAACCGAACTTGAGTAGAACTCGGAAGAAACAATTTTAATTGTCCCCTTTTGGTATTTTGAGTTTAAAATGTCCCATTTTGGTATTTTGGGTTTAAAAGAAGAATCCATCAACCGGGCACGTAAAGGAACCATGTTTGATGTACTCAAACCAAATCCAAACAGTGTGACTGAATCTCTTTTTTTTTAGCAAAAGTAAAATCACCTATCCATGTTCTGAAACTTGAGACAGATTTACCAAACGTATTACTCCCGCTTTGGAGTTTGGACTGGGGACAGTGGAAGACAGTTCCAATGCTCCACAAAATTTGGTTGGGACATGCAATGTGATATTAGTCAGCTAGGTGCAAATTTTATTTTATAATTGAATCAAATAATTGAAAGTTTTGAGAAACAATCTCTCGACTAAAACAATTTCTAAACTGCTCAGATTGTGATAAGTGGAGTCATGGTTCAGACCTATTCTCTAAGAGCATCCCCAGCAGCTCCTCTATCTAATCATCCATCCGATATTTGGAGTATGGAGGAGAAAAACAGTGCTCCAGCAGAGTCTCCATCACATGCTCCATTTTTGGAGGTCCTCTAAACCTAGCCCTTCCCAAGCCAAATATGGAGGTTCTCTCTCCTCACTCCATCCTCAACTAGCCACTTCCCAAGATTTTTTTTAAGTGGTGAAAGGTGAGAGGAATAGAAGTAAAAATGTGTGGTAGTTGAAAAATATTACTAAAATATAGGATGTTGGTATATGTAGGATGTAATATGGATAATCTGTTGGAGTGAAAAGTTATATAGAGTAGGAATCTTTTTGGATGGCCATCCAAATAAGAGTATGGAGGATGAAATTTAGATGAGCTGCTGGGGATGCTCTAAGTTCTGATTCCTCTTCCTCTTAGTATGAAAATCTGTCTTAAGGACAACCTGAAGCATACTTTTTCTTTCTAACAAAATTTCTTCAGATGCTATTTGTGCACTGCAGATAATTGGGCTACAATAGACTGTTTGATGCCAAATGACACATCGAAACAGTCCAAGAACAAGATACTGGTAACAAAGGACGAGATTTTTATCAAATTTGACCCAAAAAAAATGTCAAATGTATCAACCCCAATGTTGATTTGCTAAAACCTGAACATTTTTGCTGTGACTACAAATCCTAAACAACTACTCCCTCTGTCCCATAATATAAGGTATTTTAAGTTTTTTCTTCCACTGTTTGACCACTCGTCTTATTAAAAAAAATTTGAATTATTATTTATTTTTTTACTTACTTTATTATCTAAAGTATTTTAAGCATAACTTTTTATTTTTTATATTTGCACAATTTTTTTTTTTTGAATATGATGAGTGGTAAAAAAAATGCAAGAAAAAACTGAAAATCCCTTAATATTATGGGACGGAGGGAGTACCAATCAGTAGGCAGCCAGGCAGGATCCACGTTGCTCTGTGTACGCTGGAAGCTGCAAGAACTCCACATTGCCATCTCTCACGTTGGAAATCTTGACGAACGCGTCGCCATCATCGCCTGGGAAGAACATGAACCGCCATATCCTCCACAAACCCGCTCTCATCCGCCGAGCAACGGAGCAAGACGCGGTGAAGTAGCAAGGGGAGCCATCAGGATTCTTCTGCAGGAACGTGGTTGCTGCAAGACGAGGCAAGGCTGAAGCGGATCCATCAAATCAAAATTATTGTCTGAAAATGCGCGAGGGCGAGGTGGAAATCTCTCTCCCTCTCTCTCTCGGCAGATCAAACGATGGAGAAATTGACTTGAATTCTCGCATATGTGCCGAAGCAACCAGAAGTACAACTCTATTTCAAATGGATCAATCCAATAGCCAATCAATCAAATCACTTGTCTGGGCGCTAATTGCGAATTTGTGATTACAAATTTTGGATTCGAACCCATTTTACCAAAAGAAAAAAAAGAAACACATAGATTGTGATTACAGATTATCACACTGATCTCAACATGAACAACCAGATTAACCACTTCATGTACACCACCGCGACACGAACAGTACAGTATAGGAAGAAAAAGAAATGAGCCGATTCAGCAAAAGCAGCAGCAGCAGCCGAGGCTGATCAGACGAGATTCTCGGGGCCGTCCTTCTTCGCCGTGAACGGCTCCGGCGGCGGCGGCGGCGCTCCGACGCCGGGCGGCGGCAGCGGCGTGCCGTAGACCTGCGCGCCGACGCCGGTGCGCATCTCCTCGCGGCCCTTGTGCTTGCCGAGGAAGTAGCAGCCGAAGCCGAGCAGGATGGAGAAGAAGATGAAGGGCAGCGAGATCACCAGCACGAACCCCATCTCCTCCTCCTCCTCCTCCTCCTTCTTGGCTACCACCTCTCACAAGCTCCTTATGGCGTCAATGGCGTGGCGAGGTGAGATCCAAGGAACAGGAGGAAAGCTTGTGAGGAAGGTGAGATCCAAGTATCTATGCTTTGCGTTGCTTTTGCCTTGGGAGACGAAGCTGGCAGGGGAAGGAGTTGGTGTATAAATAGGGGAGATCAGCCATGGATGGAAGCTGGCAATCTGCAGAGTGCAGAGGTTGAAGAATCCTATGGAAGAAGGCAGATGGAAGCTTGTGGAGTTTGCTACAGTGACAGTGTACCTCTTCCTCTAGTGACCGTTGGGTTGGAGCCTCTGGCCCAACGGTCGGATGCTAAGCAAAGCAAGCTTGACTTCTACTACTTGAAAAATAATATTTTTTGTGTGTTTTTCTTAGAGGAATTTTTTTTGTGTGTGTTTTTCTTTAGGGGAAAGAGAACTTTGGTTGGGAAATGACGGTGGACAAAATGGATTAACCTTGCAGTCAAAAGTTCAGGGTGGACACTTCAAGATCTCCAAGCAGTAAACAGTTTTTTTTTGTTTTGTTTTTTTTTGTTTTTTGCTTTTTTGGTCTAATTAGGAATCTGATTCCCTCAAAATAATTAAGCATATGTTCATTGCTTTTAAAAGGTAGATTATGTATACACGCGTAATCAACCAAGTGGTTCTTCCTCCTTTCTTTTCAAACTGCGAATGATATGCTTCTATAATTATCTACACTCTTCTTTGTGACCTTTGCCATTATCTTGCAAAGCTCTTTTTTTTGGGGGGGAGAACTCAATGCTCTAATAATACAATTCACAGTAGCTGTTTGCAAAAAGCAATGGTCCACAGCATATATGAACTGTAATACTATAGCAGTACTACTATATTTTCGTAATTCAGACCAGGAAAATTTTCAGCCTTTCAGTCATGTTCTGGGCATGTTATTCATACAGTATGACATCTCAAGAGATCAAAATCATGAGCTATACATGATACGCTACACGGCTTTTAACATCGAGTTAAGTGACTTGAGCTTATTCTGTCAAGAACATTTCTGAAGAAAGTGCATTACTGTATACTCTGACGAAGTCTTGAGATCATGGAGCCACAGCACTGCAGCAGGGGAGCAATCAAGCTTGGTCCATTTGTTTGTTCTCCCGGCTAATCCTATGGAGTTGCTAGAGCAAAGGACGAAAAAAAGGTGTAAAGAACTCAATGAAAGTTCAGTTGAATCAGCTGATATTGGCAGATAATTTCATCCACACAGGTAGCCGGTATTGGAAACACACACGGCTATTTCTGGGGGCATGCACTACTCAGAACATATAAACTTTACAGAGTCTCATGCACTCATGCACTCATGCTAAACCAGCAAGCTTGTTGAGATAATGGCGCTAAGGTGCACTCAGTTTGAAAATTTTCAGTAGTTCTTAACTGAGTTTGAAAATTTTGAGAAACAATTTCAACGAAAAGAATTGCTAAACAGTTCAGATTGTGCTAAGTGGAGCCATGGATCACACCAATTCATGAAGCTCCTGATTCTTCTCAGCATGTGAAAATCATCTCAGGGACACCTCAAACACTGAACCTTTTCTTTCCAACAAAATTTATTCCAATGGTACTAGTATACTGTAGATAACTGTGCCAAAATACAGTTCGATACCTTGATGCAAAATTTATTCCAATGGAATTAGCAATCAAGATTAACAAGAGTAGTTTTATAGGTTACAATATGATGAAAAGAAAAACACAGGGATCAAATTTATCAATATAATTTTCAAGCCTAAACCTTTTTGCCATGACAAAAGAAAAAAAAAAACTAAACTATGGATTAGTGGGCAGAATCCACAATGCTCTGTGTGCCGCTGGAACATCAACGAAATCATCCCATCCATCTTTCACGCTGGACATCTTCAAGCACGTAGGCACCTCATCATCCCCAGGAACGAACGCGTAGACACAATCCTCGTGCAGGCCAAGCTCAGCGGCCGAACACGTCGCGCCGAAATACCACGGAGACAGCAAGAACGCGCCGCCGCGCGCCACCGCGGCGGCTGCTCGGAGAAATCCATCCTGTAGACCCGGGTCTCGTAGTCCGTCTTGTCGCAGCGAAAGCTGTGGTACACCAGCATAACCATGTACAGATCCTCGCCGGATTCCACCAGGAATACCCTCGCCCTGTGCACGACCTCGAACTCTCCGGCGAGCTCGAGGGAGCTGAACGCCGGCGATGCCGCGGCGGAGGAGGAGGGAGAGAACTCGAGCACGCCGATGTCGGAGAGTCCGCCGTTGAAGTAGAACTTGCCCCGGCAAGCGGCGATCGAGCATATCGGCACCTTCTCGTGGTCCTCGCCGTCGATGGGCGGGTCCAGTGGCTGCGTTCCGATGTCGTACTCGTGCCTCGTCCACTCGCCGTCCTCCTCGCCGACGTGGAGGTACCAGATGACGGTGGCGAAGGGCTCGACGAGGAGCGCGACGCAACCGGGGATCGTCGGCTCGCCGGAGAGGACGCAGGTGGACTTGCTCGGCAGGTCGTCGGGCAGATGTGGCAGGTGAATCTTGTCGCCGGAATCACGAGGATTCTGCAGGAACGTGGCGGCGGCGGCGTCGTCGCGGACTAGGATCCATCTCTGTGGCGTCGACCATAGTTTCTTGGTGTTGTTCTTGAGACTGTCGATGCCGCATTCGATCTCCGTCTCTTCGAAGATGTCGAAGAATGTCGGCTTTAGCGTGTCCGCGTCTTCGTACAGGGCGAGGCAGGGAAAGGGGAGCGGATCCATCAAAACACCAAAATTGTACCTACTCTAATCACCAAAGAAGCTGTGTGAATTCCACGCACACGTTCGCTGGATCTAGCTGATCGATGTTTGGTGAAGAAATTAGTCCCGTGGCTATAATTCTCCTATATAAGCGAAGAGTGCCTGGGCAGGAAGAACGAAGCCGAGTACAAACAGCCCCGGGCCGTCGGAGTGCAATCGGATTTTGAATCTCAGTCTGCACGAATCGCAACCGAATTGGATTCCTCCTGCACCGTAAATCAGATAAAATTTTCTCATCTAACTATGAACTCTGCATGATGTGTTCTAAATGGAAACAGTAATTCGGCTCTTGAGTTTCCTAACTCATTCCTTTCGTTTTTCGCGCGCGTACTTTTCAAATTACTAAACGATACTAGTACGTTTTTTACCTAAAAAATAAACATGAAAGTTGATTTAAAAGATTATATTAATCTAGTTTTTAAAAGCTAATAATTAATTAATCACACTCTAACGGACCGCTCTGTTTTGCGTGTAGGAAGGATTTGTTCCTAACCACAACTATCGAAAGCAGCCTAATTGTATTTTGTCAAAGTGTATTTATAATATATGGCTATGCCATTCTTCATCTTAATTTTTATTCTTTCTATTTCACTGAATCGAAGAGGTACGGCCGTACGGAGGTAAGGTAGGCATCATTGACATCTAGACATCTATAAATGACAATACTAAAATGGTTGAATTACTGATGCCCCGCAAAAAAGAAAAAAAGAAAAAAAACTGATGAAAGATAAATCTTGGCCAATAATGCTAGAAAAATGACATGTCAAACAAAAAACTGGTTGCTATGGACCATACAAATCTAATATATTCCCAAGAGATTATAGATAGATCTGATGACTGTATATGTCGTCTACTAAGATATTCAATTGAACCAGAATCTGGGGATGGCATTGATCAAGAAATTCAGGTTTTAAGACATGGGATACCCTGAATTCTGATAGTATATTATAGTATTGTATTGTTTGATTTCTCATGTGCTGACATGTCAAAAACAGCTCTCCTATTCCAACAGTTTGACACGACCAATAAAGTTTTTGATCATAACTTCAGGAGTTCATGGATAATGGAGTCATCTAGAATATCCGTACAGGATGTACTTTGTCACATTAGTCGTTGCTCTCCGACTCTATATAAACTACTCCTTTTAAAGTGCATGAAAATGACCATAGGATTACTTTAGTTTGTATTTAGTCCCATTGTTTTCAGCAATTGTCAATTTTCATATTGTTTGGTAGATCATACTCTCATTCATGCAGCAGCTACTACAAGATGGTAACCAGAAGACAAATGCATAGGACAATATTATAAAAAAAAAGTTCATGGCCAAACCAGTAAGATCACCCACTGAAATCATCTACATTGCAAGTTTGCAACTTGAAAAACCTTTGCTTATATATAAGCAAGAGAGGATCAGTGGTACGAGTGTATCACCATTTCTCCAACTAAGAAACATTAGGTAGGGAGGATGGGGGAGATCTTCTCAGTTCATCGAGGGCGCGTCCCGGTGCTCGTCGGCGAGGGGAAGGAGATGGAGAGGACAGTGATCCACATGGAGGAGCTTCACCACCCTTACTTCTTCGTGCTGCTGGAGCTGTCAGCAATGGAGTTTGGGCATGAACAGGAGGGCGTTCTCAGGATCCCTTGCAGCATCGAGCAATTCCAGGCAATCGTTGAGCACATCAGAAGCAGCATGTTGAAGGTGAAAATGGCGTGCCTCCTTTCAAGATGTTGATGGAGAACTGGGGAGGGTGAGAGATGGTTATCAAGGAATTGTCGGCTGCCTTCTGCGTGTTCTCGATCGTCTTGATCTTTTGGTATCAGCGGTTTAGCACTGTGATTGATAGCTACTGCTGATCTGATGTTGGAGGAGTTTTGTGTAGCTTGTACAGGGATGATCCCTAGTCATCTAATCTGATGATAACCTGCCATGTGCAAAGTTTTTCTCAGGCATTATTTCGATCGCGTGTTAACGAGTCTATGATTTCAGTTTCGGATTATTGTTGCATATCACATCCATCCCAAACTATAAGGGATTTCGCTCATGTAAGGAGGGCAAAACCCCTTTTATTCTAGAACGAAGTTAGTAGTACAGAATAGCCTGCGGTATACAAAGTTTTGTCAGACATTTTCTTCATCAGAATTACTACTGCTTGTCTTGTTTTTTTTAAACAGATGGCGTGAACAGGCTCGATTTAAACAGAAGGTGCATCTTATCGAATTGAACAGGCTCGATGAAATTGTCCCCTTGTGGCCTTGTGCACAGCCAAACGCCTCTGTACGACACGCGGGAGATGCAGGTGCGTTGCGAGAGAAACAATTCGCTGGTTGGTGGCCAGGTCCAGGTAGGTAGACCAGATCGTGGCGATGGCGTTTTACACGGAACCAAGTGGCCGCCGCCGCACGACACGAGGGAAAATGACGGGTCAAAAACACTCAAAAAGCCGAGAACGAATGTTTCTTAAGAGTACTGACCAATTCAGTAGAATTACAGTATCATGCAGGTTGGTGGCCATAATGTTCCAGAATGACACGAAACAACGAGAGGCAAAGCGACAAAAAACATGTAGGACAATCCACACCCAGTAATCCATATTAATACCACAATATAAGAGTTTGGGAGAGGGTGTTTCATACGTTTTACAGGCTCTGAGACCTCATACGGGTAAATCTCCGACAACACTCCATCTGCAGCTAGAATCATGCAGGCAAGGCTAAACGACGATGATGATGATGATGGTGGGGATACGTTTTACAGGAAACATGGATATCTTTCTTATTAACAATAGTATCGCAAGAGAGCATCACTGATAGGATGAATTTGCGTCTTGACTTGAGATTCGCAGGTGATCGATCATCAGGGCCAGGGCCTTAATGAGCCCGCTCCCGGAGGACCTCAAGGTCTACCTCAGTTGGGTCGGTTGCCTGGATCTCGTAGTGGAATCCATCAAGTTCTTGCTTGATGCGATCCTTGGAGGTGGAGTACAGCATCTTAGCACGGATCCGGGATGTTGATGGAGACCTGATGCAATATATCAGAAAGTAAGCAAAGATCTGTATATCAGGCATGTAAAAGTTATAAGCGCCTTTCAGATCAGATACTAAGCTCCTAAATACTATATTGGATTACCAACAGCAAGTACAAACCAAAGAAGGTTAAGACTGTCATCACTTCCAGATTCTTATAGCAAAGATCTAATCAGTGTTCATAAATGCCTTTATTAACACAGTAAGGAGCCAATGATATAAAACACTGATGATTACTTGTGTCCCTCCTAAAGTGCCCCCAACTACTTTTACTTAAGACTAAACAAGATTATGGTAGAGAACCACTCCAGCTAATGTAGCTGCTATATGTATAGCATAACAAAGTGGATTTGTGATTAGGAAGCTCACCAGGCGATGAAGAAAATCTTGCTCTTTTGCACATTCTCCCCAGTAACAAAGTCAAAATCATAGAGGGCATATCTGCAGTCATTTTCTGGGAGAGATGCCAGGAAATCATCATAACTCTCAGTTGTTGCCCCGGTCTTCTCCACAACAACTTGCTTTTGCTTTTCCTCGATTTTGAAGATAACATAGCGAAATGCTTTCTTCATCTGAAGCTCAAGGAATGTGTCCCTGATGTCAGGAGCAACCCCCATACCGGAGGATGCATTGGACTGCAAACATAATTACAGACACTTGAGAACATGATCAATAAAAACAAGACCTAATAATAAGAGAAACTGTTCAAAATTCAACATCACATGTCAATTCAGTATTCAAGTAAAAAAAAGTGAAGTAAACCTACATAGAAGCAAAGACCATTCAAGATAAATCGTATTTAGTGTGATAGAGTGGTGCTAAACTTTCAGAATCACATTGTAAACTTGTAAGAAACCATGAGATTGCTAACGCATTCTGCGCATCATTGAGCCCTGAACATCCACATGTGCCAATGGCAAAATATGTAACACTCATATTTGGTATAACAAACTACAATATCAGTAATCGACTTGTTGTAAAATTGTTAACAGTAACATAACTTGGCTTGCGTATATTTTTTTATGCTTGGCCACAGCTCATAGGCAGTAAAAGAACATGCTCACACAGAAAAAATGCACAAATATTTAAATCAAATAGCACAGAGGCCCAGGACCCAAGGTTGACAAAATGTGTTGAATATGCATCTATTAGGATAAAACTAAGATATTAAAATTTAAGAATCATATGTAAATTACATGGCTGGAAATTTGATATTTGGGCATCATAAAAACTTAATTATACAGGTTATTCTTTAATTAACTCAGCCACACCGAACCTAAAAAAAACACAGCTGTGTAGTTGTGTCAGGTTAACTTGACCATTTTTGGCCTTTTAACCTGGCAGGCTGAAAATATTGGTGTTCTAAAACTAGGACTTACAAAGATACATACAAATGAATGGGTACCCAACCTTGTAGGGCTTAAGCCACATAAGCGGTCAATTATGCTGTACAGGCTATACAGGGTGGGTGACCGCAGAAATAAGTCTCAGTACTTTTCAGAACTCCACAAAAATCCTATAATTGAAGAGGCATCTTCCAAATATCTCTGATGTGGAAAAATATTGTTCTACCCTGATAGGCAGTCACTCAACAAGGACGCAAACTTTTAACAGGAAACGATAGCATAATTCATTATTTAGAAGTCATAGATTGTTTCAATTGACTCAAAAATACTTTCGTATAATGCCTAATGTACCTGGCGATCCAACGCCGACATAAATAAATCCAAGTCAAGTGGCTGCTGAAGAACAATGCCTCATTCCCCGCCCACAAAACCAAACTATTATCTCGTGGATACTTTCCACAACGTGTTTTCTTTCATTTCTAAGTCTCGCCTATTCCCAATCAGTCCCTTTCATTTCTGTCTTGCCTATTCCCCGACCAGTTTCTAATGCATTACATACCATCGCTCCCTACTGCACCATCTCACAAATATATACACTAAGATAATGAGAGAAATCATATAATTGCAGTCAAAACAGAGAAACCGTTAGGCATGCAATCTGACCACGAGGAATCTAAAACACTAAACTTCAAATACAGTAACCAACTTTATCTAATCCCAAACTAGCCATAAACAATTTCACATAATCACCCCTAAAAACCTCTCATCTACCTGCTAGCCAGAACCGTCCACAAATCACGTCATCAACCACACGAAACCAAAACGATCTCCATAAATCCATCGCGGCACACAAAGAAACTCCTCCCACGCCAGTGGATCTCACGTTTAGCGGTCAGATGAAACCCATTCGACCGGATCCAAACAACACAACGTGAGAAGGATCACGAGAGGGGGCTTCGATCCAGACCACGCAGATCTAAACCACCCCCGCCGCCGCCGCCCGCAGGCACCACAACCAAAACGGCAACCGCCGCCAACGAACCAGAGCAGAACAGAGCGGAGGAAGAGGAGGAGGAGGAGATCGACTCACGTGGGAGCGCATGAACGCCATGGGGATCGGAGCCGGAGGAGGAGGAGGAGCGCCGCGCTTCGCCTCTGCTTCGATCGCACGCAGACTCCGGAGAAGAGAGGAGGACTAGACTACTTGAGGAGGAGGCAGACGATTCGGTTGCTGTGCGCGAGTTTTATTTTTTTTCTTCCTTTTTTTTTTCTCTCTTTTTTTCCTTTTCCGCCTTCGCGAGTTGGGCGGCGTCTTTTGGTGTGGAGAGAAAAAATTCGCGAGGAAGGGGCGCGTTCATATATAGTTGTGGAGGCGGGGAGTTGCACGTCGCGTGTGGGTTTTATGTGTCACTGACAGGTGGGGCCATTTGTTGTGTGGGGGCGAGGTGTCAGTGGCTGGGTTGGGTGAGGGGGTGGGGTGATTGAGGATACGTGGGGTTTGGACGGCGGGGAAGGGATAATCCAACGGCTGGGATGGGGTCGGGTTGGCTGGCTCTGACTGAGTCTGTGGGCCCTTTGCCAGAGGCGTGATGAGTTGGGAAGTGTTTGAAAGGGTGACTTTTTCGGGAAGAATAAAATGAGGAGGAATTCGAATGGAAAAAGGGGAAAGGAGAAATGTAGGGACAACTTCTTCGATGTACAGTTTTACACGCGTGCCTGTTGATATAAGTTAATTGTTTCATTACTTGTTCAAAAGGACGATGGTTTTAGACCCTGTTTAGATGGGACTAAAACTTTCAAGTCCCCATCACATGTTTGGACACTAATTATAAATATTAAACGTAGACTATTAATAAAACATCGCAGCAGCTATGAGCTGACTGCAAAGATGATGCACCAAGATCTTGGAACCTTGCTTAACAGCTTGCATTGTATAAGGAATGAACCTCAGCACAGAACCTTTATCAGCAACTGCTCCAACAACTCCCTGGGCGACTTTAAGCTTGAGGGTATCGCCTAGGTACTGGCGTCACTCCCCTTTGTCATTGCTTCGAGAGAGCCCATGCCTCGGTATTTTTTAACACGGCGGCCATCCTAAAAATTCCAAGAACCACAATTTCAGACAGGAGGGAGTGAAACAGCAGGTACGTGTGATAGAGTAACATAAATATATTCGACCAACCAATACAATAAGCAATTAAAAACTCACTTCTACGACACAGTGCTAGAAACGACACAGAAAAATGCTGACGACATCTTAATTATAAAAATTCAAAATATTTTTAAGTATTAATGTTGCCCATTAAATTCATGATCCTATCAACTACATGCATCACATTGGCAATCTAAGATAGGACAATAATAGCTCTGAGGCAGCTTATCACCCCATTTTTACTAATATATTGTAGTAATAATCCTAAAGCAGGTCAAATTTACTGAACATCTGCAAATGGAAAATGCTAAGGTGTGGTTTCACCCAAAGCATCATTGAAGAATAAGAGTGGTTATCCAAAACCATGGTTTCTAATTACCAGATATGACCTCAAAACAACTAGCTAGAACAATCTAGCCATGCCACTGGTTGCACTTGCAGAAATAATTAAGAACTAACATGGATACTTCAGGCACACAGATTGTGATCACCAAGAGTGATGATGAAGAAAATAGAACACACATATATCTAGTATTTACACTTAACAGAATATGTGCTGGCAATTGGTTCAGACACAGCAATCTCATACAAAGCACAGGAGGCAAATTGTCTCAGTGTCTCTCGCTACTTTAAGGTTTGTTGTGTTTTAAAAAACTGTGATTTCTAGCAGCCATGTTACTAATATTGTCATCCATGAAGCAAATATTCAGAAGCAACATATCTAAACACACAATCATCTTATATAGGAACTTTTATGACGACCTGATTAGCACTTTTATGGCATCAATTAGACAAAATATTGCCTAAAAATTGATAGCGTGTGTTCTCATTGCAGTGGTCACATGGGATGTACATTTGCATGTGCATGGCATGTGGGTCGTCCTTCAAAGTATCAATTTAATCGTACGGTTGTACAGACTCGGACAGACATCGCTAAAGAACTTCAAAATAGTTTATGATGGTAAAAGCATATCAGAAATAAAATCACATGCTGAACCTAAAAATTCTTGCAGAAGCTTTAAGAAATTGAATACCTTGTACTCGTAAGTACCAGGAGCTTCATGGCTGCCAGCCAAGAGCTACCCATCATAACAGTGGATGCCCCCAGAGACAAAGCCTTCACAATGTGTCCAGAGTTTGAAATTCCACCATCCGCAATGACTGGCACATTGTGATCTTTGGCATAAGATGCAACCTTATACACTGCTGTAGCCTGTCGCACAGAAATGCAAGAAACAAGTATCAAACACATGCAGCACACAGCAGTGCCAAAATTCCTTGGTATTTATACGATATATACCATATAATATACCGTATTTGTTGTACCCCTATAACATTTGTATCCGCCACATGTCCCATGATCACTTACTATACAAACCTCATTTCAAGTTTAGGTCTAAAAACAGCAGAAAAGGAATGAGCTGGACAAGGTCTCAATACATCACAGAACAAAATCTCGTAAACAACATAATGCCCAGGTTCCACGGGTATGAATGGGAGGTTGTAGCAACTAACACAAAGTTCACACTTAAAATGTAACGTCTGGACAACCAGCCTAATTAAACAAGAAGAACTAACACCTACTCATTCCACTTTGTGCCATCTAAAAATATGAAACAGGATATCCATATTCTCCTGAGTGTTGGTGGAAATGGAAGACGCTATAGATCATCCAACTAGTTTAAACTTTAGATGCTTGTGATTACAATGCAGAGATGAAGCATCCATCTACTTTAGATGCTTGGATAGATGCTTGGGATAACAAGGCAGAGAGGAAGGATTATAAATTAGAGCAAGGCATCAGAATATAGTTTAGATGCTTGGGATAACAAGGCAGAATGAAGGATTAGAAATTATGTAAGGCATCAGATTCTGGCCTATTTGGATGGCTGCCAAATATTGTGCACATCAGTCAGGTGGATTTGACCAAATATGGCTGGTGCTTTTGGTTTGTTACTATCATACGGTGTGCCACACTTTCTAACCCTTTAGCCCACTGGTCATCAATTCTCTCCATAGCCAAAATAGGCCACAAGTGTGGTGATCAATTTTGAGACACAAAATCTGCAGCTTGCCACACTAGAAAAGTGGGGGTTCAACCAAACAATGTTCTGTCTCATTACCAGACCTCTAAATAAAACAAAAGCATCAGATGGTTCTCAGAACAATAGGCAGCACCGGCATGCTGGTCATCCTATAAATGTCAGAGGATCCACAAACTAGATAACTAATAAATTCCCCAGTAGGTTGAATGTTTTGTGCAAACGAATTTAACTACTCAGGAAGAAAAAAATTATGGGAACTTTATCGAGCATTTACCTGTCCTCGGCCCACGGCACAAACCTCCTGGGTAGTGCAAATTGAGCCAGAGCCCATCCCAACACGCAATCCATCCACCCCAGAAGCAACTAAATTCTGTGCCTGCGCAATCGTCACCACATTGCCTCCAATCAAGTCCATTCCGGGTACATCTTCTTTGCATACTTGATCATATCAATCTGGTAGATAGAGTTCCCCTGCGAGCTATCTACAACGATCGCATTTGCCCCTGCCTTAACTAGCTGCTCCAACCTTCGCTTGTCATCCTCAGGGTCCCAATGGAAGCCGCGACAACAAACTTCCCGTCTGCTCCAAGAGACGGCTTGCCTAGCTTCGGATAGCTCCGGATGCGCTCCACATCATTGACAGTGATGAGGTCGATTACCTCGCCATCATCGGATACAAGAGGGGCATAATCCAAACCCTCGTCCGCCAGGAAGGCGGCCGCCTGGTCGAAATCAAAAGAGGCGGACACCGAGCGCGGGGCGGGGCGCATGTACTCGGAGACAGGGAGGGGAGCCTGACGAGAGGAGTGTCGGCTGCAACGGCGACACCGACGAGCTTGGAGAGCGAATCGCCGCGCTCCGTGACCAGGCCGTAGTCGTGGCCGGCGAAGTCGGAGAGGGAGGGAGGTGAGGCGGGGGAGAAGAAGGGTACGGAGGAGACGAACGGGAGGCGGCGGGACTTGGCGGCGCGGGACGATGGAGGCCTGGAGGTGGGGCTCGGTGTTAGGGCGAGACGACGCGCCGGAGCGGAGTGCCACGTGGCGCGGCCATGGCGGCCTCGGACGGTGTCCATGGGGAGGCCACGCAGGGGATGGAGAGGGGGATGCGGCGGGAGAGGCGGGTGGAGAGGTCCACGGCGTCGGCCGGGAACCCGATGTAGCCCGGAGGAAGATGACGTCATCGTAGGTGTAGGAGACCCCTGCGAGAAGAGGCGCGGCGCCGGGAAGCCGTCGTCGGCGAGATCGGCGCTGCTCGCCGCCATGGGTGAGGTTGGAGGTTTTAGGGTTTTAGCGGCGGCGGCGGCGGCGGGCGGCGCGGTGGTGAGGATGATGAGATGGGATGGGAGACGTGAACGGCTCAGGGTTTATGGCTAACATTTTGGCACAAGTAATAAAGCGGTTTGGCGGGTAGCGCTCGGTGGAATGACGTGTGGCCATGGTAATGTTAGGCCGTCCGAATTTTTCGACCGACGAGTGGGTCCCACAGAACCCTTTTGGAGAGGCATCGGCCCCCTGCAAGTCTTGCATCGGAGATATTTTCTTGGTAAAAGGGTTTACACGCTTTTGAATTTTTATTTTAGAGAACTTGGCTTTTGAGTTGTCTGTCGCTAAAGGAATGGAGTTGTTTTGTTGCTAATACTCCTACCTTATAATTGACACTTAAATTGGTCCAGAAGCTCATAAACATATCCGAAATAATGATATGCTTGTAATAAAGAAAAATATAAATATTAAATATTATTTTAAGATTCTCTTAACATGTATGTAGAACAATAATAAGTGAGTAATGATCAGATGTTGATTCAGTCAAGGGAAGTGTTTACGATTTTTTGGATGGTTTCATCCATATCATTAGATGGGATTGACCCAGTGAATAGGCACTCACCCTTCTACTCTACCGCAAGGGACCACAAGCGGTTTAGGGTGTGTTTATTTTTGATGTAAAATTTTTAAAATATACAAATCCACATTAAGTATTTAACGTAGACTGTAACAAAATAAATATAGATTCGCTGTAACTACGAGACGAATTTATAAACCTATTACCCAGGGGGTGATCAAATGGGTTTAGACGTACGTCGGACATACTATTTTTCAATTATGGATGTGGGACTGAAGGTTGATTTATGTGATGTGTTTATTCAGCCCCGTACTATTTTTTTAGATCCCCTGAATTAATCCGTCATTACAAATGTTTACTGTAGCATCACATTTCAAATCATGACGTAATTAGGTTCAAAGATTCGTCCTCGCATTTTATATGCAAACTGTGCAATTATTTTTTCCACATTTAATGCCATGCATGTTATAAAATTGATGGATGTTTTTTTGCCAAAATTTTTAATCTAAACAAGGCCTTGTACGCACATCCTCAGTCTTCTGACACTCTCACACCCACCATCACGTCTCTGATTGAACCATTTCCTATGTATAAACTAAACATTTGAATCAATGAGAATTACTCCATCTCTCTCCCTCGTTTCATTTCAACAATTTTGTTGGTAATACTTCATTAAATCACACGGGACATAATTGCAATCGTTTTTATCACCACACAAACATAATTTAACTAAAAAAACACAGAAAACCAAAACACATACTCCAGGGGTATATTATAGAAGAGAAATATAAATATTAAACGTGAATAAATATATGTTGGATTTCTATAATTTAAATTTTTGAAAATATTTTTTAAGCCATAAGTAGGAGTTCAATTATTATATGGACGCGTGTAAGACCATCAATCCTTTGAACAAAGTAATGAAACAATTAACTATATATCAACAGGCGTGTAAAACTGTAACATTGAAGAAGTTGTCCCTACATTTCTCTTTCCTCCATTTTTCCTATTCCGAATTTCCTCCTCATTTTATTCTTCCCAAAAAGTCACCCTTTCAAACACTTCCCAACTCATCACGCCCTCTGGCAAAGGGCCCACAGACTCAGTCAGAGCCAGCCAACCCGACCCCATCCCAGCCGTTGGATTATCCCTTCCCCGCCGTCCAAACCCCACGTTCTCCTCAATCCCCCACCCTCACCCACCAGCCACTGCACCCCGCCCCACAACAATGCCCCACCTGTCAGTGACACATAACACCACACGCGACGTGCAACTCCCCGCCTCCACAACTATATATGAACGCGCCCCTTCCTCGCGAATTTTTCTCTCTCCACCCAAAAACGCCGCCAACTCGCGAAGGCGGAAAAGGAAAAAAGAGAGAAAAAAAAAAAAGGAAGAAAAAAAAATAAAACTCGCGCACAGCAACCGAATCTCTGCCTCCTCCCTCAAGTAGTCTAGTCCTCCTCTCTTCTCGGAGTCTGCGTGCGATCGACAGCAGGGAGCGCGGGCGTCCTCCTCCTCCTCCGGCTCCGATCCCATGGCGTTCATGCGCTCCCACGTGAGTCGATCTCCTCCTCCTCTCTCCGCTCTGTTCTGCTCTGGTTCGTTGGCGGCGGTTGCCGTTTTGGTTGTGGTGCCTGCGGGCGGCGGCGGCGGGGGTGGTTTAAGATCTGCGTGGTCTGGATCGAAGCCCCCTCTCGTGATCCTTCTCACGTTGTGTTGTTTTGGATCCGGTCGAATGGGTTTCATCTGACCGCTAAACGTGAGATCCACTGGCGTGGAGGAGTTTCTTTGTGTGCCGCGATGGATTTATGGAGATCGTTTTGGTTTCGTGTGGTTGATGACGTGATTTGTGGACGGTTCTGGCTAGCAGGTAGATGAGAGGTTTTTAGGGGTGATTATGTGAAATTGTTTATGGCTAGTTTGGGATTAGATAAGTTGGTTACTGTATTTGAAGTTTAGTGTTTTAGATTCCTCGTGGTCAGATTGCATGCCTAACGGTTTCTCTGTTTTGACTGCAATTATATGATTTCTCCATTATCTTAGTGTATATATTTGTTGAGATGGTGCAGTAGGGAGCGATGGTATGTAATGCATTAGAAACTGGTCGGGGAATAGGCAAGACAGAAATGAAAGGGACTGATTGGGAATAGGCGAGATTAGAAATGAAAGAAACACGTTGTGGAAAGTATCCACGAGATAATAGTTTGGTTTTGTGGGCGGGGAATGAGGCATTGTTCTTCAGCAGCCACTTGACTTGGATTTATTTATGTCGGCGTTGGATCGCCAGGTACATTAGGCATTATACGAAAGTATTTTTGAGTCAATTGAAACAATCTATGACTTCTAAATAATGAATTATGCTATCGTTTCTGTTAAAAGTTTGCGTCCTTGTTGAGTGACTGCCTATCAGGGTAGAACAATATTTTTCAAATCAGAGATATTTGGAAGATGCCTCTTCAATTATAGGATTTTTGTGGAGTTCTGAAAAGTAGTGAGACTTATTTCTGCGGTCAACCACCCTGTATAGCCTGTACAGCATAATTGACCGCTTATGTGGCTTAAGCCCTACAAGGTTGGGTACCCATTCATTTGTATGTATCTTTGTAAGTCCTAGTTTTAGAACACCAATATTTTCAGTCCTGCCAGGTTAAAAGGCCAAATGGTCAAGTTAACCTGACACAACTACACAGCTGTGTTTTTTTAGGTTCGGTGTGGCTGGTTAATTAAAGAATAACCTGTTAAATTAAGTTTTTATGATGCCCAATATCAATTTCCAGCCATGTAATTTACATATGATTCTTAAATTTAATATCTTAGTTTTATCCTAATAGATGCATATTCAACACATTTTGTCAACCCTGGGTCCTGGGCCTCTGTGCTATTTGATTTAAATATTTGTGCATTTTTCTGTGTGAGCATGTTCTTTTACTGCCTATGAGCTGTGGCCAAGCATAAAAAAATATACGCAAGCCAAGTTATGTTACTGTTAACAATTTTACAACAAGTCGATTACTGATATTGTAGTTTGTTATACCAAATATGAGTGTTACATATTTTGCATTGGCACATGTGGATGCTCAGGCTCAATGATGCGCAGAATGCGTTTAGCAATCTCATGGTTTCTTACAAGTTTACAATGTGATTCTGAAAGTTTAGCACCACTCTATCACACTAAATAAGATTATCTTGAATGGTCTTTGCTTCTATGTAGGTTTACTTCACTTTTTTTTACTTGAATACTGAATTGACATGTGATGTTGAATTTTGAACAGTTTCTCTTATTATTAGGTCTTGTTTTTATTGATCATGTTCTCAAGTGTCTGTAATTATGTTTGCAGTCCAATGCATCCTCCGGTATGGGGGTTGCTCCTGACATCAGGGACACATTCTTGAGCTTCAGATGAAGAAAGCATTCGCTATGTTATCTTCAAAATCGAGGAAAAGCAAAAGCAAGTTGTTGTGGAGAAGACCGGGGCAACAACTGAGAGTTATGATGATTTCCTGGCATCTCTCCCAGAAAATGACTGCAGATATGCCCTCTATGATTTTGACTTTGTTACTGGGGAGAATGTGCAAAAGAGCAAGATTTTCTTCATCGCCTGGTGAGCTTCCTAATCACAAATCCACTTTGTTATGCTATACATATAGCAGCTACATTAGCTGGAGTGGTTCTCTACCATAATCTGTTTAGTCTTAAGTAAAAGTAGTTGGGGGCACTTTAGGAGGGACACAAGTAATCATCAGTGTTTTATATCATTGGCTCCTTACTGTGTTATAAAGGCATTTATGAACACTGATTAGATCTTTGCTATAAGAATCTGGAAGTGATGACAGTCTTAACCTTCTTTGTTTGTACTTGCTGTTGGTAATCCAATATAGTATTAGAGAGCTTAGTATCTGATCTGAAAGGCGCTTTATAACTTTTACATGCCTGATATACAGATCTTTGCTTACTTTCTGATATATTGCATCAGGTCTCCATCAACATCCCGAATCCGTGCTAAGATGCTGTACTCCCACCTCCAAGGATCGCATCAAGCAAGAACTTGATGGATTCCACTACGAGATCCAGGCAACCGACCCAACTGAGTAGACCTTGAGGTCCTCCGGGAGCGGGCTCATTAAGGCCCTGGCCCTGATGATCGATCACCTGCGAATCTCAAGTCAAGACGCAAATTCATCCTATCAGTGATGCTCCTTGCGATACTATTGTTAATAAGAAAGATATCCATGTTTCCTGTAAAACGTATCCCCACCATCATCATCATCATCATCGTTTAGCCTGCCTGCATGATTCTAGCTGCAGATGGAGTGTTGTCGGAGATTTACCGTATGAGGTCTCAGAGCTGTAAAACGTATGAAACACCCTCTCCCAAACTCTTATATTGTGGTATTAATATGGATTACTGGGTGTGGATTGTCCTACATGTTTTTTGTCGCTTTGCCTCTCGTTGTCTCGTGTCATTCTGGAACATTATGGCCACCAGCCACCACCTGCATGATACTGTAATTCTACTGAATTGGTCAGTACTCTTAGAAACATTCGTTCTCGCTTTTTGGGTTTTTGACGCATTTTCCTCGTGTCGTGCGGCGGCGGCCACTTGGTTCGTGTAAACGCCATCGCACGATCTGGTCTACTACCTGGACCTGGCCACCAACCAGCGTTTGTTTCTCTCGCACGCACCTGCATCTCCGCGTGTCGTACAGAGGCGTTTGGCTGTGCACAGGCCAGGGGACAATTATCGACCTGTTCTCGATAAGATCTACTCCTTTTGTTTAAAAAAACAAGACAAGCAGTAGTAATTCTGATGAAGAAATTCTGACAAACTTTGTAACGCAGGCTATTCTGCCACTCCTCCAATTTTGAACCATTTGACTTTTAAATGTACTTTGCTATTTAAATATTCCTATTGAGTTAAATATACTTTTTGCTATATAATACATATTTCACAAGTTTTTGAAACAGACAGACAGTAAACATTTAAAATAAGCAATGCGTCAAACATTTATGGAAATTAAAGGGAGTAACTAACTTGTTCTACATACAAGGGTTTTGCCCTCCTAATGAGCGAAATCTCTTGTAATTAGATAGAAGTGTATCATAATCCGAACGAAATATGCTGAACACGGACAGCGAGAAAACTTTCACATGGCAGGTTATCATCAGATTAGATGACTAGGGATCATCCCTGTACAGCACACAAAACTCCTCCAACATTATAGAGCTATCAATCACAGTCTAAACGCTGAATACAAAGTTCAAGACGATCGAGAACACGCAGAAGCAGCGGCAATTCTTGATAACCATCTCTCACCCTCCCAGCTTCTCCACCATCTGAAGGAGCACGCCCCTTTCACCTTCAACATGCTGCTTCTGATGGCTCAACGATTGCCTGGAATTGCGATGCTGGCAAGGGATCCTGAGAACGCCCTCCTGTTCATGCCCAAAATCCATTGCTGACAGCTCCAGCACACGAAGAAGTAAGGGTGGTGAAGCTCCTCCATGTGGATCACGTCCCTCCATCTCCTTCCCTCGCCGACGAGCACCGGGACGCGCCTCGATGAACTGAGAGATCTCCCCCATCCTCCCTAACCTAATGTTTCTTAGTTGGAGAGAAATGGTGATACACTCGTACCACTGATCCTCTCTTCTATATATAAGCAAAGGTTTTTCAAGTTGCAAACTTGCAATGTAGATGATTTTCAGTGGGTGATCTTACTGGTTTGGCCATGAACTTTTTTTTATAATATTGTCCTATGCATTTGTCTTCTGGTTACCATCTTGTAGTCGCTGCTGCATGAATGAGAGTATGATCTACCAAACAATATGAAATTGACAATTGCTGAAACATGGGACTAAATAAAACTAAAGTAATCCTATGGTCATTTTCATGCACTTTAAAAGGGATAGTTTATATAGAGTCGGAGAGCAACGACTAATGTGACAAATACATCCTGTACGGATATTCTAGATGACTCCATTATCCATGAACTCCTGAAGTTATGAATCAAAAACTTTATTGGTCGTGTCAAACTGTTGGAATAGGAGAGCTGTTTTTGACATGTCAGCACATGAGAAATCAAACAATACAATACTATAATATACTATCAGAATTCAGGGTATCCCATGTCTTAAAACCTGAATTTCCTTGATCCAAGCCATCCCCAGATTCTGGTTCAATTGAATATCTTAGTAGACGACATATACAGTCATCAGATCTATCTATAATCTCTTGGGAATATATTAGATTTGTATGGTCCATAGCAACCAGTTTTGTTTGACATGTCATTTTCTAGCATTATTGGCCAAGATTTATCTTTCATCAGTTTTTCTTTTTTTCTTTTTGCGGGGCATCAGTAATTCAACCATTTTAGTATTGTCATTTATAGATGTCTAGATGTCAATGATGCCTACCTTCCTCGTACGGCCGCTACCTCTTCGATTCAGTGAATAGAAAGAATAAAAATTAAGATGAAGAATGGCATAGCCATATATTATAAATACACTTTGACAAATACAATAGGCTGCTTTCGATAGTTGTGGTTAGGAACAAATCCTTCCTACACGCAAAACAGGCTGGTCGTTAGAGTGTGATTATAATTAATTTAGCTTTTAAAAACTAGATTAATATAATTCTTTTAAATCAACTTCATGTTTATTTTTAGGTAAAAAACGTACTAGTATTGTTTAGTAATTTGAAAAAGTGCGCCGCGGAAAAACGAAAGGAATGAGTTAGGAAACTCAAGAGCCGAATTACTGTTTCCATTTAGAACAATCATGCAGAGTTCATAGTTAGATGAGAAAATTTTATCTGATTTAGGGCAGAGGAATCCATTGGTTGCGATCGTGCAGACTGAGATTCAAATCCGATTGCACTCCGACGGCCGGGTGTTTGTACTCGGCTTCGTTCTTCCTGCCAGGCACTCTTCGCTATATAGGGAATTATAGCCCGGGACTATTTCTTCACCAATCGTCAGCTGATCCAGCAACGTGTGCGTGGAATTCACACAGCTTCTTTGGTGATTAGAGTAGGTAATTTGGTCTGTTTATGATCAAGTCCGTTGATAGCCATGTTTGACTCGTTCGTCTTTAATTTTTGCTTATATAGCACTGAATATACGACTGCGGACTAATTTTTTCACCTAAAACATGTGCTAAAGCCGCGTCAAACATTTGAACGAGGAGTTTTGATGATCCGCTCCGCTTATCCTGCCTCGCCCTGTACGAAGACGCGGACACGCTAAAGCCGACATTCTTCGACATCTTCGAAGAGACGGAGATCGAATGCGGCATCGACAGTCTCAAGAACACACCAGAAACTATGGTCGACGCCACAGAGATGGATCCTAGTCGACGACGCCGCCGCCGCCACGTTCCTGCAGAATCCTCGTGATCCGGCGACAAATTCACCTGCCACATCTGCCCGAGGACCTGCCGAGCAAGTCACCTGCGTCCTCTCCGGCCGAGCCGACGCATCGCGTTGCGTCGCCTCCTCGTCGAGCCCTTCGCCACCGTCATCTGGTACCTCCACGTCGCGAGGAGGACGGCGAGTGGACGAGGCACGAGTACGAGCATCGAACGCAGCACTGGACCCGCCAATCGACGGCGAGGACCCACGAGAAGGTGCCGATATGCTCGATCGCCGCCTTGCCGGGAAAGTTTACTTCACGGCGGACTCTTCCGACATCGGCGTGCTCGAGTTCTCTCCCTCCTCCTCCGCCGCGGATCGCCGGGTTCAGCTCCCTCGAGCTCGCCGGGAGAGTTCGAGGTCGTGCACAGGCGAGGGTATTCCTGTGGAATCCGGCGAGGATCTGTACATGGTTATGCTGGTGTACCAACAGCTTTCGCTGCGACAAGACGGACTACGAGACCCGGGTCTACAGGATGGATTTCTCGAGCAGCCCCGCGGTGGCGCGCGGCCGGCGACCTCGCCGGCTGCGCGTTCTGCTGTCTCCGTGGTAATTTCGGCGCGACGTTGTCCGGCCGCTGAGGCTTGGCCCTGCACGAGGATTGTGTCTACGCGTTCGTTCCTGGGATGATGAGGTGCCTACGTGCTTGAAGATGTCCAGCGTGAAAGATGGATGGGATGATTTCGTTGATGTTCCAGCGGCACACAGAAATTGTGGATTCTGCCCACTAATCCATAGTTTAGTTTTTTTTTTCTTTGTCAGGGCAAAAAGGTTTAGGCTTGAAATTAATATTGATAAATTTGATCCTGTGTTTTTCTTTTCATCATATTGTAACCTATAAAACTACTCTTGTAATATTGATTGCTAATTCCATTGGAAAATTTTGCATCAAGGTATTCGAACTGTATTTTGGACAGTTATCTACGTATCTAGTACCATTGGAATAAAATTTGTTGGAAAGAAAAGGTTCAGTGTTTGAGGTGTCCCTGAGATGATTTTCACATGCTGAGAAAATCAGGAGCTTCATGAATTGGTGTGATCCATGCTCCACTTAGCAAAAATCTGAACAGTTTAGCAATTCTTTTCGGTTGAAATTGGTTTCTCAAAAATTTTCAAACTTAATTAAGAACTACTGAAAATTTTCAAACTGAGTGCACCTTAGCGCATTATCGCAACAAGCTTGCTGGTTCAGCATGAGACTGTGTAAAGTTTATATGTTTCTTAGAGTAAGTGCATGTCCCCAGAAATAGCCGTGTGTGTTTCCAATACCGGCTACCTGTGTGGATGAAATTATCTGCCAATATCAGCTGATTCAACTGAACTTTCATTGAAGTTCTTTAACACCTTTTTTTCGTCCTTTGCTCTAGCAACTCCATAGGATTAGCCGGGAGAACAAACAAATGACCAAGCTTGATTGCTCCCTGCTGTGGCTCCATGATCTCAAGACTTCGTTCAGTATAACAGTAATGCACTTTCACTCCAGTAAAAAAAAAAAGCAACCAAAAAAAAAAAAAGTCGAAGTAGCTACGTTGAGGAGGTGGAGTACGCAACGGTGCATTAGCTAGTATTATATAAATTCAATTTAATGATTTTAAGCCTTTCTATGAATTTAGCAAGTTAGTAATGAGCCGCCGGGAAGAGATCTTCTATCCAGAACGTCAGTCCTCTCGAATAACTAGCCTGTACTATAAGTAAAGCTCATGATTTTGATCTCTTTTTTTTTTTATATACAATGGCCAGTACATGACTGAAAGGCTGAAACCTTTCCTGGTCTGAATTAACGAAAATATAGTAGTACTGCTATAGTATACGTTCATATATGCTGTGGACCATTTGCTTTTGCAAACAGCTACTGTGTTGTATTATTAGAGCAATGAGTTCTCGCCGCCGCCATAAAAAAGAGCTTTGCAAGATATGGCAAAGGTTCACAAAGAAGAGAGTGTAGATAATTATAGAGCATATCATTCGGCAGTTGGAAAAGAAAAGGGAGAAGAACCACTTGGTTGATTACGCGTGCTACTACATAATCTACCTTTTTAAACAATGACAATTGCTTAATATTTTGAGGGAATCAGATTCCTAATTAGACCCAAAAAAAAAAGATAGAAAACAAAACAAAAAACAACAACCAAAAAAAAACTGTTTAACTGCTTGGAATCTTGAAGTGTCCACCTGATTTTGACTGCAAGGTTAATCCATTTTTGTCGCACCGTCATTTCCCCCAACAAAGTTCTCTTTCCCCTAAAGAAAACAACAAAAAAAAAATTCCTCTAAGAAAACAACACACAAAAAATATTATTTTTTCCAGTAGATAGTCAAGCTTGCTTTGCTTGCAATCCGGCCGTGGGTCAGAGGCTCCAACCCAACGTCACTCCGAGGAGAGTACATGTCACTGTAGCAAAACTCCACCAACTTCCCATCTGCCTTCTTCCATAGGATTCTTCAACTCTGCACTCTGCAGTTTGCCAGCTTCCATTGGCTGATCTCCCCTATTTATACACCTAACTCGCTTCCCCTGCAGCTTTCGTCTCCACCCAGCAAAAGCAACGCAAGCATAGATACTTGGATCTCACCCTTCCTACAAGCTTTCCCCTGTTTTTGGATCTCACTCGCCACGCCATTGGAGCGCATAGGAGGCTTGTGAGAGGTGGGTTAGGCCAAGAAGGAGGAGGAGGAGAGGAGAGGAGATGGGGTTCGTGCTGGTGATCTCGCTGCCCTTCATCTTCTTCCTCATCTGCTCGGCTTCCGCTGCTACCTTCCATCGGCCAAGCCACAAGGGCCGGAGGAGAATGCGCACCGGCGTCGGCGCGCAGGTCTACGCACGCCGCTGCGCCGCCCGGCGTCGGAGCGCCCCGCCGCCGCCGGAGCCGTTCACGGCGAAGAAGGACGGCCCCGAGAATTCGTCTGATCAGCCTCGGCTCTGCTGCTTGCTTTTGCTGAATCGGCTCAATTCTTTTTCTCTCTATACCTGTACTGTTTCGTGTCCGCGGTGGTGTACAATGAAGTGGTTAATCCTGGTTGTTCATGTTGAGATCAGTGGTGATAATTGTAATCACAATCTATGTGTTTCTTTTTTTTCTTTTGGTAAAAGGCGTTCGATCCAAATTTGTAATCACCAAATCGCATTAGCGCCAGACAAGTGTTGATTGTTTGATAGTCTTATTGGTTGCGATAGGACTCCATTAAATGAGTTGTACTCTGGTTGCTTTCGCACATATGCTGGAATTCAAGTCATTATTTCCCATCGATTGATCTGCAGTAGAGAGAGGGAGAGATTTCCACTCCCTCGCGATTTTCAGCAATAATTTTGATTTGATGGATCCGCTTTCAGCTCTTGCTCGTCTTGGCAGCACCACGTTCTGCTAGACAGAATCCTGATGGCTCCCCGGCTACTTTTCGCCGCGTCTTGCTCGGCTCGGCGATGAGAGCGGGTTTGAGTAGGAGGATTTGGCGTTTCAGTGTTCTTCCCAGGCGATGATGGGACGCGTCGTCAAGATTTCCAACGTGAGAGATGGCAAGAATGGAGATTCTTGCAGCTTCCAGCTTCAGCGGACAGAGCAACTGTGGATCCTGCTGGCTGCCTCTGATTGATACTCCCTCCCGTCCCATAATAATTAGGAATTTTCAGTTTTTTCTTGTATTTTTTTAACCACTCATCTTATTAAAAAAAATTGTGGCATTATAAGAAAAATAAAAAGTTCTGCTTAAATACTTTAGATAATAAAGTAAGATAAAAAATAATAATAATTCAATTTTTTTTTAACAAGACGGTGTCAAACAATGGAGAAACACTCAAAAATACTTATATTATGGGACATCGAGGGAGTAGTTGTTTGGATTTGTAGTTCACAGCAAAAATGTTCAGGGTTTTTTAGCAAAACAACATTGGGTTAGTACATTTGACATTTTTTTTGGGTCAAATTTGATAACAAAAATCTCGTCTTTTGTTTACCAGTATCTTGTTTTCTTGGACCTGTTTCGATGTGTCATTTGGGCCCCATTCCCCCCAAAAACAGTCTTTGTACCCTTATCTGCAGTTGGCACAAAATAGCATCTGAAGAAATTTGTTAGAAAGAAAAAGTATGGCTTCAGGTGTCCTTAAGACAGATTTTCATACTAAGAGGAAGAGGGAATCAGACTTAGGCTCCCCAGCAGCTTCATGATGGGCCATCCAAAAAGATTCCTACTTCTATATAAAATTTCAGCTCCACAGATTATCCATATTACATCCTACATATACAACATCCTATATTTTAGTAATATTTTCAACTACCACACATTTTTAAACTTCTATTCCTGCTCACCTTTCACCACTTAAAAAAATCTGGGAAGTGGCTAGTATGAGGATGGAGTGAGGAGAGAGAACGCTCCATAATTTGGGCTGGGAAGGGCTAGGTTTGGAGGACCTCCAAAAATGAGCATGTTGATGGAGACTCTGCTGGGCACTGTTTTTTTCTCCTCCTACCCAAAATATCGATGGAGTGACTAATAAGAGGACTGGCTGGGTATGGCTCTTACGAGAATAAGGTCTGACCATGACTCCACTTATCACAATCTGAGCAGTTTTAGAAATTTGTTTTAGTCGAGAGATTTGTTTCTCA
>CM020180.1:33386652-33435525 GCA_009805545.1 Oryza longistaminata | reverse complement strand
CGGTCTCATACATCACAGAACAATCTCGTAAACAACATAATGCCCAGGTTCCACGGGTATGAATGGGAGGTTGTAGCACTAACACAAAGTTCACACTTAAAATGTAACGTCTGGACAACCCAGCCTAATTAAACAAGAAGAACCTAACACCTACTCATTCCACTTTGTGCCATCTAAAAATATGAAACAGGATATCCATATTCTCCTGAGTGTTGTGGAAATGGAAGACGCTATAGATCATCCAACTAGTTTAAAACTTTAGATGCTTGTGATTACAATGCAGAGATGAAGCATCCATCTACTTTAGATGCTTGGATAGATGCTGGGATAACAAGGCAGAGAGGAAGGATTATAAATTAGAGCAAGGCATCAGAATATAGTTTAGATGCTTGGGATAACAAGGCAGAGATGAAGGATTAGAAATTATAGTAAGGCATCAGATTCGGGCCTATTTGGATGGCTGCCAAATATTGTCGCACAAGTCAGGTGGATTTGACCAAATATGGCTGGTGCTTTTGGTTTGTTACTATCATACGGTGTGCCACACTTTCTAACCCTTTAGCCCCACTGGTCATCAATTCTCTCCATAGCCAAAATAGGCCACAAGTGTGGTGATCAATTTTGAGACACAAAAATCTGCAGCTTGCCACACTAGAAAAGTGGGGGTTCAACCAAACAATGTTTCTGTCTCATTACCAGACCTCTAAATAAAACAAAAGCATCAGATGGTTCTCAGAACAATAGGCAGCACCGGCATGCTGGTCATCCTATAAATGTCAGAGGATCCACAAACTAGATAACTAATAAATTCCCCAGTAGGTTGAATGTTTTGTGCAAACGAATTTAACTACTCAGGAAGAAAAAAATTATGGGAACTTTATCGAGCATTTACCTGTCCTCGGCCCACGGCACAAACCTCCTGGGTAGTGCAAATTGAGCCAGAGCCCATCCCAACACGCAATCCATCCACCCCAGAAGCAACTAAATTCTGTGCCTGCGCAATCGTCACCACATTGCCTCCAATCAAGTCCACTTCGGGTACATCTTCTTTGCATACTTGATCATATCAATCTGGTAGATAGAGTTCCCCTGCGAGCTATCTACAACGATCGCATTTGCCCCTGCCTTAACTAGCTGCTCCAACCTTCGCTTGTCATCCTCACGGGTCCCAATGGAAGCCGCGACAACAAACTTCCCGTCTGCTCCAAGAGACGGCTTGCCTAGCTTCGGATAGCTCCGGATGCGCTCCACATCATTGACAGTGATGAGGTCGATTACCTCGCCATCATCGGATACAAAGGGGCATAATCCAAACCCTCGTCCGCCAGGAAGGCGGCCGCCTGGTCGAAATCAAAAGAGGCGGACACCGAGCGCGGGGCGGGGCGCATGTACTCGGAGACAGGGAGGGAGCCTGACGAGAGGAGGTGTCGGCTGCAACGGCGACACCGACGAGCTTGGAGAGCGAATCGCCGCGCTCCGTGACCAGGCCGTAGTCGTGGCCGGCGAAGTCGGAGAGGGAGGAGGTGGAGGCGGGAGGAGAAGAAGGGTACGGAGGAGACGAACGGGAGGCGGCGGGACTTGGCGGCGCGGACGATGGAGGCCTGGAGGTGGGGCTCGGTGTTGCAGTGAGCGGGACGGCGGCGCGCCGAGGATGCCATGGCGGCGGCCATGGCGGCCTCGGAGACGGTGTCCATGGGGAGCCAGCAGGATGGAGAGAGGGGATGCGGCGGGAGAGGCGGGTGGAGAGGTCCACGGCGTCGGCCGGGAACCCGATGTAGCCCGGAGGAAGATGACGTCATCGTAGGGTGTAGGAGACGCCCTGCGAGAAGAGGCGCGGCGCCGGGAAGCCGTCGTCGGCGAGATCGGCGCTGCTCGCCGCCATGGGTGAGGTTGGAGGTTTTAGGGTTTTAGCGCGGCGGCGGCGGCGGGCGGCGCGGTGGTGAGGATGATGAGATGGGATGGGAGACGTGAACGGCTCAGGGTTTATGGCTAACATTTTGGCACCAAGATAAAAAGCGGTTTGGCGGGTAGCGCTCGGTGGATGACGTGTGGCCCATGGTAATGTTAGGCCGTCCGAATTTTTCGACCGACGAGTGGGTCCCACAGAACCCTTTTGGAGAGGCATCGGCCCGCCCGCAAGTCTTGCATCGGAGATATTTTCTTGGTAAAAACGGTTTACACGCTTTTGAATTTTTATTTTAGAGAACTTGGCTTTTGAGTTGTCTGTCGCTAAAGGAATGGAGTTGTTTTGTTGCTAATACTCTCTACCTTATAATTGAACTTAAATTGGTCCAGAAGTCATGACACATATCCGAAATATATGATGCCTTGTATAAAAGAAAAATATAAATATTAAATATTATTTTAAGATTCTCTTACATGTATGTAGAACAATAATAAGTGAGTAATGATCAGATGTTGATTCAGTCAAGGGAAGTGTTTACGATTTTTTGGATGGTTTCATCCATATCATTAGATGGGATTGACCCAGTGAATAGGCACTCACCCTTCTACTCTACCGCAAGGGACCACAGCGGTTTAGGGTGTGTTTAATTATTTGAGTGTAAAATTTTTAAATATACATACACACATTTGAAGTATTTAACGTAGACTAGTAACAAAATAAATATAGATTTCCGCCTGTAAACTACGAGACGAATTTATTAAACCTATATTAACCCATAGGATGTGGGGACTGAAGGTTCGATTTATGCTGATGTGGTTTATTCAGCCTCCCACATACTATTTTTTTAGATCGCCCCTGAATTAATCCGTCACTATCAAATGTTTACTGTAGCATCACATTATCAAATTATGACGTAATTAGGTTCAAAAGATTCGTCTCGCATTTTATATGCAAACTGTGCAATGATTTTTTTCCCACATTTAATGTCTATGCATGTTATAAATATTTGATGTGACGTTTTTTTGTCAAAATTTTTGTAACTAAACAAGGCCTTGGTCGCACATCCTCGGTCTCTGACACTACTCACACCCAGCCATCGCGTCCTTTGATTGAAACCATTTCCCTATGTATAAACTAAACATTTGATCAATGAGAATTACTCATCTCTCTCCTCTCGTTTCATTCTCACAAATTTTGTTGGTAATACTTCATTAAATCACACGGGACATATTGCAATCGTTTTTATCAACTACAAAACATAATTTAACTAAAAAAAACAGTCAGAAACCAAAACACATACTCCAGGGGTATATTATGAAGAGAAATATAAATATTAAACGTGAATAAATATATGTTGGATTTCTATATATTTAAATTTTTGAAAATATTTTTTTAAGCCATAAGTTAGGAGTTCAATATTATATGGACGCGTTGTAAGGTGGGGTTTGGATCCAGGAACTTAACTTTAGTCAATGTATTTAGACACTAATTTAGAGTATTAAATATAGACTATTTACAAAAATAATTACATAAATGAAAGCTAATTTGCGAGACAAATTTTTTAAGCCGAATTAATCCATAATTAGAGAATGTTTACTGTAGCATCACATAGACTAATCATGGATTAATTAGGCTCAATAGATTCGTCTCGCGAATTAGTCAAAGATTATGGATGACTGCGATCGGAGACTATCAGATTAGAGGTATCTCCATGCTGGACAACATTTTTAAATTATGAAATGGAATAATAATGTTAAGAATGTTAGATTGGATAAAATGCTTTTTAACAGTACAATTTTTAGAAGATAATGAACACATTCCCTGTTTCTAGGACTACACATGCCTGCAGGCTACAGTATAAACGCTGCCTTTCTGCCTCTAAATTGAAAAAAAAAAGTTTAGTATCACAAGTAAACAGCTAAGATATGGTGAATAAGCTGTTCCACTCCCTATTTTATAGAGTATGAATCTTATTTCCCGTGCAGTACTGGCTGCTTTTGAGCTTATTCTCTGCCAGCTAAAACATAGTAAAAATTCCAAGGGATTAGAGGTCGATAAATTTTAATGTTGTGATAAGGCTTCAAGGCATATGATTTTCACCCCCAAGTGAAATTCAGATTGCAATGCTCGAGGAATGTTCTATTGTTGTTATGCTTGACCTTTGTTTTCAAGATTAAGGGACGATTTACCTCATCTCGCGACCAAACTGTCCCTGCCAAGTATAATCGGCCGTTTGTTCATACCACCAAATGAAGTCTCCTTTTTAGTAAAAACCAAAACGGCATACTAGTAGCTAACTGAACATTGTGGTCGAATAAAACTGAAAATGCACAAGACGCCTTGCTCGTGGATGATGTGTAGTCCATAAAGTACATGAACTGATTTAAAATTCCCCAAATTATTTATGTTCATAGCATTGTTACCATGTGTGTTTCTCTTGAAATGCTATACTGATTTTGTTTAACCCCCCTCCCCTCCCCCCCAAAAAAGAACAGAGAACTGATAGAACTTTTACCATCTTCCTTTTCAGGTGAGGACTGGCGCCGCGCAAGTTGAAGGGGGGATACATGGGCTAGTGTCGTACGAGAAGAAGGCATTCTAGTTCCAGATTTAATCAAGCATCAGGACAAAGCGGCTATTGCATCCTAAGGAAACAACTGTTCCCTATCTTTACCTGATCAATGATTTTCAAGAACAGCTCGTCTGCTTGATGAACCTGGCATGCTCTGTTTCATCGGTCGGTAGCATCACCATCCGTTTACCATCGCAACGACATGATCGATTGTGCTTTAACTTCAGTTTTGCTAGAGGGGAAGCTATCCCATGATTTGCCTCAACCGGTTGATGCTGATGTACTTTGCCTTTTCGTGCAAACTTCCAACCGCAAACTCATCCTGTTGTAGCGAATTCGGCTTATGTTTTTTTTTTTCATGAATAAGAATAAATAAGTTTGGTTTGTACTTTCGGCCAATTCGGCCCCAGATGTTATCGTTGCTTGCTTTTGTTTCCTGATAGACCCGTATCCGTGTGGTTGCTGCTGTTGATTGGTCCCTTTCATCTTTCTTAGCAACAGCTATTACTACATCCTTTGACATCCATGATCCATGCGTTGCTTGGATTACCAGTCAAGCATCGCTATCATCCATGATCCTCTTAAATTGCCGTCACAATTTGATATCTAATCATCCTTCCTTCAGCTACACACCCTATCTCACAGGGTGTGTAGTACGACCCCACCACATCCATCCTCTCTGGCTTATGCCATCCTGGCAAGCGGGACCCACTTCCATCTGCCGCTGCAGGTGGGCCCCCCATATTCATCTTCGGTTGCGCCAGGCTGGAACCGGGGGGAGCGATACCTCTGATCCGCTTCCAGAAACTTCAGGTCCCGGACCGTCCGATGGCGAAACGCACGGTCGAGATCAAACCCCACCCCACAGCCACGGCACAGCTGGTGTCGCCTGCGCGTGGGCCCCACGTCAACTGGACGCCGGGTCCCACCCAAGTCACGCGCCTCTCCCACCCACGGAGGCGTCTGGCGGTATAAAGACGGCGAAAAAAACCATTTCGAATTCTCACCCAAGCAAGCAACCCCGTCTCCTCCGCTTCGCTACTCTCCTCGTCGTCTTCGTCTCCGGCTCCGGCTCCGGCGAGCGGCGGCGCGATCCCAGGCGGCGAAGGGGGGGAAGCCATGAGGGAGATCCTCCACATCCAGGGCGGGCAGTGCGGGAACCAGATCGGGGCCAAGTTCTGGGAGGTGATCTGCGACGAGCATGGCGTGGACGCGACGGGGCGGTACGCGGGGGACTCCGACCTGCAGCTGGAGCGGATCAACGTCTACTACAACGAGGCGAGCGGCGGGAGGTACGTGCCCCGCGCCGTGCTCATGGACCTCGAGCCCGGGACCATGGACTCCGTGCGCTCCGGCCCCTTCGGCCAGATCTTCCGCCCCGACAACTTCGTCTTCGGCCAGTCCGGCGCCGGCAACAACTGGGCCAAGGGTCACTACACCGAGGGCGCCGAGCTCATCGACTCCGTCCTCGACGTCGTCCGCAAGGAGGCCGAGAACTGCGACTGCTTACAAGGTATCTCATCTCATCTCGCATGTCCCATTCCGCGTGGTTTAGCTAGATCCGAGAGAGGCTTTGCATCATCGAGTTAGATCTAGTACGGATCTGAGCTTGTAGCGGGTGGAAGCGCGATTAACGTCTTTTTTTGAAACCATGGAGTGCGATTAACATCGGTGCCAGTTTCGCATTTAAGGGAGAAGCGGTTTTAGCATTTAGACATTCCCCAATTCGTAGTCCTGTTAATTGTAGTGGTGTATGTATCGAATTGAACTGTCCATTGCTGTTGATCTTCTCTATAAGTATGTCTTCGTGTTATTTGTTGTATAGCATGATAATCTGTCATCTGTGCTACTTGTGTTCTAAATTCTAATGGCCCAATTTGCATGTAGATTATAATGCCATTGTGTGACCAATTTTTCATATCTTGGTAGGGATGTGCCTGTGAGAATTTTAAGCTCTATAAGACGCTCTATCAATCATCAATCTATGTTTTGTATATGAGCTCCTATTGTCTTATGTAGCTTGATCAACATCAATTGTTGTTGCCTTGTTGGTGGAATGGGCATCAACATCAACACCAATATCTTATCTAGCTCCTACTGTAGCTGTTCTAGATGTTTACACAGAACTTTTCTCTTTACCTGTAGTGTGCACCTGTGTCATAGCTGGATTTAATTCTTTCAAAATTCAAAGCATAACAAAATGGTGTCCTTGTCTTTCATGGTTTACAATGAAATCAAAACTTTATTGCTTTGGTCATCCTTATGATTATTTATTTTTGGTACAGCTGTACAGTTATAATATTCAACACGATAGACACAAGTAATATGCCTTAGTTGAATGCCATGACAAGTTCATCGACTAATAAAGCTTGGTAGAAGAAGATGTGAAAAATTGCCTTTGCCTTAATCCATATAATACCTTCTCTATTGGAACACGATCAATTGCTCCCAAACTCTGGTTTCGTGGAAGACACAGTGATACCCTAAACTTCTAGCTGCCCTTGGCCTTTTGAAAGTTGCTACATTCGTTGAACCCAAGGCTGCCTTTTGTAGATGCATGTTTGAAGTCTGTTTGCATTGATGACTAACATCATGGTCTTATATTCTTTACTTGCAGGATTCCAAGTTTGCCATTCATTGGGAGGAGGCACTGGATCTGGCATGGGAACCCTTCTTATTTCTAAGATTAGGGAGGAGTACCCGGATAGAATGATGTTGACATTTTCCGTCTTCCCATCACCAAAGGTCTCGGATACTGTTGTGGAGCCTTACAATGCTACTCTTTCTGTTCACCAACTTGTTGAGAACGCTGATGAATGTATGGTGCTTGACAATGAAGCTCTCTACGACATATGCTTCCGCACACTAAAGCTTGCTACCCCTACCTGTAAGTTAGTCTCCTCTTGTTTACTTCTCCATGATATCACTAAATTACTGTTCAACTAGAAGTAGGCACTGATAGCTTGCTTGGTTCTAACAATGCAGTTGGTGACCTCAATCATCTTATCTCTGCAACCATGAGTGGTGTTACATGCTGCTTGAGGTTCCCTGGTCAGCTCAACTCTGATCTGCGCAAGCTTGCTGTGAATCTCATCCCTTTCCCCCGTCTCCACTTCTTCATGGTTGGCTTTGCGCCATTGACTTCACGCGGATCACAGCAGTACCGTGCTCTCACCGTTCCTGAGCTGACACAGCAAATGTGGGATGCGAAGAACATGATGTGCGCTGCTGATCCCCGCCATGGCCGCTACCTCACAGCTTCTGCCATGTTCCGTGGGAAGATGAGCACCAAGGAGGTGGACGAGCAGATGCTCAATGTTCAGAACAAGAACTCCTCATACTTTGTCGAGTGGATTCCCAACAACGTCAAATCCAGTGTCTGTGACATTCCGCCCAGGGGGCTGAAGATGGCGGCGACCTTCGTCGGGAACTCCACCTCCATCCAAGAGATGTTCCGCCGGGTCAGCGAGCAGTTCACTGCCATGTTCAGGAGGAAGGCTTTCTTGCACTGGTACACAGGCGAGGGAATGGACGAGATGGAGTTCACCGAGGCAGAGAGCAACATGAACGATCTCGTCGCGGAGTACCAGCAGTACCAGGACGCTACAGCCGATGAAGAGTACGAAGACGAAGAGGAAGAAGAAGCTGAGGCCGAATAGCATTGAGCCCCGTTTGCCCTTCACAGGTTGTTTTGCCAGTGAAGAGTTTTGTGTCTTTGTGATGCTGTGCTCTTTTTTCTCTCTGACGTGCGTGAGGTTTGCGTCCGTGCTTCGTTTTGTCACCTGTGCTGCGTAGCAGGCTGCAGTCCCGTTTTGTAAGACGTCTCTGGTGGTCGGTAGCTGAAGGCTTGAAAAGTGTTTTGAGTGCCCTCCTTGAGCTAAATCACATGTAAGTTCTGACATGTATTGGTAGTGGTTTTCTCATCTCTGTGAAGCTTCTGTGTAGTCTGTTACTATATCCAGTTTCTCTGTATATCGATCGTAGTGTCACCTTGCTTAGCTGAAACGTTTTAAATACCACTCTGGAGTACGCTGTTAAACTCTCGCTGAATGGTAGCCTGCATCGTGAGCTCGATCATAGCGGAGGAACTGTCATTCTCTGAATTTTCTGCATCTCTAAACATGCCTCTGAACCCTTCGAGTTTGTGACTTGTGAGCTCTTTGGCTTTACCTCTGGCCTCTTCACCAGCAGTGCGCCACTTGTGCTGCACTTGCAAGCGCGCACAAGTTACACAACGAGTGTCCGTTTCAGATCAGATCCAAACTGTCCATGGATCCAGCGGCCGGTCAAATCGAATGCACATCACATGCACATGCAAAACGGATCTTCAGACAGAATCATGGGCTCATGGCCTCATCATCATCGTTCTCTTAATTAACTTGGGTTAAAATTTTTATCTCTCTCGCAAGAATGTCCCAAATAAGAGAAGAAAGATATTTAGGGTCTCCTTGTTTGCTCCAAAAAGAATTAGTCGTCACTAAAATTTGAGTTTTAAACATAAATTTGGAGTTAATTTTAAGGTATTTTGAACATAGTTTCTTTTTAACATTGATTATTAAATCGTTAAGGACACATCATATACAATTTTTTATTTACAAATTATTTTTTAGTAATAAATTGTTTTTGATTTATAATCAGCTTTTGATCAACATATAAGACTCTTATTGGGTGAGATTGTGCAGAATTTAAATGTCCTTTTCGAACCACACGTACCATGTCTCCATTTGAATGCAAGTGCAACTATGCATGTTCATGTGAAGAGATGCATTTCTCTATGAAGTAGTTGTGTGTAGTATCATTTTTGTTTTCTTGTGAGATGCCAATCAATAACAAAATCGCAGTACAAATATTTGCTGGATTACTGTTCACTACTCCCTCACGGCACACTGATTCACAGCACACAGTACAGCCATCGCCAAGCTGGCAGGCCCGGGCCCACCACCCCCTCCCTCCCTCCCTGCCTCCTCCTCTATTTGAGAGAGCCGGAGGGGTTAGCGGGTTACAGTTGTAGATGCACCCCTGGAAAACCCAGGTAATTACGAACTAATCCTTCTCCAGCCCGGCGAGGCGGGGGAATTTTACAGATAAGCCTTCGGATTCCTTCCCCCCTATTCCTCCTCCGCTCCTCGCGTCGTCGTCCTCCGAGAGGGGGAGGAGAAGCCGAGAAGGGGGCTCCGGTGGTGGGAGAGGGGAGACCGCCATTGCCGCTGCTTCCGAGGTACGTCGGTGACCTACTCGATCCCGGATGAAGTCTTGATGGTTTTGGATGTGGGTTTGTGCCCCGTTCGTGTCGGTTCTTGATGGCCGCCGCCGCATTGCTTTGTTGCTTCGTTCTTGGCAAGTATGGCATTCGTCGTCGTCGTCTAGTTTAGTTGCTGATGCGAAATTCTAGTGGGGGTTTTAGGGATCTTGTGGATTGACCGATGGCGACTTGGAGATCGAGTACTTCTTGGGGGGAAGGAAAAGATTGGATCTAGAACGAGATTTCTCCGTGCCTGCATTTGTCGTGGCGGCGTGGTTCGAGTCAGATTCATGTGAACAGGAAAAGGGCAATCTCTTGTGATGGCACTAGTTCTTGCCAAATTCGTGTGAACGATCGTTGTGCACTGTAAATGAGGAGATGGAGATGAAGCTTGGTTGCTGTTGTTGTTGTGTTAGTGGAGTCCCATGTGTGTGATTGTCCAGTCAAAGAAACGTTAGCGTGGGGCAGTGCAAAAAGTTGGTGATTATGGTACCCTCTTTAGTAATTAGGATAGGTGTTTAATAGCATCCTGCGGCTGTCAGCATTGGTAGGATGTATTTGTGGTACAGTTAGTGTTGCTTTTGGATCTTGTCTCTGAGTTGTGATTGTTCAGTTTGTGTATGTATATAATGATGTGTGATTCTGTGATGCAGTTCAGATTGGGGAAGATGGTTGTCCAGGAGTTCACCGTTGATCTGAACAAGCCTCTCGTTTTCCAGGTTTTGATTTGCTCTCTATCAGTGGTCTTTTGCGAATAGTTTTTTTGCGTCACTTGTCCTTGAAAACCATACCGTTGCCATGATCACCTTTTTATTGTTTTTTAGCTTCTTGCATGCAATTCTTAGTTTCTGACCATAAAGTTAGTTGGTCAAATGTTAAATTCTGATTTTCTAGCAATGCGCTGTAAAATTCTGGATTCTAAATAAAACTAGTTCAGTTACTTTGCATTTGGAGTAACATTTGTTTGTGGTGTGAATTTGATGAAGGTTGGCCATCTTGAGGAACGTTATCAGGAATGGGTTCATCAACCTATCGTGAGCAAGGAAGGTCCACGCTTTTTTGGAAACGATGTCCTGGAGGTATTATACATTCCATTTGTTATTTAGGATTTTGTAAACTGAGCTGTCATAACATAACTTTTTGTGTCCAGTTCTTGACGCGCACCAAGTGGTTTGCTGTGCCAACCATATGGCTGCCTGTCGTCTGTTGGTTGCTTGTGAAATCTATTCGGATGGGTCATACTATTCAGGAAGTAGGTCTAATGACCCTATTTGGAATATTCATTTGGACATTGATCGAGTATACTTTGCACCGCTTCCTATTCCACATTGAGACCAAAACCTATTGGTAAGAAATTATCAACCTTGAGCTGGTTATTCTATTGTTATTTTTTCCTTCTTCTCAGCGAGTGGCTCTGAATGTGATATTGCAGGGCAAACACAGCACATTACCTTCTTCATGGATGCCACCATAAGCATCCTATGGACTCACTCAGGCTTGTATTCCCCCCTACTGCAACAGCAATTTTGTGTGTGCCGGTACTTCCCTTAACCCATTGTACAAGCATAGAATCTGATGAGACTGTATACTTATGTTTCCATTCAAAAATTGTATCCACAAAACATGGTCCATTTAAATCGAAGTGGTTAACGGCTTCCCTTTTCAGTTCTGGAAGCTGGTAGCGTTCTTCGCAACTCCAACTACCACTCCTGCGCTATTTGGTGGTGGCCTGTTGGGATATGTGATGTATGACTGCACTCACTATTACTTGCACCATGGACAACCATCCAAAGAGCCAGCGAAAAATCTCAAGGTGACAACTTAGTGCCACTTATAAAGCTATAGATTATCTAGCTGTTCCAACCAAAGTCCATGAGGCTTGTATTCCTTACAACGTTTGCTCGTTATGCAGCGGTATCACCTCAACCACCACTTCAGAATCCAAAACAAAGGCTTTGGCATCACCTCATCACTCTGGGATTACGTTTTCGGGACATTGCCTCCGTCGAAGACCACCGGGAAGAACAACTGAGCCACTGACAGAAATGCATTGTTTTGCATGAGAAATTTTAGAGGATATGTAATATATTAAGGCTAGGCACAACTGCTTGTTTTGTCTTTCTGGGACAACAGGTTCACATGTCCATTCAGTTCGAATTCCTGTGGTTTACTGATGACTGCCTTGATGTGGGTGAAGGAGACATTTCATTGCCTTGACATCCAATGTTCTGAATTCAGATAATAGGCAGTTCTTGATGTGATCCATATGCCATGTTAAGCTTAGCAATTCTATTGGCATGTCCAATTACAAAATGTTTGTCTTTTCTTAGGATTTTTTTCCCCCTCAATCATCAAAGAGTATCAGATACTCACAGATGCGAGATGCCGTTTTCTGGGTCCCCGTCATGCCTGTCATGATTTTTTTTTTCTTGATACGCCTGTCATGAGTTGTCTGGCAAATACATTTCGGTCTAAAGGCAAAATGACGTTTATGTAATCATATAAGTAATAAAGAAATATGAAGCATTATTTTGGAGGAATAAGCCGGCTAGCCCTACAGATTATACAGGCGAGAAAGCTACTCAGAAGTCAAACAGCTATGACAAAATAGATTACTAGTTCCTGAATTTCTATCATGGATATGCCTTTTCTAGTTTTCTTCCTTTTTCTTTGTGAGGACATGCCTTTGTCATGGATATGCCTTTTCTTCCTTTTTCTTTGTGAGGACATGCCTTTTTCTTATTAAGCGAGCCAAGAGTCTAAATGCAAATTCTGACTTTTGTTTCATGAAAAATATCAGACATTTTTTTTTGACGTAAGAAAGTAGAGCAGGCTCTACCTTATGGCCATTTCATTGATAGAAATGAAGGATTACAAGATTTTAAGGAAGCTTATAGAGGAAGAAGAAGAAAGAGAAAACAGAAAAAAAGAGAAAACATACAAACAGGAATAAGAGAAAGAGACGGGTAGAATTTACAGAGGTATATACAAGAGCCTCTTCCTAACTTAATCTCGAGCACCAAGAGATAATTTTCTGCTTGATTAACTCGTTTGCTCTTTTTCATGAAACGTTATATAGTGGCAAATACGAAAGCAGTTCTTGAAGTCGCAGCAGATCGCACATGAAATGCAGACATAAATTTAACACCCAGTTCAGCTATCAATGAGTCTTTGCTTATCACCAGATCCCCGGTTGAGATGCACAATAATTCCATCCATTATAATTCCAGATCTACAGACAGTTGGGGCGTTGGAAGCACATGGGAACCATCTAGTTCCAGTTCAGATCTTCAGATGCCCCTCATGAAACATATTTCCTCAGATGATAAACACACTACCTCCTTTTCAAAATGTATGGCACCATTGACTTCTGTACAACGTTTGATCTTTCGTCTTATTCAAAAATTTAGTACAAATATGTAAAAATATAAGTTAAGATTATACTTTATTTGATGATAAAACAAGTCACAACAAGATAAATGATATTTCACTCTTTTTTTTTTTGAATAAGACGAATGGTCAAACGTTATGCGAAAAATCAACAACATCAAACATTTTGAAATGGAGGGAGTAGTATGTTACAACAGTATCCAATAATCCAGCAGCAAGTGAAAAAAAATCAATTTAGCCACAGTAAAACTGTGCCTATTCAAATTGAAATGTACACCAAACAAAAATGAATCTGCAAAATTCGAGACAGACATTTAGCAATACATTGCCAGACAGTGTAATAACCCATCTAATATGGGGGATTTTAAGAGCGGATCATACGGGGTGAATTTTTAGGGCGCCTTCTCTTCCCATTTTTTTGAATTTTCGGCTTTTCAGTCACCAATGCATACATTTTAACAGCAAATAATTCCTTTGGAAGGTCGCTCTGGTCCTGTTATAATTGCAAGATTAGATGATTTACAGGGAAAATATGAAGTTTGTAATTGAAAATTGCAATTTTATGACATGCATACCTTAATGCTATGGATATATAAACCACATTTTTTAAATAGCTCCTTGAAGTACGCATCAGATCTAGTGATACTGTTATCCTCCTTGTCCAAAACAAATCCTGAAAGTGCAGTACCTCATATTAATTCCCAAATAAGTACAATGTTAAATTTCTCTCAAAAAGTATACGCAGTAATCAGACAAACCATTTGATACAGTGACTCACCGTTTCTTGCAATATTCTCCTTCAGTACAAAAAATCCATTGGGTTTGAGCCCAATCTGGAAGCAATATTACCAATCCAAACTTAATTAGAATGCGTAGAGATGGAATATCTTAATTCAGATTTTATCACTACTAATAATAAGTGCAGAAACATGAATATTGATATTTTTCATTCGATAAAATTAGAAATAGGCTGAAAATAAAGACTCGAAGACCAGAAATACTACTTGGCATGGATTTAGAACAAAGTATTGGCATCCAACTAGCAGTAAACTCCCTCAAAATAAATATAGCAGTGCAACAGACATAATTATCAAGGTAGAAGTGGTAGCATCATTGATCAACTGGACAGGTATTTGCAGATAGTATATAGTAACAAACAACTTTGTATTCATGCACAAGAAGAAGTTTATCTGTATCGAAGGGAAAAAAAAGACCAGTTTCCTTCTATAAAAATAATGGTATAATGCTATAGCATATATTAACATCTTTTTGCGCACAACAAAAATTTTAAATCTAACTGTCAAGCACAGATGAATACTTCAATACAAACAGAAACAAATCATTGTAACAGTAAAATTTACATAATATATGAATTAAATGCAGCACCTTTGCACAGTTAAAAAATGAAATAAAGTCATCATCAGGAAGTTGCCCTATGCACCACTGGATCCATATTACATCATATCTTCCTTCATCAGGAGTGAAATCCTAAGCAACAAATGAATGCTATTATAAGAAATGGAGTGGAAAACAGCACAAAGTATCAAACTTCAATTAACAATGATCTAAAGAAGTAGAGAAACCAACCTGAAGAGGTACACAATAAAAATTAGCAGCCTTATGTGTATCTTCCCCTACTTCCATACATTCAGTAAGATTTTCCCGTGCCGCTTCTAGAAAATGGGACACTGGCTCAACAAGATCAACCTGAGTACCCATTTCCAGTTTAAAACAAACCATTGGAAGATACAGACAAAGAGCATCAACAATAAATATTACAGATAAAAAAGAATAAAAAATAGTACTCCTACTAGAGTTATGCTTGACTGGCAAAACAAAATGCATTGATTCTTGCCTATATATCATCATGTGGGTACTACAACAGCAGCTGCATGGAGTGAAGATAACTCTATATGGTCTAACAATATCATGATACCGATAAGCATGTGAGCGTCCATGATTACAGTTCAATCTCAAAGATTGTGAGAGAAACATACAGAGGCATACCTCATTGAAATGCCTAAGAAGAAAATTCTTTGTAACCCTCCCAATGCCCGAGCCACAATCTGCCATAAATTCAGACATCAACCAAGTGGATCAAGCTGCATATCAGCACGCGAGGTTTGCATATAGCTCTAGCACCGTGAACAGCTAAAAGGAATCCTTCCACAGAAGTGAACTCACCGAGGGCGACGAGATGGCGCCTCGCGGCGCCGAATCGCTCGGCGAGGAGAGGACGGAGGAACGCGTCGCTGCCCTTGACGTCCACGTCGTTCACGCACCCGTACCCTCCAAGGACACCCTCGGTCGACGCCTCCACGCCCTAGCACACCCAAATCAAGAAAACTTGTAGCCGAATTCGCCGCGAGGAGACAATGCGCTCGGATTTGGGGGGGTTTAGGGTTTAGGGAGGAGGAGGGAGTGAGTGAGCGCTCTTTACTTGCCAGTAGGCGATTGCCTTGGAGTACCACTCCTCCCGCTTTCCGCCGCCGCCGCCGCCTGCCTCCTCCTCGCCGGCGACCCCGTTGCTTCCGGCGGCGGGGGCCGGAGCGGGCTCAGCTACCGCGGCGGAGACCGGAGCATCCGCCGCGGCGCCGATTTCGTGCGCCCACATCTCGGTGGCGCTGGAGAATTCCCGGCCTTCGGAATCGAAGCCGCGGGAGTCCATCTCTCCGGCGGCGGCGGCGGCGGTGGCGGCTTGCTTGCGCGCGAGCTTGGAGAAGCTGAGAAGGAAGGAAGAGAGAACGCCTTGTAATAAAGTAGTACTACTTATTTGTAGTTTTTGCAGGGGCCTTTTAGCAAATTTAATCTCCTGCCCTTCTCCCTATCAAATGGTGAAAATGGTGCCATGAACTAAGGTCCTCTAATTCACATCAAAATTGAAAGTTTGGTTAAAATTGAAACGATATAATGGAAAAGTTAAAAATTTATGTGCGTAGGAAAGTTTTAATGTGATAGAAAAGTTGGAAGTTTGAAGAAAAACTTTGAAACTAAACACGGCCTTAGCAGAGCTCCAAAATTCAAAACTCAAGATTTCCTAGAGCTAAGGTCCTCTTTGTACAACTCAATATTCAAGATTTCTTAGAGCTAAGGTCCTCTTTAGCAGAGCTCCAAAATTTTACGGAGCTGAGTATTTCAAGGTCCACAAATACATCCATGGATTTGGATCTACGATTACGTGTATAACATTTGACTAAATCAATTTGTTCTTACTTTAGATGAAATTTAAAATTTTAAATCACTATAATTTAACATATAAACATCAAACCTATCGTGAATTTGAAATCTGGAGCTCTGCCAAACAAAGCCTAAGTATTCCTTAAATCTATGGATTTAAATTTACTATTATATGGATAACATTTCTATAAATTAGTTTGTTCCTATTTTAGATAAAACTTAAAACTTAAAATCACTATATATTTTTTACATACATCAAATCTACCGTGGATATAAGATCCGTAGCACTGCCAAACAGAGCTTTTTAGAAACACCTTTGATTAGTTTGATATATGAGTCTTTATGATAAGATTTGTTTAATAAACTTTAATAATCAATTTTATATAATAGTAATTTTAAGGTAAATTTACACATACCATTTTTCTTATCCTAAATATCAAATACAGAGTATTTATAACCAGAGGAAGTATTCCTGAAACATAATAACAAAAAAAAAACAGATATTTCATCTGGAGTGACCTTAAAACATCAAGCATCTGTTGTGAGCAAAACAATATTAGCAATTTTTTCTTCTGCACATGGCTGGACTAGTGGACTGGCAGTCTGGGGATAGTTCCCTTAACACTTAAAAAAGATGTCGCATCAAATTTTCGATTGAAGATTACAATGTTCAAATGACAGTTTATAAGTAGGTATGTCGAATTATACTCTAATGTTTCGTAGAGAGCTTATCTTGAATGATTTACAAAGCCATGGGCTAAAGCAATGATGCCGCAAAGTTCCAATGACGCAAGTACAGTTAATGTCTCAGACAAAAAAAAAAATCCCATGATCTGTTTCTCTCTTGTGCAAAATTCGAGTATATATTGAAACTTCTCGCTGTTGCTATTATTGTTGAGTTGTTGTCAAACGTTGAACCGGAAAAGCATGACATCGCCTTCCTGCACGATGTAATCCTTCCCTTCCAACCTCAACTGCAGTGACAGAGGTAACAGGTGAACACATATCTCTAGCCCTAGAATTCGTTGCATAATAAATTGCAAAATTGTTTTACCAATCCCTTCTCCCTTGCAACTCCAAGAGAACCCGCCGCGACAAAATCATCATATGATACCTGGGATATGGTAGATGACCATTGAAAAATCAGTAAAAGAATATCTAAAAGAATACTAGGAAGTGAGCAATATCTTGATCAAATGCATCTAAAGAGATGCAGATATTGCCAAATCTTAACTCCATCGAGCCAATTACTAGAACCATTAGTTAACCTTTGTGATTATGGAACTTACAGTTTCAGCTCTAATGAAGCCTTTCTGAAAGTCACTGTGAATAACTCCTGCTGCTTGAGGTGCAGTCATGCCTAACACACAGTCAAAACTTTTAGTTTTTACAGTAATTGAAATGCCACAAAAGAACAGCACTGTGAAGAAGAATAAAACCTGCAAGAATAGTCCAAGCTTTTGTTTCCTGATAAAGAGGGGGGAAATTGGAATCAAATGGCAATACCAAAAACCAGGAAACGAAGTAGTCCCTTGACACAAAATTTCACCTTATCTCCAGTTGTGAAATAAGTCCTCAATCCCAGAAGGTCATATGTTGCCTTTACCAAATTTCCTAGTCCACTTTCGGTAACACCAAGGGATTTTAGATATTCGACTCTCTCTTCTAATGGCAGTTCAGCAAGTTCAGCCTCAACCTGATTTGTGTTTGACACATTTATTTTTGCTTAGATCAATGCGAACATATTGTTTAGGTAGTATCGATCAATGTCTAAGTAAACAAATGCTCAGATGTACTCATGTAATTGCCCTGAGCTCTGATTCGAGGCGGAGAGCTAGTTTCTGCACCATCGCAAGGCTGTCCATGTTCACCATCTACGATATCACTCTTCTCTACACTGAAAAACTCTTCTATGTTGGTCTATTAATTGCAGGAACAAGATTAATTACGTTTATTTTCTTGATTATGTTGGAAATAGAACAGTTGAAAAGAAAGATCCAAATATGCATCAATTAAAGGAGTCAATTAGGATCTTAACCGTAGAAATAAAACGATGGATGAGATTTGCCCAAATCCATCGGGTGGAGTTGATGCCAACTCTAGGGGATCTGAACCCCATGAACTCAGACTCTCTTTTGGCACATTTCCGGATCCTAATATTTCTTAGAGCTGAGGGTTCCTTAAATCTATAAATTAGTTTGATAAATTAGAGCCGTATATTTCTTACCTACGATTATATGGATAACATTTGTATAAATTAGTTTGTTCATATTTTAAATAAAACTTAAAATTTTAATTCACTACTACATCCGTTTCAGGTTATAAGACTTTCTAGTGTTATCCACATTCATATGAATATGGGCAGTGGCGGATCCACTGTTGGGGCTGGTTGGGGCGCCAGCCCCACCTCTAATCCCTGCCCCTGATTAGTCATTAACAAGTCTAATTAGATATTGATGAGGAGACTGTCCAGACGGTAGGGATGCAGGCTGCATCACTGCTTCTACTCCTTGCTTTCATGGCCTAAACTGATGAATACAGCTAAGAGAAAATACAGCTTACTCTAAGTATACCATAACAATATATTCACACATATTATTGTATATTTCCACATAGCCACAAATTGAAATGGAGAAAGTTCTTTTGATTATATTCGTATCTGGTTTTTCATCTTTAGTTGATATATCTCTAATTTGTTTCAATCATACTATATTTTTACACTAGCACACCCTCAGTTTACATTCTAGATTCGCCACTCAATATGGACAACGCTAGAAAGTCTTATAACCTGAAACGGAGAAATTATACTTTTACAATCATACATTAAATCTACCATGGATTTAAGATATGTAGCTCTGCCAAACAGAGAACTTTTTAGAAACACCTTTGATTAGTTTGATATAGGAGTTTATTTACCCTCAAATTATAAATATTAAACCTTTATGATAAGATTTGTTTAATAAACTTTAACCATCAATTCTATATCATAAATATCAAATACGGAGTATTTATAACAGGAGGAACTATTCCTGAAACATAATAACAAAAATACATATATATATTTCATCTGGCCTCAAAACATCAAGCATGTGTTGTGAGCAAAACAATATCAGCAATTTTTTCTTCTGCAATTGGCTGGACTGGCCGTCTTTCCCTTGACTCTTAAGAAAGATGTCGCATCAAATTTTCGTATGAAGATTACAATGTTCAAATGAAAATCCATAAGTATATGTCAAATTATACTCTAATGTTTCGTAGAGAGCTTATCTCGAGTGATTTACAAGGCCATGTCTAAAACAATGATGCCGCAAAATTCCAATGACGCCGAGTACAGTTGATCTCAGACAAAAAAACTCACATGCTCTGTTTCTCTGCCTTGTGCAAAATTCGAGTATATATTGAAACTTCTCGGTGTTGCTATTATTGTTGAATTGTTATTGTCAAACGTTGAACCGGAAGAGCATGACATCGCCTTCCTGCACGATGTAATCCTTCCCTTCCAACCTCAACTGCAGAGGCAAGAGGTAAAAAGTGAATACATATCTCCAACCCTAGCATCTGTTGGATAAAAAATTGCAAATAGTTTTACCACTCCCTTCTCCCTTGCTGCTCCAAGAGAACCCGCTGTGACAAAATCATCATAGGATACCTGAGATATGGTAAGCCCCCATTGAAAAATTAGTAAAAGAATATCTAAAAGAATACTAGGAGGTGAGCAATATCTTGTAGTCTAATGCATCTAAAGAGATGTAGATATTGTCAAATTTTCACTCCATCATGACAATTACTAGAACCATTTGTTAACCTTTGTGATTATGGAACTTACCGTTTCAGCTCTAATGAAGCCTTTCTGAAAGTCACTGTGAATAACTCCTGCTGCTTGAGGTGCAGTCATGCCTATAACACATAGTTAAAACTTTTAGTTCCTAGAGTAATTGAAATGCCACAAAAACAGCATTGTGAAGAAGAATAAAACCTGCAAGAATAGTCCAAGCTTTTGTTTCCTGATAAAGAAGGGGAAAATTTGGAATCAAATGGTAATACCAAAAACCAGGAAACGAAGTAGTCCCTTGACACAAAAAATTTCACCTTATCTCCAGTTGTGAAATAAGTCCTCAATCCCAGAAGGTCATATGTTGCCTTTACCAAATTTCCTAGTCCACTTTCGGTAACACCAAGGGATTTTAGATATTCGACTCTCTCTTCTAATGGCAGTTCAGCAAGTTCAGCCTCAACCTGATTTGTGTTTGACACATTTATTTTTGCTTAGATCAATGCGAACATATTGTTTAGGTAGTATCGATCAATGTCTAAGTAAACAAATGCTCAGATGTACTCATGTAGATGCGTATTACAAACCTGAGCTGATATTGTAACCATGCCAGATTCCAAGTCTGTTGCTAGTTTGGCCACCTCTTTGACATGAGGGTTGTTATCAGGTTCAGCAAGATCAGATTCAGTTACGTTGGCAACATAAATGACAGGTTTCATAGTTAGTAGACAAAGATGTTGGATAGCTTCTTTCTCATGGTCAGCCAAATCAACAGATCTAGCAGGTTTTCCATCCATAAGTACAGTCTGAATTTTTTCCAATCCAGTCCTCTCTGCTTGTTCCTGAGTAGTGATAACTGTTGGGATCTATAATAACCATCAAAATAGGGAGAAGAGCCTGAATACCTTACCTTCACCTTTACTTGTTGGTCTTTAGTTTTGCTCTTTTTAAGCTTATCCAGTCTTTTCTCTATCTGCATCTCGAACACGATTGTAAGTGTTAACGGCAAAAAGGAAAAGCACATAATTAAATCCGTACACTTTTTTTTCACCCCAAAAAGCAAGCAAGGAGATAACATAATGCAGTTACGAAATTACCTGGTCAAGATCAGAAAATATAAGCTCCAGATTAATTACATCAATATCTGATTTGGGATCAACTTTCCCACTCACATGAACAATATCATCATCTTCAAAACATCGCACAACCTGATAATCCAAACAAAAGGCCTTAAAACTCAACGATTAAAAGCCTATTATGCTTCCAAGCCCCAAAAGGCAAAACATAAGACAGCACAAGAAAGTTAAAATACCAACAAAGAATTGCAGTGCCAAGAGAAACATAGTGACACTCATTATGTGTTCAAATTTTGTACAAAAGCTTAATTGGTACTTGATGAACATTGAAAAACATCTACCAGAGAATAATATAAATTTACCCTTTGCAATATATGAAAAATACAACAGAATAATATGTAGTACTTGATGAAAAATGGAATGAGGCGTGCAAAAAATGCATGGTTCAAGTCTCCAGAACTTGATAAATATCTGATGGCAAAAGCATTTATAAAAAGGACAAGAAACTGACCTGAAGGATGGAATCAACCTCACGGATGTTCGAAAGAAATTGGTTTCCTAGTCCCTGATGTATCATGGTTATATAAACTAGTCAGAACTCAGAAACAAAATCAACCAGAACAGCACATTGACGGCCTAACATAAAGCGAAGTCACTAATGAAATCAGCACCTCTCCTTTGCTTGCTCCTTTGACAAGACCTGCAATATCCACAAGCTCTATGGATGTTGGGATCGTCTCCTTAGACTTGCTTAATTTTGAGAGCACATGCAAGCGGGCATCTGGGATAGCCACAACACCAACGTTTGGGTTTATGGTGCAGAAGGGGAAGTTTGCAGCTTGTGCCTTCCCATTTTCAACCTGACAACGTTGACAAAAGAATTCACGTTACAGCGTAATCAACAATAGCATGCACATTATTGCGAGGAATGGCATGTCCCCTGTAATATGGCAGTTGCATTTTCCTGCGTCAAAGATTCACCATACTTCCCATCAAACAATCATCACTACTGCAAAAGCACTCGTGCAGCTAGCCAGCTAGGGAAATGAAAATTCGGTGCAAAAAATCTGTGACGAGTCCTATCTAAGTTAAGCATTCTAACTAGTCAAACGTTGGTGAACTGCATCTCTGTGTGGCAAAGAATCAAACAGTTGGTGCGCAGTTCCATTGACGCCGCATAAATACTTCATCCTCGACCAAAACCAATCCAATCCATGAATCGAGAAGAACTCCTCAAAAGCACAAATAAGCAAGATCACCTTCTTTCTCCTCGAGTTGCTTCCAGCTAAAAACGAGTTCATTAAACAGCACCGAATTCTTCGGAAGAAGCAGAGGGAAGGTTCCTTACAATGGCATTGAAGAGTGTGGACTTGCCGACGTTGGGCAGGCCGACGATGCCGGCGCGGAGGCTCATGCTAATCCGCGCGTTGCGGCCGGACGCGAACCGCCGGGCGCCTACACCCGCGCTCCGGCGCCACCGCAGGAGACGCGCCGGGGACGCGCACGAGGAAGGCAAGGTGGCCGTCGGAGTCATAGCTGGTGTCCGCGTGAATCCCGCGAACGCAGAGCCGAGTGCGCGGCGAGACATCGTCGCCATAGACACGTACGCCCGCGCGGCGGCGGCGAGGCGGGCGGAGGTGAGAGATAGAGTAGATGAGATGGCACGTGAGCCGCTCGTGACGTCACGGCCTTGGAACACAAATGCATTTTAATTTTAAAAATGAACCATTTTAATACTTATTTTCAAACTTTAAAATTTCTGACTATTGTTAACCTGGAGTATGGTGTGACAAAACAACGTACCCATAGTGAACGAGACATGTTTGTCGCACCATTTAGGCCCTTTTATTCAAAGGAAATTTATAGGAAATTTAGAGGATTTCATTCCTATAGAAATTTTTCCTATATAGCTCTTTGAATCAAAGAAATAGATCTTATGGAATCCTATGAAATTCCTATGGAATGCCTAATACTATATAAGTTTTGGAGGAATTCTAACATGAGGTAGAACCTCATGAAAACTTTCCTTTGAGGGCCCCTTTGATTTGGAGGAAAAACATAGGAATTTTAGATGATTCCAATCCTATAGGAAAATTTCCTATGAAGCCATTTGAAACAAATGATTGAATCATATACAATCCTTTAAAATTCCTATGGAATGGACAATCCTATAGAGATTTTAGAGGAAATTTAGCAATAGCTTCAACCTCTTGCTAACTTTCCTTTGACTCTATCTCTCTCATCCAATTCCTGTGTTTTTCCTGTGGTTCAATCAAACGGTCATTCATGTGTTTTTCCTGCGTTTTGCAATTATCTGTTTTACACTTACATTCCTATCAAAATCCTATGTTTTTCCTATTCCTACGTTTTCTCAATTCTGCGATTCAAAGGGGCCCTGAGTCTTTATCTCTCCTCTAATTCCTGTGTTTTTCCTGTGGTCCAATCAAATAGTCATTCCTGTGTTTTTCATGTGTTTTGCAATCCTCTGTTTTATACTTACATTCCTATCAAAATCCTACATTTTTCCTATTCATACGTTTTCTCATTCCTGCGATTCAAAGGGGCCCTTAGAATGGAGAAATCAAACATTATAAGTTTCGCTCAAAGACCACTCTTGAACAGAGATTCGATAAAATGTATTCTCAATCAATGGCTACACGTTAGAACACAATTTGGGACTAAATTGATTATGCACGCCTTTTCTTCCTCCCAACAGCATCGTCTTCTCCATGCACATCGGCTCATTCCTCGTTCCTCGTCGAAGAACTTCGTGGGAGCAGACGACGCTCGACAGTCGATGCGTAAGCAAGGAGGAGACCAGACGTGCGCTGCTAAACCAGCTAGACTTGAACGGTCAAGCTGGCGTTGCAGTATTGTTTTGACACGTCGGTGTGACAAGAGCTTTTAAGAAAAGTTTGTTTTTAAATTAAAATTAAATGGTTCGGAAAGAAATAAAAAAATTCGAAGCGAAGCCTCGATTTCGAAATCAAACGCGGCGAGTGAGTCGCCGCCGCCTCACTTCCCTCCTCGGCCTCGTCGGCGGCTGCCATGCGCTTCCCACAGCGCCGCCTCCTCATCCGCCGCGTCGAGCTCACGCCGCCGCCAGGCCATGCTGCCTTCGCACCACCACCTTCTCTACCACGGCCGCCGCCGCCTCCCCCGACCGCCGCCTCCTCGCCGTGCTCCGCGGCTGCGTCTCCCCGTGGCACCTCTCGCTCGGACTGCAGGTGCACGGGCGCGCCGTCACCGCGCGGGGCTCCACGCCACCGACACGGCGCTCCAGACCCGCCTCGTCGGCATGTACGTCCTCGCGCGCCGCTTCCGCGACGCCGTCGCGGTGTTCTCCTCGCTGCCACGGGGCGCCGCCGCTTGCGCGCTCCCGTGGAACTGGCTCATCCGCGGGCTCACCATGGCGGGGGACTACCGCTCCGCGCTCCTCTTCTACCTCAAGATGTGGGCGCACCCCTCCGCGCCGCTCCCGGACAGCCACACCTTCCCCTACGTCGTCAAGTCCTGCGCCGCGCTTGGCGCGATCGCTCTCGGCCGCCTCGTGCACCGCACCGCGCGGACGCTCGGGCTCGACGGCGACATGTTCGTCGGCAGCGCGCTGATCAAAATGTACGCCAATGGCGGCCTCCTCTGGGACGCGCGGCAGGTGTTCGACGGAATGGCGGAGCGGGATTGTGTCCTGTGGAATGTGATGATGGACGGGTATGTGAAAGCTGGGAGCGTGTCCAGCGCGGTGGAGCTATTCGGGGACATGAGAGCGAGCGGTTGCGAACCCAATTTCGCAACCTTGGCATGCTTTCTATCTGTTTCTGCCACAGAGAGTGACTTGTTCTTTGGGGTGCAGCTCCACACGCTTGCTGTGAAGTATGGGTTAGAATCTGAGGTGGCGGTGGCGAACACATTGGTGTCTATGTATGCCAAATGCAAATGCCTGGATGATGGCTGGAAGTTGTTTGGCCTGATGCCGCGTGATGACTTGGTGACCTGGAACGGGATGATATCCGGATGTGTGCAAAATGGTTTTGTTGATCAGGCATTGCTTTTGTTTTGTGATATGCAGAAGAGTGGTATTCGACCGGATTCAGTTACACTGGTGAGCTTGCTACCAGCTTTGACTGACTTGAATGGTTTCAATCAGGGGAAGGAGCTTCATGGTTATATTGTCAGAAACTGTGTGCACATGGATGTATTCTTGGTTAGTGCTTTGGTGGATATCTATTTCAAGTGCAGAGCGGTGAGGATGGCACAAAGTGTCTATGATTCTTCTAAAGCCATTGATGTGGTTATCGGCAGCACTATGATTTCTGGTTATGTTCTAAATGGGATGAGTCAAGAGGCAGTGAAAATGTTCCGATATTTGTTGGAACAAGGCATCAGACCAAATGCTGTAGCGATTGCTAGTGTGTTGCCGGCCTGTGCTAGCATGGCAGTTATGAAGCTTGGTCAGGAACTCCATAGTTATGCTCTGAAAAATGCATATGAAGGAAGGTGTTATGTGGAGAGTGCACTAATGGACATGTATGCTAAATGTGGCAGGCTTGACCTGAGCCATTATATTTTCTCTAAGATATCTGCTAAGGACGAAGTGACATGGAACTCAATGATTTCAAGCTTTGCACAAAATGGGGAACCAGAAGAAGCCCTTAACCTTTTCCGTGAAATGTGTATGGAAGGAGTAAAGTACAGTAATGTGACCATATCTTCTGTGCTATCAGCTTGTGCAAGCTTACCAGCTATATATTACGGAAAGGAGATTCATGGTGTCGTCATAAAGGGCCCCATAAGAGCAGACTTGTTTGCTGAGAGTGCTCTTATAGATATGTATGGCAAATGTGGTAACTTAGAATGGGCTCATCGTGTTTTTGAGTCCATGCCTGAGAAAAATGAAGTCTCATGGAATAGCATAATTGCTTCCTATGGGGCTTATGGCCTTGTTAAGGAGTCAGTAAGTTTATTACGCCATATGCAAGAGGAGGGATTCAAGGCAGATCATGTAACGTTCCTCGCTTTGATTTCTGCTTGTGCTCATGCTGGACAAGTTCAGGAAGGATTGCGACTTTTCCGATGTATGACCGAGGAATATCAGATTGCACCTCGAATGGAGCATTTTGCTTGCATGGTTGACCTATATAGTCGGGCAGGGAAGTTGGATAAAGCTATGGAATTAATTGTTGATATGACTTTCAAGCCAGATGCTGGTATTTGGGGTGCTCTTCTCCATGCTTGCCGTGTGCATCGCAATGTCGAACTTGCAGAGATTGCTTCACAGGAATTATTTAAGTTGGATCCTCATAATTCTGGTTATTATGTGCTCATGTCCAATATCAATGCAGTTGCTGGACGATGGGATGGTGTATCAAAAGTGAGAAGGTTAATGAAGGATACGAAAGTCCAAAAGATACCTGGTTACAGCTGGGTAGATGTAAATAACACCAGCCATTTATTTGTTGCAGCAGATAAAAGCCACCCTGATTCTGAAGATATTTACATGTCCTTGAAGAGTCTTCTTCTAGAATTAAGAGAGGAAGGTTACATTCCCATGCCAGATTTATGTTGTCCCACGCACCTGGACAGCAGCACACAGGTTCAGCAACAATAACTCTGCAACTTGTTTGATTGTGCACTTTCATACTTCAAACCTTTTGAACTGCTGTTTCAATAATGTCTAAACATGTTCTGAAGATACTATGTTATGGATCTACATACTAACTAGCCTCTGTTGAAAAGCCATCACTGCTCTGCTAGCATCATTGTAGTACCAGATTGTCTATCCATTAATAGCATGCAACATCAGAATGTAGGGTCACTTGGGCAATTGAAGTTTAGGTAACCTGTCACAGATCGTCTCTGTGTTCAGTGAACAGAACAATGGCATATCATGACTTACCTTAACATTCTTTGCAGATTGGCTAAATCAGAATGGCATTCTTGAATCTCGACAAATATATGATGCCCCTATGCTATTGTGTATTTTCTGTCAAGGAATTATCAAAAGCTATTTCTATCTGATTCAGTAATGTCGTAACATTGCCTGGTTCAGGAATTCATTTATTTTGTTGTTTCTTATGTGTGCATTAATGAAAAGTTTGGTAAGAGTTGCCAGTCTAGAGTTAAGATTTTACTGCTAATGTCTTTATCTTCTTGCAGGTCATGGGGATTTGATTGCGATGTTGTCCAACACTGCAATCTGATCTTCTGCTGATGATTAATTGAGAACCATTATATCATTATCATACAAACTTTTGTTTGTGACCAAATGATCTTCTTATGCAGCTTATTCAATATCTTCATCTGAAAAAGTGGTGGGTTGACTTACATTGCCCGTACATTAATTGCTTCAAGAGTGTAGGGTTCATCTAACTGACTAAGTAACTATGTCAATCAACCTTCTCCTTGTTGTTCAGGGCTGTTCATATCATGACAATTAAAATCTTCTGCGTGTCAACCTTCTCCTTGTTGTTCAGGAGGGTTCATATAATACCAAATTTAAAATCTTCTGCATGATTCAAATGTTTTTTGTGTACCAACATGGTTAGCCTTATTCTCTTACGGTACTCACTTAATCTGCCAATCATGAGAATTTCAGTTTTGCTGGTTTAGTGTATGTGCCTTTCAATCTTTCAATTTTTTACAGTAATTGAGCAGTGAACTGTGCCAAACTAGATCTGAGAAATATCTATATGATACCTAGAATCAGTACAAAATCCAAAATAAGTGCAGCTACACCTAGGCTTGGTTGAATTTATAGAAGCTTCTTGATGTGAGCCCCTTAATGATTTCTGTAGGTGTTATCCTGCATAAATAAATCCAGAAGCATATTGCCTTGTCTTATTTGTGAAAAGTTGTTCCATTTTGCCACTGGCGTGAGCTTTTTTTTTTTTTTCATGACATTTCTTGGTTAAATTATGTGTGTTCTTGCTCCATCATGGCCCTACTATCCAACCTTTATCTCGTGTGTAGTCTAAGTGAACATCAGGCTGCAGGATGAGAGGGTCATGAAAACAACATCGGCGTCAAAGCTTGGCAAGTTAATGCACCATCGTTTCCTAGCAAGTATTTCATTGAATAAGGCTTAAGTTGTATTATATGGTGCTAATAATAATTTGGAACTTTCACATCAATGAAGTCCAGCTTTTGAACTGATCAAAAGGTAATTTTATCGGTTTTACCCATATCAATCGTACAATTTAGCATGATAGTTAGTTATATGTGTTGGTTTATGTTACAGGGCTTTGCACATGAACAGAGGGCTCCTTGATTGCTAACTTGGAGATATCTAGTAAGTTTGCTCAGATTTTGAAAAGGAAATATTCGTCAGTTAATGATATAAATCAAAAGATCCTTATGTTGACTTTATTATTATATAGGATCCTGTATTCATGAAAAACATGGTACTATATTATATTATATATACAAGAGATTTCTGTATTTCTGTTGTTTCTGAATAGTAACCTCACAATGGTTGATTTCAAGGCCATGTTTTTCCCCCTTGCATAGCTGTCACTTGGTACCAATGTTTCATAAACATTTCATGTAAAGAGCAACAGTACTTGAAGTACATACATATGAAGTTGGCCGATGTTCTGATCCATAATCTGGATCATAACAATAGCATCACAAACTCAAGTTAAGAATAGTACAGGGTCACTTTATACAACACAAACCGTCACGTTTCTTTTGATTCATGTATTCCTGTTTAAGAGACTTTTAACTCATATGTCATCGTCCAAAATTTTCAGATCTTTTGGAAGCTTCTCACGCTGTATGCGTGCAAGGCTCTGAGGATTTCTGATTGCATCCAGCATCCTGTCCAAGAATTCAATGAACTGGCGATCTTCATGAGCAACCTGAGGATCTGAAAACCTATCGAAGCGATACTGATCCTGCACGTTCCATTACAACCATAAAGCTTCAAAAAACAGAGGAACTCCAGCACTAAGCAATAGATACATCGTGGGGATATCATATACTACAAAAGTACGTCTTAAATCACAGGTATGTGCAACCAGAAGGTTAGTAAACTTGTAGATATATATTTACCTCAAGTTTAGTTTTATGATGATTATGATTACTAGTTTACCACAATCTTGGAATTTATTTGACACTGTACATGAAAAGCTGAACAACAACACATCTACTTGTCTAAGCACAAACCTTTTATTTAAACGGAATAACCAAACCACAAACATTCAACTTCGATGTAGAAAAAAAAAGGCAAATTTTGGATAGAGGTCGAACCTTGATCGTCGTGTCGACTTGCCCACACGCGCTGCTGCAGAAGGATTGATAGCTCGCCGGAGAAAGACGACGGAGCCCCTCCCCATGGAACAGCTGCAGCTGGCGATGGCCGGAGAGGCGGCAGATCGCCTGAATTCTCCCGAGGACCAACTCCGATGCCATGTTTGCCCAAGCAAGCGGTTATCCTTTGTTCCCCTCTTCTAATTTTCCCCTACTTCAATCTACAAGCTTCTCCAGGGATCGAGCAGTAGTTGTAGTTGTAGTACTATCGGAGTATTACGCAAGGTATCGGCAGTCATGGAAAGCTTCGTTGGCCTCGTTTGGACCGGCCGGGTCAGAGATTGACTGAGATTAGCAGTCATCCTTTGACGGAACGTTCTTTGGTCTCGTCACTGATGACTAGATAATCGCAATCACAACGTGTCTCCTGATCTCATCTTTGATTTCTCCTCCTGTAGCTATCTTGTTGATTACTACTAGGTTTGTCTCCGCACACCTGGGATGCTCCCAGTTTAGTTAATATCCCTCTCAGGCTCTGCCACGTAGAGCAGAATTACCATGGCTGTAGACCCCAAGGCGCCGTTTGGGCGCGTAACTGAATTTTTTAGAGATGTTTCGTTACGATCCTTGATTGCCAATTTGGCTGGAAAGATATGGCATCTGTAGCAATAATTTTGATCGAGAAAACGTGTACGCGTTTCAGCGGAAGCCTGGAAAGATGCTTCGAGAAGAATATTTTGCCAATTGGTCATACATATTACATGGTCGCTGGCCAACTTTCTTTTATGACTCGGCTACAAACTTTTAGTCCATGGTCTCTGAAAACTTAATATAGACGTGATTCACAAAAAAAAACAGAAAAAATCACACGATTCTTCACAGTAACTGTAGATCTCGGGTTGTAAAATTCTCCGGTCGTGTGGTGGTTGTCATAAACCGAACGACAACAATGTCGTATGGTGAAAAAAATACTGCCACACGATTAACTCACTGGCATTTTTCAGCCTATCTGCAATAGATTCTTCTGTAAAACTTGGTGAATTTGTATTTTCGGTGCTATGGTATCACCGATGACTTCTCATCCAAGACCTGCACTTCCCCGTTCAATGCAACTACGACATATGATCTGCAGATAAGGATTGCAATGTCTTAGAATATGTAGAGCACTGCATAGCTGCATTACTGTGCACTCAAGTAGTAAGTGTAGCATTGATAGAAATCTTGGGCATCAATGGTTACTAAATATCATAAAGGAAAGGCTGCTTCTCCTAGGTCTAACTATCTATATCTTTGAAACACCTTGGTCTAGTACTAGATTAAACTATATAGTCATGTTAGTTTGAGAAATTTACGGAATGCTGGAAACTATCCCATGGTCCACGACACCGGCAATTTTCTCCAAGCTTTCTGCTACCTTACCTGTAACCGAAACAAGTCAAACCAGCTAAAAATCAATCGAAGAAATGGTCACTAAATCATCGAGTTAACTTAGCATACCAAGATCCGGGATGGGAGTTGTGAAGATAACATCAAGTACATGATGGCCCTCCTTGGTAACCAATGGGAAGTCACCTCCTAATGGACCAGCGGTTCCAATCGATGGCCGCCTCCATACCTTCATCAGGTTATCATGTAACGATGACCAATGATGGAAAGTACTCAGATTCACATCACCACAAATCCAGTAGTTGCTCAGACTTCAGAGTAAACATTAGAATTACATAATAAATATATGAGTGCACCTCTGCGTCTCCTAGGAACAAGTCATCAATCTCTTCAGCAGTGTCGATCCAATTTACCTGAAATGACCCGTTCTTCTATTAATGATGATTATTGCAATTGCAGAAAACTGATCACTCCAGTACCAGAAGGTTGCTTACACTTTTCACCAAGACTGGAATTGAACCTTCGATGCCTTTCACATATTTTTCATGGCCAATGATGAAGGCAAGTTTATCAGCTGATTTAACAATACCCTATGGAGGCATTGTCACATGACAATGTGGAAAAGAAGAGAACAGATTACACCAAGGTTGTCTCGATGAGCAACTAAATGAATCTCATTTCTGATGAGCTTTTTGAATACCTTCTCCACCATGAAAGAAGGCTCTCCGCTCTCCGTTTTCCGACGGCCAATGACAGCGGTCATTGTGTCCTCTTCAATTATATCAGCATCAGTGAAAGCAAAGTCAATCTATATGTCAGTAAACACCGTTTCAGCAGTTCACCCACTTTCTCCCATTGTCAGCAAGATTTACAATGGTGAAAGAAATCAACATACTTGGGTGCCTTCCTCGTAGCTGCTGACCTGTATCCCTGCTTTCTCTGCCTCACTTGCACTGATCGTGGACCTGGCTGATCAACCCCAAGAATGGATTAGATGCAACTGACAAAGCATGTCATCCAAGGAAATTCAGGTCAGGAGCTCATGCGTCCACTCTTGAAACAATGAGTGATCCAAAAAGAAGTTAGCTTCAGCAACCAGAACTTACGAGGGTATTCCAAGGATGCCGGTGAGAGACCCTCGCCGGAGGCGAGTGCCGAGGTACTGGATGGCGAGGCCGGACGCCGGGCCGGAGCCGAGCCCGACCACCATGCCGCTCTCCACAAACCTGTCCACCTGAAGCCAGGCCAGCCACCGAGCTCGTCAGAATAATAATATACACATGATCAAGTGGCAACGAGCAGATGGAACAGTGGAGAATCCCCTCACCGTGAGCTTGGCGGCGTCGAAGAGGCCGACGACGTCGGCGTCCGCGGCAGCCGCGCAGGTCACAGCACGTCTCCGGCTACGGCGGCGCACGGTGGCCGGTGCGACGTTGCCGATGCGGCGGAGGCGTGGGCACGGGCGGAGCCGCGCCGAAGAGGAGCTCACGCTTGCCCCGGCAATGGCGTCCATGGTTGGGCTGGTGCCTCAGCTTGCTGGCCTAGTGAGCTTGACAGTTACGTACATGGAGGGCATTGGCGCAGCGGATAAGGGGTGTGGAGCAGGTGCAATGCAACACCAGTCTTTTGTGCTTGTGCTCAAGCCCCTCATATGTTCGCGGTTGTGAGTCACCGATAGCTCGCAAAACACTCCTTACATTAAACACCACCTTCAAAAATTGATATGTATTTATCACAATGGCCTGTTGGATTTTCATTGCAATTGTACAGTGATATGTATTTATCATAATGGCCTGTTAGATTTTCATTGCAATTGTACAGCGGATTGTGAAGCCATCAATAAAATGATTCAGTTTGGCTCATGGCAGACATTTGAATATTAGATTATCTTTGCATTTGTACATAGGGATTGAAAATTCAGTTTGGCTCATGGCAGACATTTGAATATTGGATTTTCTTTGCATTGGCAGGTAATCAACATTTAAATTTTGGATCAATAAGATGATTCAGATACCGAGATAGCATGTAAATTGTAAATTGGTAAACGGCTTTCCATTTCGTAACAAAGTGAATTGCAAACGAAAGCTGTATACCACTAAGGAATTTACCATTCAAACAAAAGTTTGAAAACAAAATAGAGCACAAAGAGGGCAGTATGAACAAAACAGGTTAAAACTTCCCAGCTCATGCAAAACAACAAAAGATAAAACAATCAGCAAAAAATGCCCGATTCATATACATTTTCAAACCATAGAGCACATCACCAAAGATCAGAGAGCATGTAAAGGTACTTCAAATCTCATAAACTTCCATAAAACGAAATATGGTCATCACATTACATAATACTCCAGTCTAGGAACATAGCCAGAGACATTTCAACAGCTAGAATTAACCAAAACCAGAAAAGGTTTCACATTTCCTACACCAATTGCTGGAACACCAAGAATCAGAAGACAACCATCATCCCAATGCACCGGTCAACATGATGTAAGAAGGCATCCACCCCTACTGATAACACGACTACTTGGATCTCTGCCTCATCTTTCGGCGCTTCCTCTTGAGCCTCCTCATTCTCTTCTTCTTCCACTGCAGATTAGCAAACAACGGCTCAGAACAAAGCATCGACAGTATTCATAATTAAGTGTAGTAGTCAAATAAATTACTCCAACATGCAAGTAATCTATCTCATGGGGATAGAAGTAATCTATCTCATGAGGATAAAATTTTTTGGAATCAGAAGTATGAGTGCTTCATTGTAGTTTCATCACGTGATGATCAGAAACACGGACCAATGGTTCTTCATCATGTTCCATAAAACATTAATTTTGAGGTAGTCATACAGCATAGACCCATATAACAAACAAGATGTGACCCAGTGACTAAATCATGTTCATGACAGAGCAAGCAGAACACTAACGTACCGACTAACCTACATATAAAAAGAAAGAAAATGTACTGTGATTTGGCATTCAGAATGAGTAGGAGGAATTTATCATCAAATAGATCAGATAAACGTAAGGATTCCTCATCATGCCGATACAGGATCATATAGAAAATCACAAACAGAACAAAAAAATCGGCAAGAAAATAAATAAAATGTTCTCTCAGACAAATGCCTCGATTGTCCCCATGGTTTAATGGAATGGATTAGATCGGACTCGTCATCTGTGTTCGTCATCATGGAGAACCGAATCCAGAAATATAACAACGATTTAGAACACCTACTCACGAAGATTACTAGTGAAAGAAACATCTGTACAACTAGATAAAGCAGCAGCGCAGCAAGCGCGACAAGCAATGCAATTCTCTCAGACAAATGCCTCGATTGTCCCCATGGTTTAATGGAATGGATTAGATCGGACTCGTCATCTGTGTTCGTCATCATGGAGAATCGCAAACCGCAAAATACAAAAAAAAAAAAAAACAACACCAGCAGTTTGCACATCCCACAACCTCAACTACTCAAATCGAAACGCATAAAGAAACCCTACCACAAAATGCTACATCTACATCTCTAGAGTCCAGATGACCGAATCAGCACAGGTAACAAAGCGAAACGAGGCATGCGACCAGATCAAGGGTGAGGCGGAACACGGGAACGAACCTTGGCCCTCATCGCGGCGGCGGGGACGGCGAAGCCTCGCTCTCCCCTTCTCTCTCGACGGCGGCGGCGGCATTTGTGGAGGCGGCGAACCGGGTGAGTTGGGGCGGCGAGGTCTCTCTCGTCTTATTTATAGAGCTAGGGAATCAGCGGAAGGGAGAAACCCTAACCAGGCGTGAGCGATGGACGGCTCAGATCTTCCGCCAACCCGGGTTCTCCGATTAGGGTGCTTTATTTAATGGGCCCAGAAAAAAGGCTTTACCATCTTATTAGCCCGGCCCAATAAAAGTAGAAAGCTTTTGAATCAAATTCAACGCGAATTCATAAAAACGATAGATTTGTGCCTCGTTTTACAGGACATATGGAATGAATATAAATTTAAAAACTCAAGGATTCATTTCGTGGTAGTAGAACTAGAACTACGTGGTGTGCCACGTCATCGATGCTGCCTCAGTTGATGACTTGGCTGGCGGCGCTCGGGTCCGCGTCGCCGTCGGCGCCGGCGCCGGCGCCGGCGGGGGGATCCGGCGCGTACTGGCCGGGCGCCGCCGGCGAGCCCCAGCCGATGGGCTTGAATGGGATGCCGGGAGCGGCATGCCGAGCCGGGCATCCCGGGGAACAGCGGGAACGACGGGATCGTCGACGGCGGCAGCCACCCCTTCATGCTGTCGCTGCCGGCGGCGCTCCCACGCCTCCGCCGCCGGTCCAGGAGCCGGCGCCGGCGCCGCCGCCGCATCCGCATCCGCCGCGAACTCCAGGTGGCTGATCTCGTTCTCGTAGTCGTCCAGCAACGGGTCCAGCGGCTCCGTCTCGTCGTCGTCGGCGGCGGCGGCGGCCTTGGAGCCGAAGGCGAAGCCCTGGCCGAAGTCGCCGTCGACGTCGTGGAGGATGCGCAGGCCATGGCCGGAGCCGGCGAGGAGGACGAGGCAGACGAGGATGGACAGCTTCTTCTCCATGGCGTTCCTCCTCTTTGGCTTTCTTGGCCTCCTGCAAATGAGGAGACGCGTGATGAAACCATCAAATCCATCGAAGAAATTATAGCTTGGCAGCAATGGAGTTAGGTTGGATCATGGTGACCTGCATTCTCATTTCAGTATGATAATCTGATAGCTCCAGGAATTGAGAAATGGCATGTCGAAGGTGTGCATTGCCACCTAAACTGCATCAGCATCGTTGAGTATTTGGTAATCTAAGCTAGTATGATTTGCAAATAGATTTCACTGCACATAGGCTTGAATCAACAACCTTGATGGATCCGCATCTGTTCAGCATTGCAGCCTTGGAGCAGATTTTGAACACAGCCTGACTGCCTGAGATAAATTCAGTGTGGACAGCAACACAACATACTGATCCAGAGTTTTGTACGTTCCATTGTCTCTATTCTTTATCCTTATATCTCCTTCTCTTTATCCTTTCCTCTTCCTTTTCTCATTTCCCCTTATTCATGCAACTTTGTAACTTATCATTTCTATCAATGAAATGGCTACAAGGTAGAGCTGTCTCTACATTCTTATGTCCAAAAAAAAAAAAAGATCCAGAGTTCAGAATTCAATGCTATCATATTATTCAGCAGTCCATGTCCATGAAGCCCCTGCTATCAGTAGTATCATGATGGTCACACAAGTCTAACATATGTTTCAGTTCAGTAACGAATTTTGAAATACAATTTATATAGTTACATACTCCCTATGTCCCATTTTAAGTACAGCCATGGTTTTTCGAGCCTAATTTTGACCGTCCATCTTATTTGATTTTTTTTTAAAATAAAAACATAAGTCACAAGTAAAGTACTATTTATATTTTATCTTCTCATAACAACAAAAATACTAATTATACAAAAAATTTAAAAAAGACGGACGATCAAAGTTGGGCGCGCGGAAACTTATGGTTGCACTTAAAATTGGACGGAAAGTATAACATAAGTTATGAGCGGTTATATTTTTTCTAGAAGCACGCTAAAATTAACTATCCTATTTTCTAATTTCTGCAAACGAATTATGGTGATCTCATTAATTCATTGTTTTGCTGAGCTCCACTAGTGAAAAGAAGAAAATTAATTGAGCCGCTTGAATAACACTACTCCTACATAACAGAAGAAATGCAGGGCAGAGCAGTTGAAATATTGATTCAGATTTCAGGAAAGCACACAGCTCTCAGATGACAACTGACAACCAATGTCTGCAATACGCAACTGAGCATGGTACAAATTCTTGATTCATTCCACTGATGAAAACCCAGCTAATCTATGATTTCAGTTCTTAAAACCCAGACAATCTACTCGCTCTTCTTGAACTTCATGTTCCCCTTCGGTATCTTGCTCAAGACACCTTGATCAAGTTTCTGATACTGGTCACGCAGCAGGCCAAGAATATTGTAGAGGAAATCATCAACTTGATCTTCATACTTCTCATAGAGCACGGGCAGTGTGTGAGCGCTAACAAATCCTGTTCCAGTTAATCAAATATGAAATATCAGTGACGTTTGTCGCTAATACAGTGGACTGCGTACATTCAGAAAATAGTGACAACATGAAATATCTAAATTTTAGAGGGAGAGAAAGATCTTATCATGGAAGAAAGTTTGAAGTAGCAGTCTCTTACCAATGTAAATGACAGTTAAGAAATTGCACCAGCCCCCAATAACAGCCGCAGCCCACAGTCCAACGATTGCCTGAAAGGAACATTAGTTTGAAACAGGCATAAAGGTCAGTGATAAACAAACAGAACAATTTTGTTTGCATATTCAGGGTTTGATTCTTTAGTCTTTACCAGTTTAATCTATCCATGATGTTTATGGAGTAAATAAGAACCTAAAGAAGGTCCACATACCAGTACAAAGTGCTTCAGGTTTCTTTCACAAGACACATCCTGAAGAAAACTTATGAACTTATTTACTTGGGTACCAACTGCAACTGCAATGTTCACAAACAGCTCTTCTGGCAGCTCAACACGGGGTACTTTAGAAGGAGATCTAAAAAGTGGCAAAAGGCATTTTTTATGACAACATGAAGAATTATAGGGGATACACTATTCAGATGCTTTGTAAATTCCATACCCGCTTAGAGCATTTGAGAAATTGGACCACACGAACTGGGCAACCATCCCAAGAACAAGGGCAAATGAAATAATTGTTAGGAAGTGGTAGTCAAGCCACTCAAAGAAAACCCAAATTGCTGTTGCAAGAGCCAGGACACTGGAAGATATCTTCTTGTTCCTCCATAGCAACACATCAGCAGCTACAAGCACAGACAGAGAGCATCACACATGGCTACACAAAGGAAACATTATAAAAATATAAGAAGATCACATACGCTTTCCACCACCCAGAACTAGATGAATGGTCTTCTGACGACCAAACAGCTTATCCTTCATTTTGTCAGAGGCAGCGCCTACGTCGAACTTCCCAGACTTCTGCTTAGGAAGGTTCTCAGCAATGGTATCCATGATGCTGCTCATAATTTTTTCTGTTGCACTCTCTGAATGTTCCGACATCTTTTCGTACCTCACTGCAGAGCACAAAGATAAGTTAGGCAATATGATACTAATCATATCATGAACATAATTATGAGGAGAAGAACCAGTGAAATTCCAAGACATATTCAAGTCTAACTAAAATTAGGGCCAATGTGCTTGCTTGACTGAATTCATTGGGACTACACATTCAACATTTCAGGCTAAAGCATATACACAGACTCAAATTTGTTATCACTTGCTAGGATACCCATTCCGACTAGTAGCTTTAGTCCCCAGAATTCTCAAGTCTCAATAGTCGCCAGATCATGGGGCAATCTTCCTTTTTTTTTCTCGACTAAAGCTTCTTATCAGAACAACTTAAGATAATCAATTCAGATTTCAGTCATGCAATTTGACAAGCATTCGTTGAGAGAGAAAAAAAGTTTTTTTTTTTTGAAAGATGTCACGCAAAGAAAGGAAGACTTTGGATTGTTTTTCATCTAAATCCTTTATAGTTGTATACTCTTTACAAAGTACAGTGCTTGCTGAATCTGTTTGCTACAGTACAGCAAAATTGGGGGAATCGAATCGAGTACCAAAACAAGCGTACCGTAAAACAAAAACAAAAGTACCGAAATCAACCCATAAAAATCATAGATTATTAACCAAAACTATCTCCTTTAATGAAATCTGCCCAGACCAAGACCCAGGCTGACCGATCAAACATCAACCAAAAAAAACTTCGATTTCTGGCCTAAGAAAACATCATATACCTTAAAGAAGCATAATCAGAAATCAGAAATGATCTGGTACGGTTCCTCACCTAATAGCAAAAGCGTCACAGAATCACAGCATTCATGATAAGACAACCACCTCTAAAATCCCAACCAAAAAAATATAAACAGACACACGAGCAATCAAATCAACCGCTCTACAATCAACCCCCAATCACACAATCTAAAAAAACCAAACCACGCCCTTTCCCCCAATCTTCCAAACCTATATTAAAAAAAAACAAATCTACCTTTTCGTTCAGTGGAGTCCCCAAGATTCTCCCTTCCAACAAAAGGCTAGCCAAAAAAGAAAAGAAATAAAAAGATTACACCTCCACATCGCCACACCTAGCGACCATCAAAGCTCGAACCAACCAAGAACAAGGTATCAAACAGATCATACCCAGGGGAGACACAGCAGCAGATGAACGAAGAGACGGAGAAGCCCTCGGCTCTCGAGCTTCTTGGAGACGAACGAGGCGAAGAGCAAGAGCAGGTATTCTTTTTTTTGAAAACCAAGAGCAGGTATTCAAAGTAGGAGTAGTAGTAGTAGTAGATGGGGAAGTGTTCTTCAAGGGGACTAGTAGCAATTTTATTCCAGTGGTGTGGGTGCGCGGCGTGTGATCTGATTTGCAGCCTGTGCTGTGCTGCACTGCGGGTCCCACGAGTAGGTTATCTGCTACGGGTTGTTTCACTTACAGGTGGGCCATAGTGGGGGGATATTCATGGTGGGGCCCACGTGCAAGAGAATGTCACGATCTCGAGTAGGAAAGGAAAAGAAAAGTGGTTGCATGGAGCACGAGGGAAGTGTGGTCCATTCCGAGGATATTTTTCGAATTTATTATTGGGCTTGTTTGTGTTGAGCAAATCGCCATGTTGCCTGTTGCTGATTCGAAAATAATTGCTGAATTGTTCGCTGGGGCCAAAATATATATGAGTTTAAGCAAAATTTACACTCCACGTGGGTGCCATTGTTCAAAAAAAATTGAAGAAGAAAGAGTTGAAGATTGAGTTGCAACTGCCTAGATATATAGGCACGGGGCAACTAAAAGTAACCACAACCTGTTTGTAAGTCGTTTTTGATTTTCTTAAATCAATTAAGTTTATAGAAAAGTATAGTATTCTCTTCGTCCAAATATAAAACATAAAATTAGATGAGACATTTTTATAGTATACAATACTGAACAGACTATGTATAATCAATTGTGCTTTCCTTAAACAGTTCACGTCATTGTATTGTACTATGATTGAAAATGTGTTTTTGTGGTTTGCTAAAAATGCCTTTTGATATGATTATCTAAAGATATTTATCCTAATCTATGACGCACTAAAATGGTACTATTGTGGACTAGGTTCTCTTGACATATTCTTTTTTATGTGTGCTCACCCTAGTCCAAAGTGCAAACTAGTGTAAGCACATGTGGTGTTAGCCCTTGTACATTATAAAACTATGCTCGAAATATATGGCCCAATGTGTAAAATTACTCTTATAAATTTGATAAACTTCACAATCTATGACAAAAACAATGGCCCTTGAGGCCTTACCTCCTTGCATGATTGATGCGCACAATAAAACACCATGGCTTTCGCTTTCTATGAAAATTCTGGATTTCAAACTCATAACGGTGCATTTCATGTAAAAAAATCTATATAAAGGTATCTCCTGTGATCTTCATAGACAAAATTTAACTTTATAGTAGTTGATTTAGACATTTAATACCTAGAATAGTGAGCTGTCACAAAATCAGATAATCCACTCCATTAGACAATTAGAACATAAAAAGCTAAAAAAATATGGGTGCTAGTTAGTAAACATAGAATGGCACTGCCAAACTCTTTTGGCAAGAGAAAGGTTTGGCAACTTCCGCTTGAACGGCGGAAGTTGTAAGCATTGAAGCCTCCCAACAAGATTCCTCGCTATCAAACTCATTGGAAAGCCTGCAACTGTTATTTTTTATATTAAAAAAAAAACTCCATCGAAAGAGTCAGAAAAAGGCCTTCTACAAAGCACCAAAGGCTGGATCATTGGGCCGGGTCACTGGCTGCGGTTGGACGGACAGTGGGCCTCTGCTGCCGTGTGGGGTGGGCCGGCCCATAGGCCCATGTAGTCAATCCATACTCGGCCTGTGAGGCTGCGCCGCCTTCGCCGGATTCTTGGCCTCGTCTCCCGGGCGGACGCCTCCGCCGCCCGCCGCCTCGCCTGCGTCGATCGATCTCCATCGCCGCCGCGCTACCATCGTTTCCGGCGTCTGCTGTCTCCGCCGCATATCCTCGCTCGATCGCTGGCTGGTGAGTATCCATGTATCCCCTCTTTCTCGAATTTGCATTAGCCCTAGCTAGGGTTCACAAAATGTGTGTGTCGCTTAGTCATCCTGACATATCGCATATGCTCTTTGATTTGTGCTAGAATCGTGTGCCAGGCTAGCTTAGATTGTTTCAGATATGTGTTGAAATTGAGAACAATTCTACATGTTAAATTGAGGGATACATTTTTTTTTCTGATGAAGTTGCGTGCTTGTACAAATTAGTCTTGATTTTCACCGCACCTGAATTTCATTTCTCAAACGGAAAAAAACTATGTACAAACGACGGGCAAGGCTATAAATTATTCTCGATTGATTATACCCTCGCTAGTCATTGCTCGTTAATTCCTTGCTGTTATTGATTGATAGCTCAAAAATAATCCAGATTTTTCACCCTTCTCCACTGAATGTCTAGTTACTTCTCCTTTTCAGTGTCAATCCGACTACGGTACCAACGAATTTAAGAGAAAATTAATTTAAGTCGCTCATCTGTTCTGTTGACATGTGTAATGAATTATATTCTCTTTCCTTGATTGGACGGACCTTCAGGTCAACGAAGTGTGAGTGTTGAAGATGAGTTGTCAGAAGTTGAGCCGTCAGTCTCTGCACTTGGCGTTGAACGAGGGGCGCGGCTTGTACTCGCTAAGGCACATGGACGTATCAAAGCTCTTCTACCCATCAATGGCAGAAGCACTGGAAGCAGAGGCTAAAGCGAAGAAGAAGAAGAAGAATGGCGCCAACAAAATCGGGAGCATCGGCCGTTTGCCAGCACCGAGCATACACTACCAACCACATGTGCCGGCTACGTCTAATCCATACAATTTCACTAATGTGTTTGCTCTATTTGGGGAGAACAAGAACAAGATCCTCTTCTCAGACATGGAAGGCCACTCCAGCACCTACAACACCGAGTTGCATTCCTTCATGATCATGCCTGATCTGAATTCACCAAAGGGACCCAATTGTTTGGCTGCTCATATCACCCGCACTGCTGCCCACGCGAGGTATGACTTTGATATCCGGCCTGATGTGGACTACGATTTCTTTGCCTATAATCCCCATGGTGAGCACACTGACAGCCTCTACTTGATGGACATGGACCAAGGCAAACCAAGCTCCTTTGAACTGCTTGCATACTATCCTGTGGGGGAATGGCAATGGTGCTCGCTCCCATTGCCGCCGTTCTTTGATGATCCGGAGCACAAGGCCTACAACAACATATCCTACGCAGTCATTGATGGTACCCGAATCTGCATATCATCTACCACTGCGACCTACTCTTTTGACACAGTGGCCCTCGAGTGGAGCAAGATTGGTGAATTGTGATTGGGTGTTGCCCTTCCACGCCAAAGCCGAGTACATTCCTGAGCTCAAACTATGGCTTGGCCTGTCAGCTAGCAGTAGTCCTTCTGACCTGTGTGCTTTGGACCTCTCCACCGCTGCCATGGATTCTTGTGGTGTGCTACCGATGGTGCATCATGTTGGGCTTGATGCTGACCTTCCTGAGGGTTGGTCGCTGAAAAATCGTACCCTGGTGAACCTGGGCATGGGCCGGTTTTGCATTGCCATGTTCTTCCATACTGCAGATGATGGTCCTCAGGTGATCGTCTTCACCGGTGTGGATGTCGTGCCCTGTGGTGACAATCGACAAGGGGGGCAGGCCCTCCACAGGATCAAGCACAAGTCCAAATGCCTTGTCACAGACAGGATCGAGCATGTGCTATGAATTGTGATCATCGCTGCTCTTATCTAGAGATGGCAATCGGGACCCATAATCTGAGACCCGACGGGTTTTTACTCTATTAGGAGTTAATCGTGTTCTAACTCTTATACCCATGAGTTTTCTGATGGACGAAAACTCTTACTCATTGGGTACGTGAGTATGGGTCAGTTCTTTACCCACCCATACCCATCAACCCATGGGTGAAAAAAAAAACCGTTGATTGAGGCTAAAACTATGAGCAATATAAGTCTCAACTACTACTAAATCATAGCATAAAACTCCTTTCACGTCTTAAGCATTGCTCTAGTCTAATTATATGAAATTATTACTTGATTTCTTGATTATGTAATATGGTTGTACAATTTTTTTACTCTCCTTTGAACACTAATATTAAATAGCATTGTTGCTAGAGAAAATATTGATGGTTTACAACTCTAATATGGCTAATTATAGTACAAAACTATAAATCTTAGCCCGAATGATCAAGCACAAGTCGAAACGTTTCATCACTCACATCAAGTTCGTACTCTGAGGTAATCGATTGATCCTCATTTATCCATGTTTAACCTACTGGGAGAAGTAGGTTCAGAGCCAGTAGGAGGACAAATGCTGCACGCAGTGATTTTGCTTTAATGTGCCATCTATATATTCATGTTACTGTTGTACTAGTGTTTTATTTTTTTGTCGTAAGGACTATGTACTCCATATCTTAGCCCTTGTTTCTCTGCCAATAAAACTAAAGCTATAGCTCAAGTGTGGCGTCTGCTCAGAGATTGGCTGTGAATGGCATTCCCGCTTCCAGAAGAAGGGCCTATGGAGTTTGGGAATTGGTGGCTGAAATCTTGGAGCCGTTTTCGGACGTGCTACAGGGGGATTTTGATTCCCTTTGTCTCATGGTGTATTGGTTCATTTGAAAAGAACGCAACACAAGGATTTTTGAGCATACATCTTGCACAACAGCTTAGCTCTACCGGGATATTAGAGAGGAAATCCTAATTTGGAGAGAAGCAGAGATCTTTAAACGAGTAGATTATCAGGGCTCAGTTTTGTGAGAGTTCTTAGGTGATGTTTGAATCTTCTGAAGATGAGGATGAAGATGAAGATTAAGTGTTTCACGTAAAACGAGGTGGTAATAACGTGTAATTAATTGAGTTTTAATTATTACAAACTTGAAAAATGGATCAATCTTATATTTTAGAACAACTTTCATATATAAAGTTTTAGCATGAAACGCACCATTTATCAGTTTGAAAAGCGTGTCATGAGTATCCAAAATCTAATCCAACTTTGTTAGAGACGTCACCCGAAGGTGATCGCTCCTTTTTCTTCCTTTTCTTTGGGGAGTTAGCCGCGGCTAACACCATGCTCCTGTCTAAAGTCGATTACTGTAAAACTACACTATCTTTCTCCTTAATACAATTTGGGTGACCTCCTTTGGCCGTCCCGGCAAAAAAAAACTATAGCTCAAGCTGCAGTCACAAAACTTTGTGCTGCAAACATAAAAGTAGAAAAAGGGATGAACATCAGGGACGATACTCTCACTCGTGAGGGTACAGTGCAAAGATCTCATAATGCAGTGGTAGTATGAGCACTATTCCTACCATTTTGTTGTGGTAGTATGCACGTTGTAAGGAAATTAAAGAATCTCTTATGAAGAACGGAGTAAATTGAACTGTCCCTGTCGTTTCTTCAACAATTAATCAACACAGCTTCTACGGATTATAGGTTGCAGCGGTTGCAGCACTGCGAGCACAAGTTGACAAAGATCGATTAATGAAGCTGAAGTTACCGCGACCACCTACAACTGAAAAAGATAATTAATTACTAATGTTTGAGGGAGTTCCTTGTTGCTTCGTTAGTGGAATTTGGCCCGGCACAAAGTGATAAAATGAAAACGCAAATGGAGATTGGCCCGGCGCAAAGTGACAAAACGAAACCGGAATTGGAGATGCGGGGTATCGATCCCCGTACCTCTCGCATGCTAAGCGAGCGCTCTACCATCTGAGCTACATCCCCGTGATGAGCACGAGTTCTTTGATCTTGTTTGATATAGTGTTGATAACTGATGGACTGTAAATCGCCAAAAATGCGTATGCAACACTGCAGCTAGCAGTACATCGATATGCAAGTGTTAGTGAAGCCTGACCAGCTTCACTGGCTGGCTGCCTCACAGCTAGTAGCAGAAACCAATACTATCTCGTTGTGGCTTGGTCCGCCAACGCGCGCGCTACGATAGTTCGTGCGTAGGCTTGTGGTGAACTGGTGATCAGCCTAGAGTTTGAGGCAGGAAGTCGTGTTCCAACATGCAGTAAGACGCGCGCGTATTTAAGACTCAACTTTCTAAATGTTTTACCGATAATATTTTATTTTAAATTAAATTTTATTTGATAGATAACATTTGAATTTACTCTCGTATAATTGTGATTTTTTTGCTACAAGCAATCGTATTATTTGAGAAATTTAAAGTCAAAAACTAGTTTTAAAAACCGTGCTAAGTTTGACCGTGTCTTAATCAATAGGAGGAAGGAAATATATATGTAGCAACAGTACATACTTAGAGCACGTAAGGAAGAGGAGATCGAGATGAGGAAACAAAGGAGAGAGAGGATACGGAGGAAACCATACCGTTCGATTTTTACTCTCGCAGCGGCGCCATTACGCCATGTATAATATTTTTTTTCTACCATTCACGACTGCAACTTAATTTTACTCTTGTACACTTATTCATACTTATATAAATTCATTTTACTCTCATTATATTCAATGAAATTAGCACAACTCCAAGCGCCGTTTCGTTAAAAAAAAAAAAACGGAGCGCCGCATTCCTCAATTTTTCAACGAGGTTTGTCAGTTTGCGACGACGCCGTTGGACCACCAGATGACCGAGCAGAAGCAAAGCTTGGGCGTCGCGTGGCCCGGAGCCCCCATCTCCCCCGACTGCTGTGACGTGGCCCAATGGCACCGTTCAAAAGCCTATCCGGCAGCATGGCCCATATATACCAGTATACCAACCACCACAAGAGAGATTGAGAGAAGCCAAGGCCGCATTCCCTACTACAACTTACAAGGCATACAGACAGTGCCGAAATCATGGAGGTTTAAGCAGCCATGGCCACCCAAAGCTCGTCTCCAACAACACCTTCTAAGTTTGGCACTTTGCATCATTAATGTAAATCAGCTCTAGCGAAGGTGAGGTACTAACCACAGAAAAGGAAAAAAAAACCATGTACAATGTGGTGCATATATATACCTACATTGAATATTATGCCATCAGTTAACCGATAGAAAAAACATTAGGTTGCCAGTTTCTGGCCTATGTTGCATGTCTTATGTTTGGGTGGCCATGCATGAATCGATCAGTGCATGTTGTTGATCAGTATTGTGTGTTGAACTGATGGACTAATGGACTATAAGTCGCCATGCATTTCATCCATTCTTTTCCACCACAAAAATGCGTGCAATCTGCAAACTGCAAAATGCAGAGTGAATGAACGCAACAATATGCGTATAAATGCATCGGCATCTTCCTGAATGCTTATATATAGGCATAGCCTCGACGCAGTGCACACAGAGTATAGCAGTAACCAATTAATCAACCTAGCTTAATTACATAGACGACTAGCTAGACGAGCTAGCTAGCTTAGCACACATGGCGTCTTCACCTCGAGCTCGCTCGCCGTGGCAATGGTGGCCGTCGTCCTGCTCCTCGGTGCCACCACCCAGGCGGCGCGCCTCCTCGACGAACTCGTCCCGGCATTCCGGTGCCGCGATCCGGGCGTTCCGGCGGTCAGTCCCACCCTCCCGACCATCCGACCATCGCCGGCGTGCGGGCGGTCGGCCCCACCATTCCGACCATCCCGACGATCCCCGGCGTGCCGACGATCCCGACGGTGCCGGAGCTGCCGGTAAATCCGGGAGGCGTGGTACTGCCGACGATCCCGAAGGTGCCATTGCCCGCGGTGAATAATCCCGGAGCCGTGGTGCCAGCTCTGCCGGTGCCGCGCGATCCCCGGGGCCGCGGGGGTGTCGTGCCGACCCTGCCGGTGCCAGCCGCCGCTGCCCGCCGTGCCGGGAGTCCCGCTGCCGGAGGTGCCCGGCGTCCCTCTGCCGCCGGTGCCGTCCGTCGTCCCGCCCGTGCCTTAGGTCAACTCCGGCGAGCCCCTTGCCGTCGTTAATTATATGCATTAATTACTCCGGCGAGCTGACGTGTACGTGACATTGACCGTGTGCGCCATGCATTGGCCGCCGGCGCCGGCCATCTACAGATTAATTACTCCATCCGTTTCATAATGTAAGTCATTTTAGCATTTTCCATATTCATAGTAATATTAATGAATCTAGATATATATACCTATCTAGATCCATTACCATCACTATGAATATGGGAAATGCTAGAATGACTTACATTGTGAAACGGAGGAAGTACGTACTACGTGTGTTAACTAGTAAGTACAGATTAAGATGACTTGCATGTACGTTGTTACGTCAAGTTGGTATAGTGTTTGTGTAATCAGCGTGTGTGTGTGCAGACCAGGGGCAGTATATGTTTGTGGCGACAAATGCGTCACTCTCTGTATATGTACGTGTGCAAAAGCTTAACGTGTTGCTTAAATGATACGTGTCATGTTAACAAATATATATTTCTATCACCGTTTTAATTGTGTATATCTTCGTTGGCAAATTACCACGCAATCTTAGTAAAAGTGCCCCTTAGCAATATTGTTTGGGATGACATATGCGCCACTTATTTCAAAATTTACATATAATCATGTGAGAAATGAAAGCCCATATATACTTGGACTTAGTGGCGGACGTAGCTATAGAAAAAAAGAATGTGTTTGATGCTCATTCTATAAGGATAATCGAACACAACATTTATATTATAATCACATAAAAAGTATAATATAATTACTAAATTAAAACAAACATGAATATTTAAGATGGTACCTAATTAATCTTTGAGCCGTAAATAGTAAAAAAAACTACTCAAATCTTAAATAAAAAAATCGAAGGAAATAACCAACTGATCACTTGTTGCTCATCCGTCAATCAAATTCGAAGTTGCACTACAATCCTACGATACCTTGGTTCTGAACTTATTACGGGAAAGTGAATTCATCTCTCGAGGGGATATTCTTTCATTTCGTGCATGTCACCTAAATAATCATCAAATATATATACATTAATATGTAATATATCACTCCACAAACATGCAAGACCAAATTCAACTTCTATAAGTTGCAACAAAAATAATAAATTAAATTGAAAATAGTTATCGCACATTCGCAATTATATTTGTTATTTTTGTTACAACTTGTAGAAGTTGAATTTAAACTTGCATGTTTGTGGAGTGATATATTTCATATTAATCTATGTTGCCAATTTTTTTTTATTTTTTTATAACTTTATATGATATACAAACAATGAGGGAATGTCCCCTCAAGGGATGAAAATCCACATCCAACTTATTACCAATGATACTTTTCCCATCAAGCATGGCCGGCATTCGGACTCAATAGCCTTTCTCGCCCTCAGCCAGCGGCAGCGATTCAGATTGCCCCTCCATCTCCATGGATTGCACCCATAGTTTTCGCTCCTGTTAAAAGCTCCTCTTCAGAGAGCATGCATGCGAGGAATGAATGAAGAAAGTGAAAAAAAACAAGTCACAAACAAGAGCTTTGCTACGGTCCAACAGCTGGTACCTCTAGGTACTAGTACTTCCAGGTGCCAAGTAAAATCCAACCATTCAATCTAAAAGGGTACGATGGGAACAACGGTTGAGAGGTCCTCCCCCTCCCAGTGAGGCAGAAACCGCGCATCCTCTGCTCATCCACCATGCTCGTTCGGTCGGAAGCGGGGATCGTCGGCGAGCTTGGGGGAAGCGCAGCACAGGAGTAAATGCTAGTCCAGGCCGGGAATCTCCTTCGCCATGGACGAGCTCTTGAACTCCTCCGTGGGCTAATCTACACCGGATCTCCATCGCCATGAACTAGATAGCATCAGCTCCTCTGTTGCCATGGACCACCGTGTGAGAAAAAAATTGGACACAGGAGCATCATCCGGTGAGGAAAAGAAAAGCCAAAATTCAGGTGGATCGATCTCCAGCACCATGTACGATGGACCAAAGCTGATGCTCCTCCATCACCATGGAAAAATCAAGCGTCAACCGTGGGAGAAGAGAAAAAAGAGAGAAAAATGGGATGGGGAATCGAACTAGTGACCTCTGGATCTAGGACTAGGACAAGAAGGGTGG
>CM020180.1:33367450-33386627 GCA_009805545.1 Oryza longistaminata | reverse complement strand
TGCACCGATTAGTTGTGACTTGCGTCAGGAACTGAAAAGTGGAGTACTTTTTTTTTTCCATGTCAAATTCTCTGCGTAGCTGCCGCCCACGAGATTACATCAAAGTTCAAAATGTTCAAACATAAACCGTACATGTACAAGTACAATACAATGGCATGACCTCAACACATGCGTGTACCCAAAATAATGTGCACAATTAACCAGCAACAGAGACATCACATCCATAAAATTCAAACTCAAGTATGAAATTAAATCAACACACTCAACACGAACATTGAGAAATTTCACATCAGAAATCTCTCAGTTTACCTACTGGCGCGCGGTAACCTCCGCCGCCGCCGCCGCCGTGGACGTACACGGCGAGTTCGCCGCGCTGCCTACGCCATGGAGGCGGCGCCTGGAACGGCAATGGGCACGTTCACGGTCGGGATGGACGGCATCGGCGGCAGCGTCACCGCCGGCACGGCGGGATCCCGGCGGGCATCGGTGGCAGCGTCACCTTGGGCACCGCCGGATGGCCGGGACGGCGGCGATCGGCGGCAGCGCCGCCGCGTTAGGGACGACCGCGGGCACGGCGGGAACGGCCGGGATGGCAGCATCGGCGGCAGCGCCACCTTGGGCACGGCCGGGATGGCCGGATGGCCGGCATGGGCGGCAGAGTGGTGGGCAGCGCCGGCACGGCGGGAGGCCAGGGAGAGCGGTGGGAGGCGCGGCCGCCGCCGCCGCCGTCGCCGGCGTGTCGGCCAACATGCGGGCGGCGTAGCACGTGCTGCTGCTGCTGGCGGCGAGCAGAGCGCACGCATCGCCATGGCCACGGCCATGAAGCTTACACTAGAAGCCATTGCAGCAAGACTAGCTTGTGTGTGTGTGTGTTTTTCTTAATCTGTTCTTGCAGTGAGTGCGAAGAACACGAGCCAATCTGTGCGCAATTTAAAGGCTAATTAAGTGAATATATATCCGGTTAGATCGGTGGTTGGCCAGAACGGTGTGTCGTTGCAGCTGCAACAAATTTGTTCTTTAATCGCCCATGTTTGGTAATCAGAACTCATATATGCTTGCTAGGATGTTCATCGATCGATCCCAAAAGGAATAATAACAAATGGAGAAATTCTGAAATTGTGTGGCCAAGGCAGGAGATTTAGTTGTAGCGATCGGCCAAATATATTGTCGACGAGGTTGTTTTTGTTTTGATTATTTGTTAGTGCATACTCCGTACCATCCGTGGATCGAAACTTCTTTGTTTAGGTGCAGCTTCAATCTGTTGAACCGTTTTGTTCGTGTCAGCTTTTTCTAAAGGAGTATTTTGCGTCAGTTTTATCGACGACGTAAGCATATGCAGAATTTTTTTATTAAAATATTTACAAAATATAATTTTTTGTTCCAAAATTTACAAAACTAGTCACCCGCCGCCCTTTAAAAATCGCCCTCCAAAAAGCGATTTTCGTGATATGGTAGATGGCTGTTGGCTCATGCCCAACGGGCCGACTGTAGGGGGCATGCCATTCCGCCTACAAAAGGGCAACGAGGGCCCTAGAAACATATTTTGGAGGTGGCATCCCGTACAGTGTTAAACCGCCCTCCCTAAGGGCGGCAAGGGGGCCGCCTACACAATGTTAAACCACCTTCCCTATGGGTGGCAAGGGGCCGCCTGCAAAATGACAGCCCCTTTGCCGGCCGTTACTTGTGAGGCGAGGTTGTCTGCCACGTCATTAAAATCGCTCCCTCCCAGAGGGTGGTGGGCAACTATATTGTAAATTTTTAAAACACGAAATTAGTTTTTTAAATATTTTAATAAAAAAATAAAAATAAAAAAGTTCAGCATATGCATGGTTGTTTGTTTTGGCCCGAAAAATTTGCTGCATAGGCAAAGCCCAACATTTTTGGGCCGTAAATTTCAGGCCGTTTGCCCGGAATGCTTTAGCCCCAAAATTAACAGTCACATATAAGAACGCATTTTCTTCTCAAAAAAAAATATATTAAGCACGCATGATTTTTTTTTTTGGAGGAAACAGGGACCACTTTATTCAATCAAAGCATCGACACAAACAAGTTGTGCGATAGCAGTACAGCTATTGTCCGGCCAGAAATGAGTAGTTCCTCAACTCGGCTTTTATTAGCTAAAACATGACTAATATGATTTTCATTCCTATGCACCTTAGCCAGACTAATATCCCAACAAAAATAGACACGTATGATTCAAAGTTCAAACAGTGATAAAATAGTGGGGTTACACAAGATTAAATTAAAACCTATAATATTCCACGTATAATTAATTCGTGCATTAAGCACGTTAATTTTGCGAGCACTCGGAGATTGGGTGACGCGACCCACATGTACCTGGTCTGTACTGCACAGTGCACATCATACACACACGATTAATTCATCAGTACACACAAATTACCAACTTAACGTAACAACACACGGTAACATATGTACTCTTCCCATCCAAGTAAAAACCAACTTCTAACTACGTCTAAATTCATAGACAGAAGTTAAATTTTTTTAAGACAGGAGGAGTACTTAATTAACACACAGTAATTAAGGAGGCACGTTAATTAAGCCGCCGGAGTACACATATCGCGGCGGCGTGAGCAACGGTACAACTTAACGGGCGCATGGGCTCGCCGGAGTTGATTAACACCTATGGCACGGGCGGAACGACGGACGGCATCGGCGGCTGTGGGTCTTCCTGCACGGTGGTCGACGACGCCGGCGGCACGCCGGGGAATAATCCGGCGCCGGCTCCAGGATCAATCGGCGGCACAAATGGCGGCACTGGCAGGGTTGCCATGCCGGCGATCATCGGCACGCCGGGGAAGATCGGCACGATCACCGGCACGCGGGCACGCCGGGATCACCGGAACGAACGGGACCCCGGGCCGACCACCGGCACTCCGGGCACGCCGGGGAACACCGGATCCCGGGCCGACCGCCGGCACCCGGGACGCCGGGGATCGCCGGGATGGCGGCGGTGGGAGTTCTTCGTCGAGGAGGCGCGCCGCCTGGGTGGACGTGGCGGTGGCGCCCAGGAGGAGGAGGACGACGGCCACCATTGCTGCCATGGCGAGCGAGCTCGAGGTGGAAGACGACGCCATGGGTACGTTGCTAGCTTACTGGTATACTAGCTGTGTGGAGCGTGGAGGGCTTATATATAAGGAGTTTGCAGAAGAGGAGGCTGGGCATGCAACGCATTACGCATGTTGCTTCATCGCTTGCATTTTGCAGTTGCAGATCATCGCACGCATTTTGTGGTGGAAAAGAAATTACAGTCCATCCCTAAGAAGGTACCATGATGTATCACTTTTTTTATTATAAATTTGGTACCTTTTGGTACCTAGGTATGATGAGGTACCATGAGGTACCAAATTTTTACACTAAATTTTTTTTACCTCATGGTACCTTCTTAAGGACTACAGAATTGCTTATATATATATACTCATGGAATTAATGATGCATGGCCATCCAAACATAAAGAACAATGCAACATAGGCCAGAAACGAGCATTCTAGCAATAAGCTAAATTTTCAACTGGTTAGCTAATTAATGGCATACTATATATCAATGTATGATCAAGAATAATTTATACAAGCATACAATCTCATCAGAAAATAACTTATCCCTCGATTTAACAATTGTACAGGATAATTCACAGGCTAAGCAGGGGCAGATTTACCCATTAGGTAGGGTCGGTCGATCAACAAAGGTCAGCCCATAGAGTTCCAATCGAATCACATGAGACTTTGTTTGTGTAGGATTTTTACAGTCCAACAGGGAGAGGAGGTACCAAATCCTGTACGTCAATATAGTTAGATCTGACGGCTGATGATCCTCAGTACCGTGAAGTACTAGAGTACCCGTGCGGTGTACCTCCCACCACCCGCATCGGTGAGCAAGTGGAAGGGCAAAAATGGATTTTCGCATCGTTTCCGGATGAGGCTGAGTCGCTCGCTCCTTTCCCGTTCCCCTTCTTGGAACGGCGCATCCTTTCCCCAAGATCGCCGGCCGGATCCAAGAAGTCAACGACCTCAGCCACTACCACCTATCGCAGCCGCCGCCCCCTTCTTCTCCTTCTCCTCCCCCAAGGTCCAAGGCGAGGACAACCGATCTTCGGTCTCCTGCTTCTCCTCTTGTAGCTTGTACTCAAATCCAGAAGAAATAAAGCTTCCACTCGCTCATACTTTCTGTGTTCCACAACTCTGTGTTTGGTTTGCTTGTGTGCTGATCAGTAGAATCGACTGGTTTCTCAACAACAACTACTTTTTTTGGAACTTTGATGTAATCCGGTGCAGCAAAATGCAGCGCTGCAGGCCTGCAGCCTTGCCGGTCTAGGAACTGAGGCTGTGTTTAGATCCAAAGTTTGGATACAAACTTCAGTCCTTTTCCATCACATCAACCTATCATACACACACAACTTTTCAATCACAACATCTTCAATTTCAACCAAAATCCAAACTTTGCGCTGAACTAAACACAGCCTGAAACGACTAAAAAAAACAAATTTAACTAAAAAGCTTGCGGTGTTCATGTATAGTTGGATTGTTTTTTTTTTCTCTCTGCGTGGTCGAATTTGACTTATGAATTTAGTCTCGGTAGTATAGTTTGGGAATTTGATGAAAATTTAGAGGCTTGCCTAAAAAAGTTCATGTGAAAATGAAAAATTTTAGAGTTGTTGATAGAGACATATCGGTATGTGTATATGTTTATAGGGGTGAGTGTGCGTCAATGTATATTAATGTCTACTTGTGTTACAAAATGTTTTTACTTCTCATAAAAATATTTTTAATTGTTAAAAGTACTTTTAGAAGACATTCCTTTTGTCTGTGAGAAAAGTTGGGCTGCCGCCGAAGGCCGTTTTCCATTTCCCGGCCCATTAACGAAAAGAAACTGATGTTATAGCCCAACAACGGATCACACTGCTAGTTGGCCTTGGTCCCCTTCTAAAAGAAAGGAAGATAATCTACCGGTTTGACTGCTTTAAACACATAAATTGGCATAAACTAATACTGTGAAAACGGTAATGAAAATTCCTGACTGCCTGAAATTTATTTATGATTTTTATGGACCGAGCCATGTAGAAATGATTACCGATAAAATTGAATAAAAATGATAAAAAAATGGAAATAGAAACGGAAACGATATTGATATTATGTGATTATGTCAACCGTTTCCAAAGTCTACCCTGTTCTAACGGAAAATACCATTTTTATATTATAGTAATTATCATATCTACGTCAATATATATGATCCATTTCTTTATTTGACCCATAGTTTGAGCATCATCAACTCCTCAACCAAATCAGTATAAATTGAGTGCATGGTTAAAAAGGGAGATAAATTGTAATATAATTTACTTAGTTTAACAATTGAATTTATTTCCAATATTATATAGTAAAACTAGAGTCAAATCTTAATAAAATAAAAATTACAAGCAAAATTTTCTTTGGACATTAGTGACCACATCCTATGGATGAGATGTTGCTGTCAGCAAAGAGCTTAAGCTATCTTAGTTCTTTGTCTTCACAAGAATGGGGACACCCGACACCCTGCAGATCTTCTCTGAAGATGAGAAGGCACTGCCCTGTAATCTACATCTGAGCTCCCATTGGCTCAAACTCACCTGGCTCAAGATCACAACAGCACAGCCTGCATCCCAAGAAGAAAAAGAAAACTTCTTCTTTTTTTCTCATCACAAGATCACAAAAACTGCAGAAAGGAACAGGGAATGGAAAACGTCAGAATGGAATGATCCAGAGGAGCTAGACTAGTAGTAGTAGCTAGATAACCCCAAGCCGAGCTAGCAATGATCCAAATCCCACAGTTGCTTTCCTATGGCTTTGGATGTTGGGGGCACATTTCGTTTTCAGATTATGCCCAGATGCAAGTAGAGCACATGTCGTTTCAAATTATTCCGAAATATTACTGTCTTGAAAGAGATGCTAACTTCGCATTGCTCCAAAGGAATCGTATGCTCATGTGTTTCGTTTCAGAAATAAAGAAATTTTGGTTTTTTTGGCGCACCGTTTTCAGATTCTTTTAACTGGTATGATTGGAATGATTTTTACAGCCGATTCAAAGGGAGCAAAACTAACCACTTCTTGTCAAGTTAAAACTTGCACATAACCAATACAATCATGAGAGTGATGACATGTTTTTTTTTTGTGATTTCAGAAACAGAACCGTCAGGGTCACTGTTGGTGAGTTTGGTCTCATATGATGAAGTAAGCTGAATTGAAGAAGGGAGAATCATTTCTGGTTATTACCCCCATAGAAAGAATTTTATGCGTATCTCCAATGCTAGTGGTGGGCAATACTTGGCATGGTATTCATCAAGGCATCAAGCACAATTGCTCATCATTTTTTCATAAAAAAGATATTTATCAACTACATACTACCTTTCTAAAACAAACACTAAAAACATGCTTTGACCCTCAAAAAGGTTTCAAAGAACATTTTATCTAAGGATCGTTCCTATGCTTCGCCAAAACTATATAGACAGCATACAAAATTAGCTAAGGTGGACTTGGTATACAAGGCCTGCGTAGAGGCCGGATGATTTAATCCATTGTCTTAAAGAAAAAGTATACAATGCCTTGTTGTTAAAAAGTAAAAAGACAGGGGAGATCCTAAGATATAATATTTTGTATATATATTTCTTCAAGATATATTTATGGTTTAGTAAAATCTCCTCGGAAAATTCCAACAAGATTTTGGGAAGATACCTTGACTAAGAAAAAAAAATTCCCAAAGAACAAAAAAAAAAAAAAAACACTCTACCTCAGGCTGTCAAAAACATGCCAGGATGGGCAATGTGATGAATAGTCCTATTGAGGTCTCTTTCTGTAGAGAAACTGTCGAAACTAAGGCTGTGTTTAGTTCCAAACTTCAGTCCTTTTCCATCACATCAACCTGTCATACACATATAACTTTTCAGTCACATCATCTTCAATTTCAACCAAAATCCAAACTTTGCCATCAACTAAATACAGCCTAAATTTATGGCTTGGAGCAAACTCAGTTCAGAGTCATCAATTATATGTTTATCGCAACAGTGAGATGGGACCTACATCAGAGAGGAGAGAAGATTTCCTGTCCAATCTGTTTACATGGCATTGATGCACAACAATGTTCCCAAATAAACCAGACTCTATGGCATCTACAAATACCTCTAAAAATTACTTGGCATTTTTTCCAATGCTTCCTGTGTAGGGGTCTGAATTTGACCAAAGATAACCCATGGAATCAACAGGCAGGTGCAGATAATTAGCTACCTGTTTAATGGATCATCTTGATCATTTTTTGCAAAGAATTAACTACCCCAGCTAGATCCACATCAGTCAAATTATAATCCGGTATGAGTAAAATATATTACTACTACTCCCTCAATCCTAAAATATAACAACTTTTAACTCTCAAGATTTATCCCAAAATATAGCAACTTTTCCACCAAGATTCTCTTTCTAACCAATCACAACCATTCACCGTTCACTTTTCCCACCTACTTTCACTACTCATCCATTCATAATCATCCACCACTCACTTCTACATATTTTCTTAAGAGCAATTCTACAGTTCTTGAGGAGGTACCTTCTCAAGGATCGTAAAATTGCTCTTTTCTTAATAACCGTGTTTAACCCTAAAACTTCTTATATTCTGGGACGGAGGAAGAAGTATATCAATATGTATATGATGCATTGATGCATAGAGTGATACATGCATACAACATCAGTTACATACTCCTCCTGAATTCGGATCCTCTGCGGTGGAGGAGAAAATTCTGAGGTTGCTACAGTACCCAGCATTAGGAGTACTGTGGGCCGTCCGATCAAGAACGGACGGATCAGACCGTTCGCTACAGTGCCTCTCTGCGGTAATGCAGAGGATCCGAATCCACTCCTCCTACATAGGAGAAGAAAGTACAGAAGCAGAAACCATTAGTTTACAGAGCCCTAAGCATTGCAGCAGAAATGGAGTAGCAGAGAAGTGGGAGAGCGATGTATCCATTCCTGCAAATCCAAGTTGGCAATTCCGAGGGCCGACATATATCCCACTCCAAGGAGATCCGACAACGATGCCCAACCCAAGCAGCTTGCTTGCATTCCTCTCCCTCCTCATCGGAACTCCTCCTCCTCCTCCTTAAGCAATGTTGTAGATTTTTATTTTGAGAAAAATATATTTTTTCGAAGCGTGGTGCAAATAATCCGGTGAATAGTCTGAAAGGAATTAAGTGTGCCGTGTAATATGCGCTCCCAAAAGGCCATAAGCTTCCCTTAAGAACATTGATGTAATGATGTTTTGTTCCATAATAACATGAAGATCTCCTACATCATTTTAGATGAAAAAAGTAGACTCATTGATGTTCATGTCAGCATCTAGTGTTTATTAGGGTTCTACTTCAGTCACCATCTACGAGCACTAGAATCTGGGATCGTATCCTGTTTCACATTTATAGGTGGAGATTTGGAGTTCATGTCCAAGTTGGTTGCATCTATTATCTCTTGTTGACCCGGTCCTCTCAAGTTGTGTTAGTACTGTTGTTCCATGCTACTAGTGCAGAGTGCAGAGCAAGAGAACTGATTGATCTTTCTTTTGCTGTGATAAATATAGGCCTAACTGCTTGCTGAAATACATGAGCTTGGGCATGTTAAAGGAAAACCTAGTGGATTTATATACACTTATTATTTTCTACTTCTATAAAAAAAATGCAATTATGATTTCTGTATAAAACTAGAAAGAGAGTTAGATTTCATAAACAACTATTGAAAAAGAAAATAGAATTGGATGCCATATACATCTTTTAATTTCTTTTCTGTTACCTGTAGTTTGTATACACCACACTTTTTAAAGTGGAATTAGATTTGGTATATATCTCTTAACTTCTCGTTTTATAGTTACCATCGATCAATTTACACTGTTATAATTTGAACCCACTATGACAATGGTCAAAATATATCTTTTCTTAAATTAATACGAGAACTTCTAAGCGAATATGGTGACTCTTTTTTGAGTTACCCTAATAACAAATCGAACTATCAACGTTAATTTTAGTTATTTATATTTTTTTTCCTTTAGATAGAGAACACATTATCTATTTGATAGAGAAAACATGGATGAACTATAAACTTGTAAATGCCAAAGGACAGAGTAGGAACAGTAATATAGATAGCGTTCATTTTTTTTTTCCTTTGGATAACGAACACAATATTTACAATATTTACTTGACAGACAAAAATATGGATGAACACGGTGTATACAAAAAGAAAAGTCAAGAAAGGGTAAATCCTTTGGATAACGAACACAATATTTACTGGTGTATACAAAAAGAAAGGTGTATACAAAAAGAAAGAGTAAAATGCACGGGTGGTCCTTAAACTTGTAGCGTTGTGTCATCTAGATCCTTAAACTCTCAAAATGTATATCTAGATCCTAGAACTTGTCAAAGTGTATCATCTAGGTCCCAAATCGACACATCCCCTCTTGGATTCTACATGGCGTTGATGTGACCTGCCACATGAACGTGACGTGTCCCTTTTTTTTTCTTCTTTTCTTTTTCTTTTCCGTTTTCTTCTCATTCTTCTTTTTTTCCCTCTCTTCTGCTCGGGTCACGGAGAAAAGAGAAGAAAGGAAAATACAAGAGAAGAAAAAAAGAAAAAAGAAAATTTTTAAATGGGTTCCATTTGTCAGTCAAAATTATGCCACGTCATGTCCGTGTGACATGCCACATCAGCGTCACGTAGAATCCTAAAGGGGCTGTGGTGATTTGGGATCTAGATGACACACTATGACAAGTTCTGGGACTTGGATAAGTTTAAGGACCACCCGTGCACTTTACTCAAAAAGAAAAGTCAAGAAAGGGTAAATCCTTTGGATAATGAACACAATATTTGCTGGTGTATACAAAAAGAAAAGGCAAGAAAGGGTAAAAACTTTTGGCTTCGCCCGGACTCGAACCGGAGACCTTCAGTGTGTTAGACTGACGTGATAACCAACTACACCACGAAACCAAGATGCAGGTAAATCCAAATTACCTTTAATAAACATTCCTATAGGCCAGTACAACACATGCTTCAGATGGAATAAAATAGATTAGCTGGAGTTAACTACTCCATTTCTTATTCATTTTTATCATTGCAGATGTACACTATTACTTGAAGGTTTGATTAAATCCATGCATTTGTAAATTTTATGGTTTTTAAATCTACCACTATATTCATGTAATTGGAACCATATCACCATGACAAGCCTAAAATCGAATCCATACCACACTATTAGCTTGAGACCTGTGTTAAATGTTTTTTCTACCATAATTTTTATGGAACAGAGTGCCCTTTTGTCTCCCTGTTTTAACTTTTTTTTAGAAACAATACTATTTTAATAGAAAATTACAAAAATATTGGTTAGATGGTTGAAATCGTAACTTTATTGCTATGTGGAACAACTAAAATTCGGCAAGGCACATATCAAACAGCCGCCTATCAAACTTTGGTTATTCGTCAAGGTAGAGGAAATGCAAGTGTAAACAAAATGCATGTGCATGTGGTGGGTCATGCCAACCTTTGGCGCCTAACGGGCCCTGTCAACCTGCACCGAGACCTTTGGCAGTTCGACAGGCCCTGTGATGGACCCTGACAAACTTTGGTAGGTTGATAGGTCCATGTGGTTGGCCTTGTCGAGCTTTAGCAGTTCAACAGGTCCCATATCATTCTTCCGTTGTTCGATAGGTGGCATGCACGCTAATTGTTTTTGCGTTTTTCACTAATTGAGTAACGTATTTGTGATTTTCTATTAAAATAGTTTTATTTCTAAAGAAAAATAATTCTATTTTAACACATAGGAGTAAACATTGAGGGGATGAGGAGTCATATGGATGGCCTGAGGAGACAGTGATCAATCAGGGGCTCAGGGCCCGTTACCGATTCTTGAGGAGTTCATCTTCATCATGCTCAAACCCACTCTCGTTCTTGCGTCGCCGGCGTCATCCCCTCGTCATTCTCCTCACACCTGGCTACTCGTTTTGTTAACCTATCTAAATAATAACTACTCTAGTCTATTAAGTCGCACGTTTGCACGACTATGACTTTCCTCTCCATTAAGTATGTTTGTATATTATTTATTTTAATTAGCTTAGGTTTTTAATAACAATCAACAACATAAATGCATTTCTTAGCCATATTTTAGATGAGGTGTAGCTATAACGTGAACACATTTATCTAGATTTGTGATTAAGAAAATACCATAACAACAAATAGTTTATTACTCCATCAAGGTAGTATTTTTTTTATTGTGAAGGTAGAATAATATGCCATTTGACCTCCATCAATTTTTAAATGTGTTATTTTTAGTAATAATATACTCCAGCTACATCAGTGCATAGCTGTAATGACCTGTTCGAGAAGTATCTGAATGACAAAAATATTAAAAGAAAATTTGGCTTCGCCCGGACTCGAACCGGAGACCTTCAGTGTGTTAGACTGACGTGATAACCAACTACACCACGAAACCTGGCATGCCTAATTAACTTTAACAATACATCATTTTGTGCTATGAGTATGCCAGTCACACATGATTTGGATAAGATAGAATAAAATATATCGGCTGGAGTTAACTACTCTGTTGCTTATTTGGTTCTATAGCTACATATATAGGTAACCCATTAAAATTAGGTGGACATGGGTTTAATTAAGAGGAAAGTGCACGGGCGGTTCATAAATTTGTGTGGTGTGTTACCTAGGTCGCCTGAACTCTCAAATGTATTTTCGGATCTCTCAACTTGTCTCGTGTATCATATAGATCTAAACGGGCCCAACCAGCTCCGTGTGCTGATGTAGCATATCATGATGGCGCCTATGTGTTTAATAGAATCCATATGTAAGTCACATATAGCAAAAAAAAAAAACATAACATATTTTTCTTCTCTCCATTTTCATTTATTTTTCAAAATTAAAAACATTATTTTCTCCTCTCTCTCTCTCTTCTCTCTTTTTAGATTTTATGTTTTTCTATGTGACTGACATGTAAATTTCACTAACACGTAAGTGTCATCGTGGCATGCCACGTCATTTCACGAAGCAGGTTAGAGCTTGTTTCTGAAAGCAATTTTAATTTAATTTTAAAATAAAATTAAAGTTAAACGACCATTACGCCAAAAAACTTAGTATTATGAAAATAAAAATTCTGAAACAATTAAAAAAATTGGCTTTGAAACAAATTTAATTTAATTTTAAAATAAATTAAAGTAAACGACCATTACGCAAAAAAACTTAGTATTATGAAAAATAAAAAATTGTGAAAAGTATTATGAAAAATAAAAAATTCTGAAACCAATTAAAAAAATTGGCTTCGCCCGGACTCGAACCGGAGACCTTCAGTGTGTTAGACTGACGTGATAACCAACTACACACACGAAACCATGATGTTTGCGATTTTACCATAAGACTTAAATCCTTTCGACGTCCATATATAACAAATTCCCCATTTGAACGAAATTTACATTTAAACATTATAAAAAATTTGCATGTTTCTAAGACTACATAAATCCTCCGAAGAGAGCGAAATTAAGGATCTGTTGAGAGAAAAATGAGACGAAATTAGGATGTGGCCTCTCTTGGATGGGCCGGCCAGGCCGAAAGAACACGCCAAGCTCTCTCCATTGTACAAGTGTCCACGGTTCCACCTTCCCGACGCATTTCAGCCTTGCAGAAAGTATATGATAGTACAACTGTTTTTACTGATGTTTCCCATCTGAATTTTCAGATGTGCCCAAAATACGTGTACGGATCCTTAATTTCCTGTCATTTGTTCAAAGATTCTGGCGATAGGGAAAAAAAGGACAGCTTAACCTTTTTTAAGAAAAATGTTTTTAGCAGAGAGCTTCATGCATTCGAGACGATACAACAAGGTTAAGCTGTAATACAAATTTTTTACTTATGAAATCATACACATCTGTAGTACCTGAACCAGAATACAAAGAATCTGTGCCTCGCAAAAAAAGGAAAAAAAGAAGATAAAAAAAAACACCTGCGAATGGCGTCCTAATCCAAACTTATGAGCGCCGTGCATGTGCATGGGCATGGCGGGGTGATGCCGACTGGCACGACCTGTTCACAGTGATGCATCCCTCAGAGAGCTTCATTTTTCATCTTTCTGCAGGGACGGAGGGAATGGCTTCGATGGCCCTCTATAACACAACACTCTGATCACTGATCAGTACAGAATGGACTAACATTCCACAAAACTGACAAAAATCATTCTGATTCACCATCACTGCCAGTGCCAAATCCACTATAGAAGCAGAATCATAGTCTTTTTTTTTTAGAACTAAGCACAATCATAGTCACGATCTGTTTTTTTGGATAGAGTACTTGTTTGTTGCCTTGCTCACAGGCATAAGCATAACTGACGCGCAAACACTTGCAACAGGAACATAGAGATAGAACTGCTGCGCACCGCATCACCTGTAATTAGTTGTTAGTGACCTTGATCAGTTGTTAGTGACCAGCAAACACTGTGCAAAATCTTGCAACAGGAACATAGAGATAGAACTGCGGCGCACGCGATCACCTTCAATTAGAAGAAACTGAGTCTGAGATTACCATGCCTACACGTTATGAACTTATATGTACAACTAACAATAAAATTCATTGGTTTCCCTGATCCTTGTGGGAAAAAGGGGCACATGTGCTTGACATAGAATTACAGGTGATAAGATGATTATAAAAGGAGATAAAAAAATTGATAACAGTATTACCTAACCAATTTTCTGGTTCTTGAAGAAAATGATCACCAAGGTGATTTTCATAACAAATATCCAGCATCTCTACTTGGTGAATGCTGAGAACTCAGAGTACTGGTTGCTCTTTTCTGATTCAGATACTCCTGACTCGTTCTTCTGAATTGACTGTGCAATTTCTCTCCACTTGCTGTTCCCTCTAGTAACATTCTGACCCTTTGTTTCCAAAAGAAATATATATCATACCCTTTCTGAATAAGCTCGGCCGGACCTCAAATAGTGTCAAATACTCATCATGTTTACAACTTACGACAGCAAACATTGAGAAACTTTGTTTCAATGCACAATCGTGCTCCATCAACCCATCCATGGGCCAACATCGTGAACAATCCCTGAGAATTTAAAAAAGAAATCAACCTTGCGACAGGTTGAAGACTAGCAGAAGTGGAAAGAGAAGCCATGAGCTCATTGATTATATTCTGGAACTTGAGCTGAAATTACTCCTGATCGATTTTATGTGCTCAATGGCCAAATTTACTTCCCCAACATCTATTAGACACTTCAACAAAATGACGTGTGAATTCACACTCTCAACATTAGATGGAATACAAGATAAAACACCCAGTGCTCCTTTGAAATTACCTGAAATATATCATGGTTGATATTTTAAAGGAGATATTTAATGATTAAAATAGCACTCGTAATATTATTGAAGAATCATACCTTGTTTACAGAGTGCAAGGATAAACACAGTTAATACTGAATTAGCCACTTCGTATCCTGCACCACACATTTCGTAAAGATCTCCACAGCCTGTTCATATTTTTTTTCTTGGCACAGCATATTGATGACTGAAGTGTATGTTGTGACATCAGGGGACACTCCTTTCTGGAACATGCGATCAAACAGTTGTTGGGCTTGTTCACTTTCATTGATTTCTGCAAATTTTGTTATGAGTATATTGTAAGTCTGAAGATTTGGAGTACAGCCAATGGTAAACATTTCATCCCACAGCTTCTTGGCTGGCCTAAGTAGGTTTTGTCTGCAGAGTGCCTCCATGAGAGAATTGTATGATGAAATGTCAGGCTCAAGTCTCTTTCTTTTCACCTCCTTCAGTACATCATATGCCTCTTCACCTTCCCTGACTTGCCTAAGAATGATACTACCAATGGTAATCCCTCACATTTGTACAATACCCCTTATCTAAGAGCTTCCTAAAAAAATCCCACATATCATCACCCTTCCCGTTTGTGCAAAGGCTCTCGCAAAGGCGTATAAGCATATCGCTGCTTGAAATCTCTCCTTCCCTATCATGAACTTGCAGAACATAACCGCAGCATCGACATCAATCTCAGACACTGAACAAATCAGTGCATTCAATACGTCATCATCGATAGGGAAATCCCTAAAACAATTGCCTCTGCTATTTCCTTTGCCTCACCAATCTGCCTGTTGGACAACAATGCAAGCATAAACTCCCTGTAGTCCCCTTCCTAGGTGCAACCCGAGCTTCCTCTTCTGCTTCAAAAGATCCTACCTTCCTCTTCTGTCCTCCCTGCTTCCCTAAACGCCTCCGATACAACTCTATAAGCTACAAAATCTGGCTTCCACCCTTGCAACCTCATATCCTCTAAAGCTTGCCAAGCATCCTCAATCCTCCCCTCCGACACAAACCATCAGCAATCATTACTGCAACAACTGACCTATCAACCCGGTCTCCTCGATGGCGCATTGCCTGCACTAACCGCAGAAACCTCGGCCAATCCATGCCTCCTCCCCACATTCTTGACGAGCACCCCAAAACCAACCGTGTCAAGCTCGACGGCCCTCCGATCATTCTGTCGAACACCTTGCGCGCGGAAACGAGTGACCCGGACGACGCGAGCGCCGCGAGCAGCGAGTTGCAGAGCGGCGCGGGGAGGCGTGAAGGAGTCGGGGACGAGGCCGAAGTGCGCGAGGGCGTCGGGAAGGCGGCCATGTCGGAGCAGCGCCGAGGCAGCGAGGACGCGGGTCGCCGGAGGAGCGGGAGCCCCGCCGCGCGGGCGCGGGAGAGCGCGGCGAGGATGGAGGTGAGGGTGGCCGGGTGGGCGGCGCGGGAAGGCCGCGAGCGACGCGAGGTGCGCGTGAAGGCCTGCGGTGTGGCGGTGCGCGGCGGCGTGGGGAGACTGCGGTGACCGCGGCGGCTGGCCGGAGATGCCGCGCGCGGCGGCGAGTCGCGGCGGGAGGAGGAGGAATCGCAAGGTCGCTGGCGGTGGGCCATGGTGTCAGCGAGAGAGAGGAGGGTCCCGCAATGCACACCAAGTAGTCCTCAAGCGGAAACGTAGAACACGTCAACCCTCTAGAAGACGTAAAAGTAAATTACGTAAATGATATATCGCTTGTGTTTTCTGGCTCGCGGCCGCCTTCGAGATCCCACGCGCTTCGTCTCCCCTCTTATTCTTCTCTTCTTCCTCGCGCAGCCTCCAAATCCTCCAAAAACCCTCGCGTTTTCCCGCGGCTTCGCTTCCGGGGAGAGGAGATTTTCAAAAATAAATTCCTCATCCACATCCTCCTCTTGCCCTAGTCCTAGGCAGGGTCTCGTCTCGACTCCGAATCTTAGGGTTTCTCCTCCCGCTCCCCGCCCGCGGGCGCATGGAGGCGGTGGTCGTCGACGCGGGCTCGAAGCTGCTCAAGGCCGGCATCGCCTTGCCCGACCAGGCCCCATCGCTGGTGAGCGGCCAGATCTCCCGCCCCTCTTGAGATTCCGTTGGTTATTTGAGAATTATCTGAGGTTTTTGGGTTTGGTTTGGTTTGGATGGTTAGGTGATGCCTCGAAGATGAAGTTGGAGGTAGAGGACGGGCAGATGGGCGACGGCGCGGTGGTGGAGGAGGTGGTGCAGCCGGTGGTGCGTGGCTTCGTCAAGGACTGGGACGCCATGGAGGACCTGCTCAACTACGTCCTGTACAGCAACATTGGGTGGGAGATTGGGACGAGGGCCAGATCCTCTTCACAGAGCCGCTCTTCACACCCAAGGTGATAGTCTTCGTGGTTCATTTGAACGTGTTTATTGTTCTATCACTTTACATGCCGAAATGTTATGCTCCGAATTTTTAGGGTCATTTGGTAAACATTTTCCAAATTATAGGGTCAACCCTTATGTTATGTCTATGAGGGGCCCATTGCGAATTTAAACACTTTGCGTCAAGCTTGCTAGCTATAGTCTCTAGACTAACTGCTATTATATGGTCGGATTTTGTCCTAAATTTATGTTCAAATCAAACCCTTGTGCTATTTTGGTTATTTGTTGAATAGCTCAATTGTAAAGAAAATTCTAGTTCTGGACCAATTCGGTATATGCCTGCGTTATAAAGTTAAATCTCACTCGATTTTAACGTGCTATGTGCATTATAAAATATTAAAAAAATTTAAACATGTCTATTGACATTGTTCATTCTTTTGCTCAAGCAATGTTTATTAGCTAAGCTGCAGTTGTTCCAGCGTATCATTTCAAAATTACGATTTACTGATAGATGCTACCTGAATACTGGCGTTCCTTCTAGTGAATATTTTCCAGACATTTTTGAATGACTCGCACAAGACAGTGCGAAGTTCATATTGATAGAGCAGAAAAAAATTACAAGATTATAACCTGGGAGGCCGTAACCAGGAAAAGAAAAAGATATACACCATCCACATACCGACAGCGTCAAACACCAACCCAGGAGAAGGCTAGCACCAGACTGGCCACCGCTAAGCGTGACCGACCGCCGCTAGGCCAACAAAGAACTACAACTGGGTTCGCCCAAAATCCAACCTTGCTCTATCCACATCTTAGGGATTTAGGGAGAGAGGGTGAGAGAGAAGAATGAGAATGGGTCCTTTTACTCCTTTTACTAGCATATTTAGACATTTCATGATTGTCTGTGATTGCAGTGCTGTAGCTTGTGTTGTTCTATGTAATCTTGATGGTTGCATGAATCCATAGACCAAATAAATGCGAGTAGTTAGTTTTGAAAAGCCAAGCTGTGCTAAGGGACTCTAAGTATACTTCGCGGTTTTTAACTGCAATACAAATTCTTTTTACTATTTTACGAAAATTGTTTCATTTGACTTTGCTCGTTATTTTATTGTGAATGCGTTGATTTAACTATTATTCTGTTTGTTTCAAATTTTGACATCATGTTTCCTCATCTTCTGTTATGCCCTCTCCAGGCACTTCGGGAGCAACTGGCGCAACTTATGTTCGAAAAATTCAATGTTTCAGGCTTTTATGACTCTGAGCAGGCTGTATTGTCACTTTATGCAGTTGGACGCATTTCGGGCTGTACAGTGGACATTGGTCATGGGAAAATAGGTAATATAGTCCTATTTTTGTTTGAGCCAATATAATAGTATGTTTTTCTGTTAAATTTATGCTTATTTTTATTTGGCTAATTGATCATGCTTTGCTCTGCATTTTACTCCTTATGCATGAACTCTTGCCAATAAGCAAAACTAATTTTCTCTGTGACCCAACTTTTGTTTTAGGAAAAATGAATTGAATCATATGTTGATTGTTATTCTGTTTGTATGCTTCTCTCTCTATGATTCCATATTGACATAGATAAAAGTACAACAGAATCATATTCACCTAATGAATGCTTCTAAGTACAGAGAAGACAACTTTACAAGTGTAGCATATTATATGTCCTTGCGTAATACTTGCTCCCTTTCGCTTCTTTCTACATTTTTTTTTTTTTGCGGGGATGCTTCTTTCTACATTATTTATCTACTTTAGAGTAAAGCAGCACAATATCGAAGGCTTGCTGGGAAAAATGTGATTTCCTTTTGAGCTCAAAAAATGTGCACAAGAAGTGTCGCCCAGTGATTAATGATGTCTGTGCATACACAGAACATCATACAAGGGTGACAGAAATCCTTGTGTAATTGAAATGCTTAGGTTAGTCTTCTTCCATTATTATTTGTTCTACTTTTGAATCATTAAGGTAGTATACCTACCATGATTTGTTTCAGATTTTTTAAAATATTCATTTTTATCTTGCTATTTTTCTGGCAGTTTTAATCTTGCTAATTTTTCTTTTCTGGCACACTAACTCAATGGGAATAACTGTGAGGAGTAACTCCAACCTCTTTTGTTGCAGGCATAGAGAAGCATTTATTTATTTGTTAAATATTCCATTTAATTAACTAGATTCTGTAACACATCACAGCAGGACACAGCAATACAAAGCTGGCTCCTACGGATTATATAAATATTTCAATGCCATCTGTAAACTGTATTTTTGTTGTTCAGCATCAGCTGTGTGGTGCGTTTTGATAAGAACTGTTTAATTTCATAATGGTGGAAAGCAGCAGTCATTTTGGGAGCTTAACGTTGTATTGACATCGCTTTCTATTTTAACAGATATTGCTCCAGTTTGTGAAGGTGCTGTTCAGCACATAGCATCAAAGAGATTTGATATTGGAGGAAC
>CM020180.1:33330303-33367425 GCA_009805545.1 Oryza longistaminata | reverse complement strand
CTACATTACAAAAGCTATAGTAAACCGCACCTTACAACCCACCGGCATATTCATATGCATCCACCACTACTAGAAAAACGATTTTTCGCAGGTAACACAAATTTCTATGTGCAGGCAGTTCAAAATTGCCACTTGTACTAAGGGATGCATGGATGTAACCAGTACAGAGAAACCCACCGATGATTTTGAGTTTTAAAAAACCTCCCTCCTCTTTCCCTATATTTTGCTTGTTTTGAAGAGAGAAACTTTGGTGAACTAAATAGGTGTAAGAATGAAACTGCTATGTATTAGGATTAGTTATCCTAGGACGGACTGGCTTAATGGTTGCCACCTCACGAAGATATATCTTTATAGGCGACCTCTTAAGGTGACCGCTACTGATAATATATACATCTTCGTATATGTCAGACGGGCCATCCTGCCCCCACCCTAGATATTGCGTGTAGACATTTGGGAGTTTTTTTTTTTGAAAATAATATTATTTTTAATGGAAAATCGCAAAATTTATAGGTCGGCTAGGACGGAAATTGTCGCAAGTTTTAGCTCCCTGTCGAACTGGGGCAGTTCGATAGGACCCCTGTCGAACGGGGGCAGTTCGCAGGCTAGTTGTCCAGAAAAAAAAATTAAAAAAAAGTTACTTTGCCTACAGGTGCCGATAGGGGACGTATCGAACAGGGGAGTCGATTAGGGCGCGCTGCATGGAGCATATCGAATAGGACGGGGAGTTCGATAGTAGCGTTGCTTACCAGTGTTGCCTACAGTCATGTTTTTCCTTTTTTTTAATATTTTATTACCTGTCGAACTAGGGCGACAGGTACCTAGGTACCCCTTCGAACTTGCCTCCGTTCGACAGGGCTGCTAACACTGCGATTTCGTCTAACTGACCTATAATTGTGCGATTTTCCCATTAAATAATATTATTTCCAAAAAAGAAACTCGAACCATTTGGTGACGAAAATTAGGCCCGCCTGAATATGCCGTGTTCGATTAATATTAAATTTTGTTAGTAGTGCATGAAGTACGTAACATATGAGTGGTGATGTGCTGCAGAGTTGTGGCATGTGGGAATCCACCCGTCACGGTTTAAAATCACAGTCCTAGGCTTTATATATATCTTTTAATTAGTTTCGTGTAAGGTCTAGAAGTTGTTAGAGCTTCCCTCCCATTCACAAATAATATTGTCTCGTGGTTTCAGGATCGATGAGTATATGAACTTTAACCATTTGGCATGTATAGATTATAAAGTATAAATATTAGGTTTAATAGAACAGTAGACAAACTATATACATACTATATATGTTGTGGTGGGCGTAACGACATACTCCCTCCGTTCTCAACAATGTAAATCATTCTTAGTATTTCTCGCATTTATATTGATGTTAATGAATCAGACATATATATCTATCTAGATCATTAACATTAAAAGAATGTGGGAAAATGCATAAGAAATGACTTTACATGTGTGAAACGGAGGAAGTAGTTATATTCTAACATTTGCACCATGCATGTTGATATTCTTATACCAGTACTTATTATGTATTATACCGGTATGTTACCGGACTATTATAGTGCCGAGTTTAGCATCCAAAATTTTTTCTTCAAAACTTTCAACTTTTCCATCACATCCAAAACTTTTCTACACCAACACCCAACTTCTAACTTTTTCTGTCACATCGTTTTCAATTTCAACCAAATTCCAATTTGGTGTGAACTTAATCACCACCCTATGCATGGTACCGATAGGTACACAATCAGGCAACCTAGTTTTCGTGCTAATGTCGGCATGACATAATCACATTAAAACTATGCCACTGGCCCCAATTGCATTGCCATGTGCTAGTATCATCTACTATTGGAAAATTGCTTTAGATCACGAATCTAGTGATTTAATGCATGCATGTAGACATTTCATAATAGAAACCTAGTACGGAAGAAAGTACTAACACAATTAAATTATTATTAAAAAATATCATTGTTAAAATACAAGAATTTAAATAAAATTCGACAGTTACTAGTAAAAGAAGGATGTTACATGGTTTACTCTGATGCTGCATGTGCAATATGTCTTTTCGTGTGGAAGAAAATTTAGTACGACTTCAGGCGACTAAGCAGCGCGTCGGAGGTGGGTTAGGATGGGCGCGGGAGTGGGTGGGGGGTGGGGTGCTTCGGTTGGCGATATTTTGGTTTGTCCAAAATATTTTCGCAGGCCGGGTCGCTATAGCGCCTACGAAGATGGAAGATGCCACATGTGAAAATCTTCTATTTTTGCAAACGTATGGCGTACAGACGGGCCTCACCCACGCCTGGAAAATGAGTTTTGGCCGCTTGGGCATTTCATAGTTGTGTTTCGTAGTAGGGTTCCCTTATATTAGTTCAAAGTGAGGTTAGGGGGGTTTGAGAGGAGATTGGTGCCAAGGACATAGAATTTTCTATTTTGGGTGGATAATTGGGCCGGGTAGCAAGTCGGCGAAGGTTGTGCTTGTAATTTGAATTGAGGCTTATGGGTGCGGTTGTGCAGGGATGGAACAAAGGCAGTAGAAGAGGATTGCACTTGAGGTTGCAACCAAATAGAAAAAATATTACGATGCTGGTAAGTTCTTGAAAAGTTGAGGAAAAGCTGACATAGTATAGAACTCGACAAAGGTGAACAGAAAATCGTTATAGTATGCCAAAGTTAGTGGCATATAATCGATATTTCTCATAAACATATGGCATTAAAATATTTAGGGGCTGAGTAGTGGACTGGTTTTAGTAGTAAATGATGGAAACCATTCACTGGTGGAGAAAGGGGCTTTACTCCCGGTTCGTAACCCCCCTGTAGTCCCGGTTTTCAAACCGGGACACCAATCCGGGACTAAAGATCATTATCTTTAGCCCGGGTGGAAAAAACCGGGAGTAAAAATCCCATTTTTAATCCCCGGTTGATAACACCAACCGGGACTAAAGATAGAGCATTTTTAGTCCCGGTTGGTAACACCAACCGGGACTAAAGATTAAAGCTAGGCTAGCCCCGGGTTGCTCCATTATTTATTTTCTTTTCTTCATTATATTGATTTCACCCCATCCACATCCCAAAAAAAAAATATCCCCAAATCCTCAAATCTCTCAACTCCACAAATCGATACATCACAAATTTTACAAAGTTCATACAGATACATCACATTCACATCACACACAAATCAAATACACAGATCCGAATCACAAATTTGTAAAAAAGAAGAAAAAAAAAAGCCCGTTGCCGCTGCCGCGCGGCCGCCGCGGCGCGCCGCCCGGCCCTGCTGTTGCCGCCGCCCAGCGCTGCGCCGCCCCCAGCCGGCCGCGGCCTGCCGCCGCCACACGTCCCAGCCCTCCGCCGCCGCCGCCCGCCCTCTGCCGCCGTCGCCCAGCACTGCCCGTCCCCCCAGCCGCCGCGCCGTGCCGCCGCCACACCGCCCAGCCCTCCGTCCGCGCGGCCGCCGGCGCACCGCCCGCCGCGAGGCCGGCCGCGCGAGCTGCCCGGCCTCCGCCGCGCCGCCCAGCGCTGCGCCGCCCCCAGCCGCCGCGCCGGCCGCCGGCGCGCCGCCCGCCGCGAGGCGCCCGCCGCGAGGCTGCCCGGCCCTCCGCCGCGCCGGACCCAGCGCTGCGCCGCCCAGCGCGCCCAGCCGCCGCCGCGCGGCCGCCGGCTCGCGACCGGACCCGCTGCGAGGCCGTCCGGCGGTTTTTATCCGCCCCCAGCCGCCGCACCGCCTAGCTACGCGCCGCCAGCGAGGCCACCAGGCCCTCCGCCCGCCGGTGCTAGTAGAGGAGAAAGAGGAAAATGAGGAAAGGAGTTAGAGGAGAGAAGTTAAAAGGAGAGAAGGAGGAAGAGGAAGAGATAAGGCCAGGAAGTTAAAAGGAGAGGAGGAGGAAGAGGAAGAGATAAGGCCAGGGAGGAGATAGAATATATTAACCGCTCCTCCTTCTCGATCTAGCCTCGTACTCTCCCCCATGTGCGCATGCTGATCTTTTATTCCGGTTGGTAACACCAACCGTGACTAAAGATAATAGGGATCTTTTGTTCCGGTTGGTGTTACCAACCGGGACTAAAGATAGATCTTTAGTTCCGGTTGGTAATACCAACCGGGACTAAAGATAAAAAAAAAACTCTAACCTTTTGAACCGGGACTAAAGATATTTTTAGTCCCGGTTTTTATTGCAACCGGGACTATTGTGTATTTTGGCCGACCGACCAAAGATGGTTTCTCCACCCGTGTGTGTTCAATAGAATCCATATGTAAGTCACATATAGCAAAAAAAAAAAAACAATAACATATTTTTTTCTCTCCATTTTCATTTATTTTTCAAAATTAAAAACATCATTTTCTCCTCTCTCTCTCTGTCTTCTCTCATTTTAGATTTTATGTTTTTCTATGTGACTGACATGTAGATTTCACTAACGAGATATTTAACCATTTGCCACATTTAGATGTGGCAATTAACTTTTTGCCACTGGACCAAGCCCCTTCACTAACACGTAAGTGTCACCGTGACATGCCACGTCATTTCACGAAGCAGTTAGAGCTTGTTTCTGAAAGCAATTTTAATTTAATTTTAAAATAAAATTAAAGTTAAACGACCATTACGCCAAAAAAACTTAGTATTATGAAAAATAAAAAATTCTGAAACCAATTAAAAAAAATTGGCTTCGCCCGGACTCGAACCGGAGACCTTCAGTGTGTTAGACTGACGTGATAACCAACTACACCACGAAACCATCATGTTTGCGAATTTACAGTAAGGCTTAAATCCTTTCGACCTCCATATATAACAAATTCCCCATTTGAACGAAATTTTACATATAAACATTATACAAAATTTGCATGTTTCTAAGACTATATATAAATCCCCCGAAGAGAACGAAATTAATGATCTGTTGAGAGAAAAATGAGACGAAATTAGGATGTGGCCTCTCTTGGATGGGCCGGCCAGGCCGAAGAAACACGCCAAGCTCTCTCCATGGTACAAGTGATTCTTCCCTCTCCTCTGCTTCGTCTTCCACCTTCCCGACGCATTTCGGCCCTGCAGAAAGTATATGATAGTACAACTGTTTTTACTGATGTTTCCCATCTGAATATTTCAGATGTGCTCAAAATACGTGTACGGATCCTTAATTTCCTGTCATATGTTCAAAGATTCTGGCGATAGGGGAAAAAAAAAGACAGCTTAACCTTTTTCAAGAAAAATGTTTTTAGCAGGAGCTTCATGCATTCGAGACGATACAACAAGGTTAAGCTGTAATACAAATTTTTACTTATGAAATCATACACATCTGTAGTACCTGAACCAGAATACCAAAGAATCTGTGCCCTCGCAAAAAAAAGGAAAAAAGAAGAAGAAAAAAACACCTACGAATGGCGTCCTAATCCAAACTTATGAGCGTCCGTGCATGTGCATGGGCATGACGGGGTGATGCCGACTGGCACGACCTGTTCACAGTGATGCATCCCTCAGAGAGCTTTCATTTTTCATCTTTCTGCAGGGACGGAGGGAATGGCTTCGATGGCCCTCTATAACACAACACTCTGATCACTGATCAGCACAGAATGGACTAACATTCCACAAAACTGACAAAAAAAATCATTGTGATTCACCATCACTGCCAGTGCCAAATCCCAAATCCCAGTATAGAAGGGGAAACTATTCTAATCCCTCGAGGGGACGATCCCTCGTTTGCTCAAAAACCATCTAAATGGTTATGAAAAATTCTGGAAAAAATTGACAACATTCATACAACACATATATACAACTTCACAAAATCTTAAGTTCAAACTCAACTCACACGTCGAGATATAAAAAAGACAAATTCAGCGTATGAATAGTAGCGTACTGTTTATATCTAAATTTGTCTTTTTTGTTTCTCGATGTGTAGATCGAATTTGAACATGAATTTTGGTGGACTAGTAGGTATCATTATACTCTACATTGTCAATTTTTTTCAGATTTTTTCACAACTATTTGCATCGAATTTAGAAGAAAAAGGTATACGAGGGAATATCCCCTTGAGGGATTAGAATCCACTCCCGTATAGAAGCAGAATCATAGTCTTTTTTTTTTTTTTTGGTGAGAACTAAGCAGAATCATAGCCACGATCTGCTTTCTTGGATAGAGTAACTTGTTTGCTGCCTTGCTCAGTGCTCACAGGGCATAACTGACACGTGGATCAGTTGTTAGTGACCAGCAAACACTCTGCAAAATCTTGCAACAGGAACATAGAGATAGAACTGCTGCAAAGCGCATCACCTGCAATTAGAAGAAACTGGGTCTGTGATTAACCATGCCTACACGTTATGAACTTATGATGTACAACTAACAATAAAATTCATTGGTTTCCCTGATCCTTGTGGGAAAAAAGGGGTACATATGTTATGCATGGAACTACAGGTGATAAGATGATCATAAAAGAGAGATAAAAAAATTGATAACAGATATTACCTAACCAATTTCTGGTTCTTGGAAGAAAATGATCACCAACACGATTTTCATAAAAAATATCCAGCCATCTGTACATGGTGAATACTGAGAACTGGGAGTACTGGTTGCTCCTTTTCTGATTCCAGATAACTCCTGACTCGTTCTTTTGAATTGGCTGTGCAATTTCTCTCCACTTGCTGTTCCCTCTAGTAACATTCTGACCCTTTGTGTTCAAAAGAAATATCACTATCACCCTTTCTGAAATAAGCTGCGGCCTGACCTCATAATAGTGTCAAATACTCCATCATGTTACAACTTACGACAGCACAACATTGAAAACTTTGTTTCAAGCATAATCGTGTTCCATCAACCCCATCCATGGGCCAACATCGTGAACAATCCCCTGAGAATTCAAATAAGAAATCAACCTTGTGACAGGTTGAAGACTAGCAGAAGTGGAAAGAGAGGCCATGAGCTCATTGATTATATTCTGGAAACTTGAGCTGAAATTACTCCTGATCGATTTTATGTGCTCAAAGGCCAAATCTACTTCCCCAACATCTATTAGACACTTCAACAAAATGACGTGTGAATTCACACTCTCAACATTAGATGGAATACAAGATAAAACACCCAGTGCTCCTTTGAAATTACCTGAAATATATCATGGATGGTATTTTAAAGGAGATATTTAATGATTAAAACAGCACTATAATATTATTGAAGAATCATACCTTGTTTACAGAGTGCAAGGATAAACACAGTTAATACTGAACTAGCCACTTCAGTATCCTGCACCACACATTTGGTAAAGATCTCCACAGCCTGTTCATATTTTTTTTCTTGGCACAGCATATTGATGACTGAAGTGTATGTTGTGACATCAGGGGACACTCCTTTCTGGAACATGCGATCAAACAGTTGTTGGGCTTGTTCACTTTCATTGATTTCTGCAAATTTTGTTATGAGTATGTTGTAAGTCTGCAGATTTGGACTACAGCCACTGGTAAACATTTCATCCCACAGCTTCTTGGCTGGCCTAAGGAGGTTTTTTCTGCAGAGTGACTCCATGAGAGAATTGTATGATGAAATGTCAGGCTCAAGTCTGTTTCTTTTCACCTCCTTTAGTACATCATATGCCTCTCGCACCTTCCCAGCCTTGCCTAAGAATGATACCACCAAATGGTAATCCCTCACATCTGTACAATACCCCTTATCTAAGAGCACCCTAAAAAATTCCCACATATCGTCGCCCTTCCCATTCGTGCAGAGGCTTTCGCAAAGGCGTATAAGCATATCACTGCTTGGAAATCTCTCCTTCCCTATCATGAACTTGCAGAACATAACAGCAGCATCGACATCAATCTCAGACACTGAACAAATCAGTGCATTCAACACGTCATCATCGATAGGGAAATCCCCTAAAACAATTGCCTCTGCTATTTCCTTTGCCTCACCAATCTGCCTGTTGGACAACAATGCAAGCATAAACTCCCTGTAGTCCTCCTTCCTAGGTGCAACCCCGAGCTTCCTCTTCTGCTTCAAGATCCTACCTTCCTCTTCTGTCCTCCCTGCTTCCCTAAACGCCTCCGATACAACTCTATAAGCTACAAAATCTGGCTTCCACCCTTGCAACCTCATATCCTCCAAAGCTTGCCAAGCATCCTCAATCCTCCCCTCCCGACACAAACCATCGGCAACCATTACTGCAACAACTGACCTATCAACCCGGTCCCCTAGATGGCGCACTGCCTGCACCAACCGCAGAACCTCGGTCAATCCATGCCTCCTCCCCACATTCTTGACGAACACCCCGAAACCAACCGTGTCAAGCTCGACGGCCCTCCCGATCATTCTGTCGAACACCTTGCGCGCGGAAACGAGTGACCCGGACGACGCGAGCGCCGCGAGCAGCGAGTTGCAGAGCGGCGCGGGGAGGGCGGCGGAGTCGGGGACGAGGCCGAAGTGCGCGAGGGCGTCGGGAAGGCGGCCATGTCGGAGCAGCGCGGAGGCAGCGAGGACGCGGGTTGCCGGGAGGAGGCGGAGCCCCGCGCGCGGGCGCGGGAGAGCGCGGCGAGGATGGAGGGAGGGTGGCCGGGTGGGCGGCGCGGGAAGGCGCCGCGAGCGACGCGAGGTGCGCGTGGAAGGCCTGCGGTGTGGGTGGGCGCGGCGGCGTGGGGAGACGGCGGCGGCTGGCCGGAGATGCCGCGGGCGGCGGCGAGTCGCGGCGGGAGGCGGCGGCGGAGGAGGAAGCGCGAGGTCGCTGGCGGTGGGGCCATGGCGTCAGCGAGAGAGAGAGGGAGGGGGCCCGCAATTCACACCAAGTAGTAGTCCTCAAGCGGAAACATAGACTACGCCAACCCTCTAAGAAGGCGTAAAATTGAATTACGTAAATGCTATATCGCTTGTCTTTTCTGGGTCGCGGCCGCTTCGAGATCCCACGCGCTTGTCTTCCCTCTTCTTCTTCTTCCTCTTCTTCCGAGCGCAGCCTCCAAATCCTCCAAAAACCCTCGCGTTTTCCCGCGGTTTCGCTTCCGGGGAGGAGATTTTCAAAAATAAATTCCTCATCCACATCCTCCTCTTGCCCTAGTTCCTAGGCAGGGTCTCGTCTCGACTCCGAATCTTAGGGTTTCTCCTCCCCGCTCCCCGCCGCGGGCGCCATGGAGGCGGTGGTCGTCGACGCGGGCTCGAAGCTGCTCAAGGCCGGCATCGCCTTGCCCGACCAGGCCCCATCGCTGGTGAGCGGCCAGATCTCCCGCTTTACTTCAGTCTGCTTGAGATTCCGTTGGTTATTTGAGAATTATCTGAGGTTTTCTGGGTTGGGTTTGGTTTGGTTTGGATGGTTAGGTGATGCCGTCGAAGATGAAGTTGGAGGTAGAGGACGGGCAGATGGGCGACGGCGCGGTGGTGGAGGAGGTGGTGCAGCCGGTGGTGCGTGGCTTCGTCAAGGACTGGGACGCCATGGAGGACCTGCTCAACTACGTCCTGTACAGCAACATTGGGTGGGAGATTGGGGACGAGGGCCAGATCCTCTTCACAGAGCCGCTCTTCACACCCAAGGTGATAGGCTTCGTGGTTCATTTGAACGTGTTTATTGTTCTATCACTTTACATGCCGAAATGTTAAGCTCCGAATTTTTAGGGTCATTTGGTAAACATTTTACAGACTATGAGGTCAACCCTTATGTTATGTCTATGAGGTGCCCATAGCGAGTTTAAACACTTTGCATCAAGCTTGTTAGCTATAGTCTCTAGGCTAACTGCTATTATATGGTCGGACTTTGTCCTAAATTTATGTTTAAGTCAAACCCTTGTGCTATTTTAGTTATTTGTTGAATAGCTCAATTGTAAAGAAAATTCTAGTTTTGGACCAATTCGGTATATGCTCTGCGTTATAAAGTTTAAATCTCACTCGATTTTAACGTGCTATGTGCATTATAAAATATTAAAAAATTTAAACATGTCCTATTGACCATTGTTCATTCTTTTGCTCAAGCAATGTTTATTAGCTAAGCTGCAGTTGTTCCAGCGTATCATTTCAAAATTACGATTTACTGATAGATGCTACCTGAATATCTGGCGTTCCTTCTAGTGAATATTTTCCAGACATTTTTGAATGACTCGCACAAGACAGTGTGAAGTTCATATTGATAGAGCAGAAAAAAATTACAAGATTACAACCCTGGGAGGCCGTAACCAGGAAAAGAAAAAAGTATACCACCACCCACACACCGACGGCGCCAAACACAAACCCAGGAGAAGGCTAGCACCAGACTGGCCACCGCTAAGCGTGACCGACCGCTGCTAGGCCAACAAAGGAACTACAATTGGGATCGCCCAAAATCCAACCCTTACAACCGACACAAAACCCTTCTCTATCCACATCTTAGGGATTTAGGGAGAGAGGGTGAGAGAGAAGAATGAGAATGGGTCCTTTACTCCTTTTACTAGCATATTTAGACATTTCATGATTGTCTGTGATTGCAGTGCTGTAGCTTGTGTTGTTCTATGTAATCTTGATGGTTGCATGAATCCATAGACCAAATAAATGCGAGTAGTTAGTTTTGAAAAGCCAAGCTGTGCTAAAGGGACCCTAAGTATACTTCGCCGTTTTTAACTGCAATACAAATTCTTTTTACTATTTTACGAAAATTGTTTCATTTGACTTTGCTCGTTATTTTTATTGTGAATGCGTTGATTTAACTATTATTCTGTTGTTTCAAATTTTGACATCATGTTTCCTCATCTTTTGTTATGCCCTCTCCAGGCACTTCGGGAGCAACTGGCGCAACTTATGTTCGAAAAATTCAATGTTTCAGGCTTTTATGACTCTGAGCAGGCTGTATTGTCACTTTATGCAGTTGGACGCATTTCGGGCTGTACAGTGGACATTGGTCATGGGAAAATAGGTAATATAGTCCTATTTTTGTTTGAGCCAATATAATAGTATGTTTTTTCTGTTAAATTTTATGCTTATTTTTATTTGGCTAATTGATCATGCTTTGCTCTGCATTTTACTTCCTTATGCATGAACTCTTGCCATATAAGCAAAACTAATTTTCTCTGTGACCCAACTTTTGTTTTAGGAAAAATGAATTGAATCATATGTTGATTGTTATTCTGTTTGTATGCTTCTCTCTCTATGATTCCATATTGACATAGATAAAAGGTACAACAGAATCAAATTCACCTAATGAATGCTTCTAAGTACAGAGAAGACAACTTTACAAGTGTAGCATATTATATGTTCCTTGCGTAATACTTGCTCCCCTTTTGCTTCTTTCTACATTTTTTTTTTTGCGGGGATGCTTCTTTCTACATTATTTATCTACTTTAGAGTAAAGCAGCACATATCGAAGGCTTGCTGGGAAAAATGTGATTTCCTTTTGAGCTCAAAAAATGTGCAACAACAAGTGTCGCCCAGTGATTAATGATGTCTGTGCATACACAGAACATCATACAAGGGTGACAGAAATCCTTGTGTAATTGAAATGCTTAGGTTAGTCTTCTTCCATTATTATTGTTCTACTTTTGAATCATTAAGGTAGTATACCTACCATGATTTTGTTTCAGATTTTTTAAAATATTCATTTTTATCTTGCTATTTTTCTGGCAGTTTTAATCTTGCTAATTTTCTTTTCTGGCACACTAACTCAATGGGAATAACTGTGGAGTAACTCCAACCTCTTTTGTTGCAGGCATAGAGAAGCATTTATTTTATTTGTTAAAGATTCCATTTAATTAACTAGATTCTGTAACACATCACAGCAGGACACAGCAATACAAAGCTGGCTCCTACGGATGTATATAAATATTTCAATGCCATCTGTAAACTGTATTTTTGTTGTTTAGCATCGGCTGTGTGGTGCGTTTTGATAAGAACTGTTTAATTTCATAATGGTGGGAAAGCAGCAGTCATTTTGGAGCTTAACGTTGTATTGACATCGCTTTCTATTTTAACAGATATTGCTCCAGTTTGTGAAGGTGCTGTTCAGCACATAGCATCAAAGAGATTTGATATTGGAGGAACTGACTTGACAAACCTATTTGCGGAAGAACTCAAAAAATCTAACTCATCAGTAAACATTGATATTTCTGATGTTGAGCGACTGAAAGAGCAGTATGCATGCTGTGCAGAAGATCAAATGGCCTTTGAAGCCATAGGAAGCTCATGCCGACCAGAAAGGCACACACTTCCAGATGGGCAGGTTGGTTATTGACTTGCTCTATATTGGTCTTTTCTATGTATAGTATAGGCCCAGTATTGTCTTTGTTTCTGTTACCTGATGTCTTACGTGCAATCTGTTTCTTCTTGAATAGCATGATAGCTGTGTGTCTTAATCTGTTTTGGTTGATCACACATCTTGTTGGCTACTTATTGCTATGAATCTGTGCAAACCTATATTTCTGAACACTTCTTCCCCCAGGTTATAACAATTGAAAAAGAACGGTACATTGTTGGTGAAGCTTTATTTCAACCCCACATTTTGGGTTTAGAAGATTATGGAATTGTTCATCAGCTGGTTACAAGCGTCTCAAACGTCGCACCAGAGTACCATCGCCAACTGCTTGAAAACACTATGTTATGTGGTGGCACTGCATCAATGACTGGTTAGTTAATGCTACTTTCCACTGTCGGATTCTTCAGTCTTTTACCTCACAAATAAAAGGCATATACATGAACTATTAATAATATGATCATTTTTAGCCTTGCTATTTTGACATTGATAATATATATACATGTGAAGAGCATTATCAGTCAATATGAAAATTTGCATTCTGTATGAGACTTGTGGAGATGCAATTATCCAAGCCCGTATTGTAATGCTATTGGTTTATGATCCATGTAAGAACTACTATGGTTTGTTTCCTTGCTATGCTCCAGAGCAAAGAAATGGGACCAGTACCAAGTTTGCCCATTTGAGAACTTGTGCTGTTGGACCTGGATTTTTTTTGTTTGGAGGGAGAGAAACTGGGATCTTTTATTAGATTAGGAAACCTCTTGTTCTGTTGTTGTCATTTTGAATTTGTCAATATTACACTGAATATGTGGTGGAAAATTTGTGTTTGGTTAGAGTTAAGAAGAGTCTTATGATGCTGCAGTCTGGTCACAGCAGTGCATATAATCAATATTTTAGTGAATACTCCTTGCTTAAAATATGTTTTGGTCTGCATACGATTTGGTTTGGTGGCACAACTGTAGCTTTGCATTCATTATTGCTTTCTTATGCTTGGTTGCAGATTGATTTAAATGGCTTTTCATTTCATGTCACCAAAACCATTTGAAACCAATTATTTAGTTAAGAGCCTTATTACTTAGTTTCAATTTCAATGTATATAACCTTGTGCTTTCACTTTCAAGGTTTTGAAGACAGGTTCCAGAGAGAAGCAAATCTGTCTGCTTCAGCAATCTGCCCATCTCTTGTAAAGGTACACCTTCCTCTCCCTTCATCCCAATTCCCCAGGTCCAACTCTGTTTGACCTTCATTAACCAAAACACTCGTTCCTCCAGCCTCCAGAATATATGCCCGAGAACCTAGCGAGGTACTCGGCCTGGCTGGGCGGTGCAATATTGGCCAAGGTCGTTTTCCCACAAAACCAGCACGTCACCAAGGGAGACTACGACGAGACTGGTCCATCCATCGTTCACAAGAAGTGCTTCTGAATAAACAGCTCGCCTTGGAGGCATGAACACCTTGCACGGGTAGGTGCGCCCTTTACTGTTGCTGTCAAGTCTTGTGCTTTCACCACCACGTGATTGGTACGGTTGTACGTGCGTGACCCTAACTCAAAGCCGGATTTGCCTTTCAGGGCGTGGATGCGCGAATCTACAGTTTACTGGCATGTAGGGGCCTGCCTGCCCTGTGCTTCAACTCGCTGTACTAACTTCCTCTGAAGCTGCGGTTCTGAGCAATTCATTAGATTCGGTTGTGCCCGCGGCTGCCAGGTCCAGTTTAGATGGTGTTTGTTACACTTGTTACTAGCCATTCAGGATGCAGTAGAATCTAACATTGGCATCTATTTATTACAAGTTGTAGAGGATTGTACCTGGCAACGCTCGTAGGCTGCATTCGGTTGATTGTCCGTTCACCGAGCGTACGGAAATCAGTTCATTCTGTGATTCTCCCTTCGCATTTGCTCTCTGAATTCTGTGTAGCTGTAGTGGTGTGTAGCAAACTACAAGAAAACAAAGCTTAGCTAGAAGCGGTATTGTTCTTCCAAGTTGATTGGCAATTTGAGCTGTTCTATGAGTAATTCCTGTCTGCCTTGTCGGATGTCTTCTTTTTTTAAAAAAAACTTTTCTGAAGGACACAATGCAGCATAAAGGTTGGCTACAAATCTTGCACACCTATCCTTTTGGGGCCTTGGCGCCATGCAAAACATGAAAAGAACAACTGTAGTCTGATACTGATTGCTGGGAAAATAAAAGGTTAAAAGTGATCTACACAACCTTTCAATCCATTGTCGTGATGTAATGGCACAACAATGCAGTACATCATATAGCTGCATTATTTAGCTTGGATTGTAGTAATGCTGCAATTTGCAGGCATGGTCGTTGCATCAGGATTTTGATTTTGGATTGGTAACAGTAGCAAACGTGGCCTCCAACAAAGGCTGCCTACGGTCCAACAAAGGTGGTACTGGTAATAATTCTTGCAGATTAGGGTGTCCGCTTGTGTTTGTGAGTAAGAGGCCAATGAAAGTGGCCGAATCTTTGTCTTAATGGAAGCTAGCGTTCCCTTTGCCATTAGTGCAAGTATAATAGTGGGCTATAAGAAGGCTGAATGCTGAGGTGGATGGGAGAAAAGAGCAGAGAGATGAGAAGCGGGCTGTAAGTTTACAGCCGGCTTAGGCACAGGAACCAAGAAAATCTGTGAGACAGACATGTGGACTATATATTTATAGTGAAGAGCTAACCATTATATGAGTGAGCTGATAGATAGACTATAAGTAAGCAGCTGGCTGTATTATTATCCTTGCTCTTAGGGGCTCTCCCTTGTCATTCCTCCGCGGTTAAGACCCGCCCCGTCATGTGGGTTTTGTCCTATCAACCAGATGCGTCTTAGTCGCTGTCGGGCTATCGAGCCATTTGGACGGTGCTGATCGACATTTGCTAAGCAAATTTCAGAGGTCGTACGAAGGAAGAAAAAAAGGAAAAGAGAAAAAGGCCGTGTGACAAACTGGCTCGTGACCCGTTTGACATTGCTGTCTAGCTAGTCCCTACGTCTTAATTTCACGTGAAAAAGAATAATGTGGGATTCATGATATATCAATCGATCAACTACGCTAGATCTGTTTGGCAAATAATGTAATGGTTAATCAGCGAGTAACAATAATTAACTAATATTCTTTCTCTCCATTTCACAATATATTTATCTTTAGAGTTTTTCAGAGGAGAGGTGAAATTAAATGATGGATAATTGCGATCGATTGAGATTAAAAGTAGGTAGAGAAGTAGATATAATTCAAACAAAATGCAAATGGTAGGAGAAATTATATTTTGTAATGGAGGAAGTACACCCATTAGCTATGTGTGTTTTAGATAATGGGAAGGCCGGTCCTTCGCTTTTAACAGACAACCAGTTATTACAGAGCTTGAATACATAAGTCTAAATTAATCATGCATCCCTAATTATGACATGATAAGCATAAAAGACATCAGCAAGAATCCCAGTCAATGAGTTTTACTTCCTGTTCATTGTTTTCACAATGCTTGACGTTTTAGCCAGGAGCATAGACGTGGGGCCAACGTAGCAGTCTACGATTCAAATTTTACTAATCTGATTATCAGGACCAACAATTCATCCATGATTCCATCGTGGCAGGAACAGCAGGTGTATTCTTGGTTTGAAATGACTACTCATCATGGTTATTCAAAATAACTAGTACTTCAGTTATGGCTATATGGTAATTTTCACCTAACTTTAATTTCGCTCAACTATACTAGAACATCCGGTATACTGAGTGAGTAAATCCCTAAGCTGTGTGCATAGCCGTTGGAATGAAATGAAACTATGGTGAAGGCGTGGAATGCAAAGCGCTGACATTGGTGTGTCAGGCAGAGCCGAGGTGAGGGACGCAGGGAACATGGATACCCACAGGGAGTCGACAAGCGCTGAAGCGCGGAGGCAAGGGGGGAAACGGGCGAGCAGAGGGGACAAGCGCAACGGGCCGCGCCTCTCTCGCTCGCTCCGCTCCGTATGCGGGTCCATCTCAATCAGCATCCGCGCCGCGCATCGCATGGCATGGCATCGCATCGCATCGCTGGGTTTGTTGGATAGCGACCGCCCGCGAATCTGCCCGATAGCGGCGTGCGTGCACGGCGCCCCACGCTGCCACGCACACCCCCATCGACCCCGTACGTACGTGTCGTTGATACGCTTCTGCTACGTATGCCGCCGCGCTCGCTCGCTCGCGCCCCGCGCGCCGCGCGCTGCGCCTTGCTTGTAACACGACGACGACGACGGATCGTAAGGTAGACAGCGCGCGCGCAACACGGCGACATGCCGGCTAAACCTGAACCCCGGATCGGTACTTCCCCGCGCGACCGCGGGAGTACGTACCACGAGGCGCCCCTGCTGGTTGATCTGTGAAACCCGCGGCGCGGTGGGCGCGTACGTACGGTGGCTCGGCAGGATATATGCATGCATGGGATGGGATGGGAGGAGGATTTTTGTTGGGATTTTCATGTGATTTTCATTTGAATCAAAGAAGGCCTTATTACGCCCACCATGAACAGTCACACGTTTTCTTTTTTTTTTTTACAGAATCGGCGAGCCGCCAATTTCATTGAATATAGAAGGAGAAAACTGTACAGTGTAAAGGAAAAGAAAAAACTCAAGACCTTTGGCCCTAGTCAACTAAGGAACAAAGCAATTTCTCAGATGATGCGCGCCTGCTAAGGCCCATGTCTTGGTCTCGTCCTTGATTTTTGTCACAAGACCACTTGGTGGGAGCTCCTTATGCTGGAATGTTCTGCGAATTCTTTCGTTCCAACAGCCACACGTTTTTCATCCAGCGCATGTTTTTGATCAAGATTAGAGGTTAGTGTGTCGGGGAGATTGAGACCGAGAGAAAGATCATCAATTTACTCTAGGGCTGAGCTCCTTTTTTTTTTTTTAATCTTTGCGTTGAAGGGAATTGTGGGCAGCTCCAAAAGAAACGAATTTGGGCACCACCAATCACGGCGTATAGTTAAGTACGTAAAATTTTAACGCAAATTAAATTGCAATGATCGTGCGTAGATAATGGGTGGAAACGGTCCTTCGCGTGGTCTTTCCTCACTGAGAGATCAAATTTCCCAAGACCCGAAACTTCTCTGAGGCCTAGCCCAGCTAGATTAATATCTCAGTAGCAATTTCATCTACTTGAAACAAAGCATTCATCGGATTATTGTTGCAAATTATCATTTGATTACAATGATAAAGTAAAAATTTTGAGAAATAAACCGAACAAGTGGTTCAACCAATGCAACGCAAAGCAAACAATCCAATGAAGTAGCTATAAAAGGGCCCTTACATGTATGATGTAGAGAGTACTAGTGTACTACCACACATCTAAATTTGAATCCCAAATGAGATGAGCATGAGCCCTGCCTCTAGCTGCATGCCTGCAAGCAGCACTAGGAATAGGAAAACAAAATCTCGTTTGTTTTGCCCAATTGACAGCCGTATCAAACTTTGGCCCAGTTTGAGAGAGCTCGTCCCAGCTGCATCTTTTCCCAAAAACTGCTTCTGCTAGAAGCTGGCCTAAACAGTCCACAGTTTCTAAGAATCAGTTACAGATTCTGAAAAATGAACTAAGAAGCCAGAAGCTGGAGAAGCTAGGTTCCAGAGCTTTTTCAGATTCTCAGAAGCTGGCTACCAAACAGCTACTTCTCAGAATCTAAATCTCCCCAAACAGACCCTTTATCCATGCAACCAATTCCAAAGTAAAAAAAGAAAAAAAGAAAAAATGCACCCATGGTCACGGGGGTCATGCAGCGCAGTGTGGTTAAAAAGCCAAGCCACACCATATACTAGGTGCATGCATGCAGCAGCGAGGAGAGAAAGAGAGCGAGAGAGAGAGACAGTGGGTGACCCACACCCAAGCGCCTTGTTGGTCCACCACAGGGGAATACAGGGGAATCCGGCTCCCGGCCAAGCGCTGCCGGACAAACCCTCCCGTCCGTCTCACAAAGAAAGCCATCTCCTTCGCAAAGCAGCAAAAAACCCAGCCACACACAGTACACAGGGATGTTGTCAGATGTGTTGCACGCAATCGCAATTTTTGTACTAGTAGCCAACAAGGCTTTGCAGCACACATCACGCACAAAAAGCTTACATACCATAGCTTCTCTCGACGTACATACAAGAGAGCATACATGCATATATACAATCCACGCAACATTTTTATACGCATTTTCCGTGCCCACTGGTGATCACCACACAAGGTAGCACAAATATATATTTTTTTAGAACACAATACAAACGCAGTTGCTGATAGGGCGTACGTGCACACTCATTTCTATAAATACACACACGTACATCCTACTTCCTATCCCCATGAGTATCTAAAACCGGGCTAGCATATCTTGAGATTGACGAAATCACCAAGCGCGTCTCGCTGTCGACGGATGCGTCGTCTACAACTTGAAAGAATGTGTCAAATTTAGGGCGTGTTTAGATCCAAAGTTTAGATCCAAACTTCAGTACTTTTCCATCACATCAACTTGTCATACACACACAACTTTTTAGTCACATCATCTCCAATTTCAACCAAAATCCAAACTTTGGATCCAACTAAACACAGCCTTAGAACTTAAATTTAGGTGAATTGGTTCTGCCACAAGAAATCTAATCATTTTAATTGCGCTCACTTCGCTATCCCAAAGATATTTGACAAGAGAGAGAAGGAGAATGAGAAGGGTCTCTCCCTCTCTTGGCCTCACCTCCTGACACAGTGCCAGCTATAGGGCTCACACTGTCTAGGGTTTTCACCTCATGCCTGGCGTCGTCGTCGCTTTATTCCAATCCTTGTAGCCATGCGGCTTGTGCATGTATATATGGATGGATCGGGAAGCCGAGCTTCTGTGTGGCGCTAGCTTGATGAACGATGATGATGAGCAGCTACTACCACTACTAGTAGCAGCAGCAGTTGCTGCATGCTAGTAGCTTGGAGGAGCGTGCAATGTGCGCGCATGTGTGCCTGTGAGATTGGATGGGACGGGAGGGGAATATGGCACTTTGAGGCAGAGCTCTCTCTATGCTTTGCTTTGCTCGCAGCTGCAGCTGCAGCTATTTATAGGGGCGAGCAACAAGAAGCCGGGTATACAAGTGACAAAGTGATCCTCTTCCTCCCCATCATCCTCCATCTCTCCAAAGCTCTCTCTTCTCACCAAACAGACATGTAGTAGTACGAATGCCATTGTTCATCTTGTACTATTCTCTGTGTGTGTGTGTAGTTGTGTACTGTCTCTTCTTCTTCTTTTTTCTCCAGCTGCCATCTCCATCACAATGTCATGCCAGCTGAGCTCATGGCTTTGGTGGTGTAGTAGTAGTTGTGTTGATGTGTGTGTGTGTGAGTCGTACATAGGAGTTGTTGTTGTCTTCTCTTCTCTTCTCTTCTCCAAGTGTTCTGGGCTTTGAGTCTAGCATTGGGGTGTGTGTGTGAGATGAGCACTGCAGTGTTGAAGGAAGGGAATGCATGGCATATTGGCAAGGATGCAGAAGGTTTGGAAGCTGCGAAAGGAAAAAGAGGTGAAAAAAAAGGGGATATGCCTGGCTCCCTGTATGCCACTCGCGTAGCTGCCAAACTCAGTTGAAACACTGCCTTCTCCCGGCGAGATTCAGGCATTGTGTTCGTACGTTATTTGGCTCTACTGCGGATGGCGTGCGAGGAGCCAAGCATGACCGTCTCTCTCTGTCTCTATCTCTCTCTCACTGACTCATTGTGTGTGCTCACTTAATTAAGATTACACGCTTAATTAAACCTGATAAACATGGATCATACAGTAGTTTTACACTTTTACTGCAGTTTTAGTAGTTCTTATTACAACTAGTCTCTTTTACTTATGCTCTTGGTTATGGTTTCTTATTAGTTTGATGAATAGTTGGGCTTAATACATATTGCATGCATTTTATTGTTCGCTTGTGTGTGACGCTGTCATGATTTGCAGTAAGTGAGCAAACCTGTGTATAGTGCGTACTAATTAACCTAGTTCCCTGGTTGATTGCACATCTGCATGCAGTCACTTGGTGAGCAACTTCTCTGAAAAAAATTATTGACAGCCTAGCTAGTTTGTTTCATGTACTGTTTGCCACCTTTTTCTGATGCATGGTAGTTCTGACTGCTGACATAAATGCATGCATGTACAATTGTTGTCATGGTTTTCTATCTTGATCTGATTATAGGAGAGGTTAGATTATGGTAGATGCATGAGCTGACTTGTGTGTACAATTGATATCATGGTCTTGTATCTTGATTTCAAGTGACTGATCATGCATGCCAAGTTTGATTACGCAATTATGCATGTGTATATGTATGTCTTAGTTTCAGATCCTTGGCGTTTGCCCATCAGGAAGAGAGTTCGAGATGAGATGGTAGATTGTTCAGCCCTAATAATATAGGACTGTATATCTTATCTGTAGGGTTTATTTGTAGTTGTTGGTCAGTTGGCATATATATGAGTGTATGAAGGTGGTCCAGTTGGTGTCATATATACTCCAATTATTATGTATATATGTTTTATAAATTTAGAAATAATTCATCAATTAAATTACCTTATATTTCATACTTATAACATATTTAATGTAATAAGTTGCAACGATAACGAACGAATATGATGCTAGTCTAAGAAAATACATATAATACCTGCATTTCAGAAAATCTTGAGCACTTCTTCTTTTTTTCCTTTTGGGCTGCGCTTGGACTCGTTTGCTCTTTGGGCCTAGTCAATTGGGCTGGGAATTTTCAGGCCCTGGAGGGGCCAGTTTAATTTTTCCAACCCCTGCAGTACATAATGCATACTCTGTCAATTATGTACAAAATTATCTAAAATTAACTACAAAATTATGTACTAGTAAACTTAGCTTCGGTCATAAGCTTAAAAGGCAAATGATGGAAAAGTAATAACCTTATTATTGTAAATAAAAATCCTACGCTTCCTACAACTTGCAGTCACGGTCAACACGAAACGAATATCCCCAAAACACAAACAAGTTACAAGTCATTAATCCTTAATACTCAAGGAAAAGGAGATGTCAGTCACGGTCACAGCCTCACAGGAAAACGATCCCAACTCCGACTCACGCTCACGGCTCATGTTGTTGCGGTGTTCCCAATCCCAACGACGAAATTCCGTATCAACTCGGATTCTTCCTTCTGAAACTGAAACGGACATCGGCACACAGCGCCGATCGAGTTCGAATCCTACACCCGTATCCACCCCTATATACGCAGCGTTCCTCGCCGCCTTGAACCTCACGGCGAAATCTGATCATCACCTCACCAACAAGAGTTCACCACGATCGGTTCGATACTTCGATCTACGCACGCAGCAGCAGCCGCAGCCGAGGAGGAGGAGAGCGCCACGCCGGCCATGCCGCCGAGGAGGAGGAGGAGGAGAGCGCCACGCCGGCCATGGAGGACTGGGTCGTCCTCAGCGGCAGCGACGGCGGCGACAGCGTGGAGCTCCACGACGGCAGCGAGAGCAGCTTCGCGGCCGTGCACGAGAACGCCGAGATATCTGACGCGGCAGAGAGCAACTGTGATCACGTGGACCCCAAGATCGCCGCCGCCAAGGACACGACCTTCTCCGGCGAGGAGGACTTGGATGATGAGACCGACGATGACATTGAATGCTATGATATAGAGGACAAAATTTGCGAGGAGAACCCGGATGATGAAATCTTCGATGGCGAAGAGGAAATCGACTGCGAGGAGGACCTGGATGATGATGATGATGATGATGAGAGCCTCGAGGATGATGACGTTGAATGCTTTGATGCAGAGGACATAATCTGCAAGGAGAACCCGGACGATGAAATCATGTCCCACTTATTATTAACCTAGCTAGTACCAATATAGCCACGTACATCGATCCCATGTACAGCCTCATCTAATCATCGAATTATTCTGCATTTTTACCCCTACTTTCGGTCGTTAGCTGTCAGACCTTTTATGTTTTGCCCCCATAATTTCGATTGCGTCTCGACACAATGTTGATCGTGGTTGTGCATCTATCAGTTATTCAACTAATTCACAGGCTCTCCATTACTTATCTAGCACCTGCCTAGTTGTCTTTGGACTCTATATACATATTGTTTGTGCTCACTACTTGCAACTTAACTTGTCTCTTCGTTGTACGCACTCGCACTAAGCTCTTGCATGAATAGAACAATATGGTTAAGAAAATGACAGAGAGCTATGCATGGGTTCTTAGGGATGGAAGGCATCAGGAGAATTCTTGTGAGAAATGTATGTGATAATTGCTAGTTTTGGAAGGTTCCATTATTTTTTCCACAGATATTCTAATGTCATCGTCGGTCTCATCATCCAAGTCCTCCTCGCCGGAGAAGGTCGTGTCCTTGGCGGCGGCGATCTTGGAGTCTTAGAAGGTCATGCGTAGATGAGACCGACTTGGATGATGAGACCGACTTGTAGGACTTGGACCCTACACATTTTAATGGCTACACCCTTAACATTTTTTAGCTGGTGACCGACTTTAGAAGGTCATGCGTCTTAGACTCTGTGGAACCTTCATTTCGGTTGAAAAGTTGGAACATATCTGTTCGAAATAATGGAACTTTTTAATGTGATGTTCTTAATCTTCATATCCATTATAATGTGATGTTTTTTTTAGGCAGGGCCTGTAAATAACTCCTTACTTTGTTTGTTTTTTCTCCTGCTTTATCGATACATATGAGACAAAGATTTTACCTTCTTTTCGAGAAAAAGAAATCCATATTTGTTTTTTTACATGGGATTTGCATCATCGGGTGCTCGATCGAACATCTCCAAAAAGATCAAGAACGATTCGATTTTTACTGTATTTTCGTCCCCATCAAGTAGTGTTGCGCATTATCCCCTTTCTTGACATCTGTCGGTCAGTCTAATCCTTCTCTCCTTAATCACACAATTATGTTGCTTGTTCAGACAGCCAATGATATGTAATATTCATAACTATAATAAAAAGAATTGCATGCATCCTCTAAACTTTGGATGAATGTCCATATAGAATCTTAAGTTTTAAAACTGGATGTTGTCCCCCTCCCCCCCAAGTGTACCCCCGAAGTCCCGAACATCACAATTCGTTCATTGCGTCGCCAACTCACCAACATTAGTAAGGTGTCAAAAGCACCAAAAAAAAAAAGGAACCCAGTTAGTAAATTATCACGAAGAAAATAGAGGATAGAATATATATAATTATTCGTGGTGCTTCTCATCGTCTGAGAAAGCTGGAATCTTTGATGACAGTAGTTTTATGTGTGGTTTGGTGGCACCCGAGTTTTCAGTAGAGAACGGTTGATCAAGCACCTTTCTCAGAAATTATCCGGATGCCTTCCACTACTAGTAGGAGGCCAATGCAATGCTCAAACATTTCTCACCCAGCTACACTCAAGCACATCACAGCTTCTTGTTCTATCAGTGTACAATATGACAGCGTCTTCTTCTCTCACTTCTCAGTTATCAGGCATTAGACAAGGTATTTGATGGATCAGATTCAGAGGATGAGGTGAGAAGCAGTCATGAATGAGGTCATGTATATGTGAGAAGATGGCTGGCCTGTCGGCTGCATTATGTTAGTTGTCAGAGATCGAAGAAGAGTTTAAGCAGAGTTGGTAGGATCGAATTGATGGAAAAAGTTTCAGAAAAGAGCTAGCATTGTTGAAATTACAGTAACCGTTGTTCCTTTTATTTTGTGCTCGTTTTCCATTTGGGCATGGCTAATTGGGCATTTTTATGCTATTTTAATTTCTCAAACACCTGAATAGCTGCATATAAATACTCTGCCAAAAGAACTGCAAATCTTTTCTTTTTCTAAGAACTGTACATTCTTCTTTTCGTATTTGAGACGAACTCTAGTACTAAAAACATTCGTTAATGCTAGCTTTATCTGTGCAATCAACCACAAATGTTTACTCATCTCGCTACAAGTTTTGCAACGACGAGATCATCCTGCTCAACCGTAGTTTCTTCCAATAATCCCAAAATGGCCAAATCTAGTCCAGCAAATCTCCAATTCTAATCAGCGTTCGCGAAAAACTCCTCTAGTTATGAAAAAACTTGATAGAAGCTAAAACGTTTGTTTCAGCATCAAGCTTGGATTCAAGAACTGAGCCTGATCGTCAGTGTGGACTGTATCATGCGATTGACTCATCCAGCATCAATCAAGCTATAATGCTATATCCTCCTGCTAGTGCCACAAGGCATTTTGTACCTCAGATAGACGTTTGGTTCCGCGGTCCTGCATAGCCTGACCTAGGAAACTGAAAACATCTAGTACTGACATGAACTGTCGGTAACCGAATTCCTAAACTCCATCAACCATCCTACCCTTGTGTAAAGGATTTAGTTGGTCCTGCATAGAAGAAAAATGATGTAATTACATCGTCAATCGAACAGTTCATAGCCAAAAAAGTTTAGTAAAATTATCAGACATGAACATAAGACAAACTAGAATCTTGGTGCTTCGGTCGCTCCGGTTTTTTTGACGTGCTACCTACTATTACTATTCATGGAACATATTTTTTTTTTCTTTTTGCATGCTGTTACTTGAAAATTACGAATGCCCTTGAAGATGATGGTGTACACCAATACACCATACAAGAACCAAATTACTTCATCCCCAAAAGGTGCCAAATCGAAGTCTCCAATGAGTTTTTTGCACCATGTATGAAAGTTCAAAATTCTCAACATGATGAAATGCACTTCCAAATGCTGTTTGGTGACAATGACACCCAATATTTAGTAGAGACAAATTGATCAAGTACCTTTCTCACAGATTCTCCAGATGCCTTGCATTCCTAAGGAGGCCAGTTGAAAACAAAGCCATTTCTCACACCAGCTGCAGTCGAGCATTACACTGCATTGTTGCTCTATCAGTGTACAAAGTGACAGTGTCTTCTTCTCTGGTATTGATGGATCAAATTCAGTGACCTCTAGAACCAGCCGTGTATATATAGAGAGAAGACGAATGGCCTGCTGGCTACATGTTAGCTGTCAGAGAACTCGTGTATGTGTCGAGGTCGCAATAACCTTGTTTGTTGTACAAATGTAATTGAGGCACCCTTTCTTCTTAATAAAAAATCGGACGGCGTTTCTTCCGCCATCCCGGCGAAAAAAAAAAGAGAGAACACGTGTATGTTTTGGCTGTGTATATCCTTTATGTATACAGAGGTTGGACTAATGAAAATCCATAATTAAAACATTGTTAGCTGTCAGAGATGGAAGAAGAGTGTAAGCAGACTTGATAGCAAATGATGGAAAAAATTTCAGAAACAGCAAATGTAGCAAAGCTTAGATTTTCTTTTTCTTTATTTGTATCCCAACTCGTGCAAGTTTATATGCAGTACATTCGCATTAATTCCATATTTCAATTTCACCATCCGATCGAGCAAGAAGACCAAGAACTGATGAACTACCGCAGAAGCAGATGCATCGAAGGCCCCTGCAACTGCAAACGTGAGCCTTTGCCAAATTTCCAGTGTGGTTAAGGCAATGAGTTCACTTTCTTGCACGCCACTGATCACAACCCATCAGCTAGCATCTACCGAGTCCGAGTTCTTCGTGCGTGTGTGTTCGCTTGTCCATAGCCGATAGAAATCGGAGGCAACTCCGGCTTTCCGATTCTGGATTTCTTCTGAAACTGAAACGGACATCGACACAGCTGACAGCGCCGAGTTCGAATCCTACCCCCGTATAATTCCACCCCTATATACGCAGCGCGCCTCGCCGCCTCGAACCTCACAGCGAATTCTGATCGCCACCCCACCAACCAGAGTTCACCACGATCGGTTCGATACTTTGATCACGCACGCAGCAGCCGCCGCCGCCGAGGAGGAGGAGAGCGCAGCGCCGGCCATGGAGGACTGGGTCGTCCTCAGCGGCAGCGACGGCGGCGACAGCGTGGAGCTCCACGACGGCAGCGACGTCGGCGGCGGCTCCGACACCGAGAGCAGCTTCGCGGTCGTGCAGGTCCGCGGCCGTGCCGCTGACACGCCGGCGATCGCCGTGGAGGCCGTGCCGTCGCAACCTTCGCCTTCGCCGCCGGGGTTCTTTAAGACCTGTAAAACAGTGTACATCTGGGTAGTTGAGATGGATAACATCCGTTGTAACAACTTTATCATATCCTTTGTAAGTGGGCTACGTCAAGGGGCTGTTCTTTGGACAGTAAAATATAAATTATACGACGCGGCTCCCTCCGGGAGTGAGAACGCTTCCACATTTACATGGTATCAGAGCCTCTCTCTTCTACCCAACACAAACCCTAGATCCTTTTCTCGTCATGGCGAGTTCCTCTTCCACATCTGCGCCGGCTGCACTCGGTCCACCGGTGACAGAGAAGCTCACCAGGGACAACTACGTTCTCTGGCGCGCACAAGTTCTCCCTGCGCTTCGCGGAGCGCTCCTCACCGACTACCTCGACGGCACGGCTGTGGAGCCGGCCAAGACGAGGACCACCGTCGACAAGAACGACAGGAGATCGTCACCAAGAACCCGGACTACGCAAAGTGGATGGCTCAGGACCAGCAGGTTCTTGCCTATCTGCTGAATTCCCTGTCCAAGGACGTTCTGCAACAAGTGGCGACTCTCAACACCTCGGCGCAAGTTTGGGATGCCCTCACCAACATTATGCATCTCAATCTCGCGCACGCATCACACACTCAGGATCAGCCTTGCCAACACCAGGAAGGGATCCATGACCACTGCAGTCTACTTCCTCAAGATGAAGGGGGCTGGCTGACGATCTTGCGTCGGCTGGCAAGCCCCTGGAACGAAGAACTGGTGTCGTACATCCTCGCGCGCTCGACATCGACTACAATCCGCTGGTTTCCACCGTGGTAGGTCGATCTGATCCAATCTCCTTGAGTGATTTGTATTCTCAGATGGTTAGCTACGACAACCGGATGGATCATCTCCAAGGAGGCGGACAAATCCAATCTTCTGCTAACGCCGCTTCACGCGGACGTGGCAACGGCAACGGCAACAACTTCCGCGGTCGTGGTGGCGCGGCAATGGAGGCCGTGGCCGTGGCAATGGCGGACGCAGTGGAGGTCCACAAGGACCACGTCCAGTCTGTCAACTGTGTGGCAAAACTGGCCATACGGTGCTCAAGTGCTGGTATAGGTTTGATCAAACCTATCAGCCCGAAGAGAAGGTTGCAGCAGCAGCGACGAACTCCGCCTACGGCATAGATACCAACTGGTATGTCGACTGCGGGTGCCACCCACCACATCACTGGGGAGCTTGACAAGCTCCTGTTCGTGAGAAGTATAATGGACAGGAGCAAGTCCATGCAGCCAACAGCACAGGTATGACATTAGTCATATTGGTCATTCAGTAATTTCAACCCCAAATAAAGATTTACATCTGAAAAATATACTTTATGTTCCATCTGCAAATAAGAATCTTGTCTCGGCAAATCGCTTAGCCTTTGATAACAATGCATTAGTTGAAATTTACCCCAAATTCTTTAACATCAAGGATCAGGCAACGAGGAGCTGCTTCTTCACGGCAGAAGTAAGGACGGCTTTATCCTTTGGCTCCTGCACCCGGTGATTCAAGTCTCAATAACATGCCTTGAGCATTGTCAAGCCATCTTCGACTAGGTGGCATTATCGTTTAGGTCATCCAGCTTTTCCGATTGTTAGTCGAGTCATTAAAAGTTTTCAGCTTCCTTGTTCTAGCGAGTCCAATAATGTAGAACACATTTGTGATTTTGTCAACGAGCCAAGAGGCATCAGTTGCCGTACCCTAAATCTCTGAGTTCATCTAATGTTCCGTTGCTCTGTATTCTCTGATGTTTGGGGACCGGCGCCCACTTCTGTTGGGCGACATGATTATTATGTTAGTTTCATCGATGATTTTAGCAAATACACATGGATCTATCTTCTTAAAAGAAATCCGATGTCTTTCAAGCCTTCCTAAACTTTCAACAGTATGTCGAACGACAGTTTAAAACCAAATACTCACCATGCAGACCGATTGGGGTGGTGAGTACGAGAAATTAAACTCCCTTTTCCAGAAGATAGGCATAACTCACCATGTTCTTGCCCTCACGCGCATCAGCAAACGGCTCAGCAGACGTAAGCATCGTGACATAGTTGAGAAGCCTTGCTCTTCTATCCCAAGCCTCGGTTCCTTTAAAATTCTGGGATGAGCCTTTCTTACGCCACATATCTCATTAACAGGTTGCCTAGTTCTGCTATCTCATTCAAAACGCCGTTTGAACAACTTTTCTCTGCAACTCCTGAGTTCAGCCACTTGCGCGTGTTCGGGTGCTGCCTGCTGGCCAAACCTACGACCATATAATCATCGCAAGCTTTCTTTTAGATCAATCCGGTGTGCTTTCCTTGGCTATAGTCCTCTCCACAAAGGAATACAAGTGCCTTGAGATATCCACTGCCCGTGTCTATATCTCGCGTGATGTTGTCTTCGATGAGACAGTCTTTCCGTTCGCCTCCCTGCATCCCAATGCCGGCGCCCGTCTCCAGCGAGAGATCTCTCTCTTGCCTTCTCATTTGCTGTCCATCACCGATCAAGGGGGAGAAATTACTAATGATCATATGCTAACATGTTCTACTAACCCTGCCTGTGATGATCAAGCACCAGGAGCAGTACAGATCACTGGCGAAAATTTGGTGCAAAATGGTGGAAATCTGAGGCAAAACGGTGAAGATCTGATGCAAAGCTCACATGAAATCATATCAACCGGCAGCGAGATTGATGGCAGCAGCACTGAATCCGAGACCAATCAAACTTCAATGTCAGATGGCTCAGGTCAGAGCTCAAGCCATGCAGCCAGTAGCCATGCGACAGCAAGCAGCAGTCCAAGCCATGCAACAAATAGCCATTCGACAGCAAGCAGCAGTGGCCATGCAGTGGGCAGCAGCAATCATTCCAGCTCAGTTCGCATGCAGGATCTTCTGTGCAGACCCCTCCAGCACAATCAGTACAGCCAGAACCAGTCAGGCACCGCACCCGGTTGCAAAGTGGTATAACTAAACAAGGTTAGATGTTGATGGAACTATTAAGTACTCTTTAGCTTGCTCTACAGGTGAACCAACAGATGTGCAAGAAGCATTAGGAGACTCACGCTGGAAACAAGCAATGGATGAGGAGTATAATGCCCTTGTGAGGAATAACACATGGCATCTGGTGAAAGCACCGCAAGGTAAGAATGTAATTGATTGCAAAAGGGTATATAAAATCAAAAGAAAAGCAGATGGTTCTTTAGACAGATATAAAGCAAGGTTGGTAGCCAAGGGCTTTAGACAAAGGTATGGTATAGACTATGATGATACTTTCAGTCCAGTGTTAAAATTGCAACAATTAGACTTGTTCTTGTTATGCTGTCTCTAGAGGATGGTCACTAAGACAATTAGATGTTCAGAATGCCTTTTTGCATGGCATTTTAGAGAAGAGGTTTATATGAAACAACCACCAGGGTATGAAGGTAAATCAACCTTAGATTGCAAACTTGATAAGGCCATCTATGGATTGAAACAAGCACCTAGAGTCTGGTACTCTAGGTTGAGTCACAAGTTATTTGAACTAGGTTTTACTTCGTCAAAGGCGGATACTTCCCTATTCATTTATAATAAAATGGAATAACTATGTATATGTTAATTTTATGTGGATGACATTATTGTCACAAGTTCCTTAAGTGATGCAGTCATAGCCTTGCTTAAGAACCTAAGGTCTGATTTTTGCCTTAAAGGACTTGGGTGAGCTACATTATTTCTTGGGAATAGAGGTGAAGAAAGTTTCTGATGGTATACTGTTGAATCAAGCAAAGTATGCCTTAGACTTGCTAACTAAAGTTGGTATGAAAGATTGCAAATCAGCTTCCACGCCGCTAGCTGTGACAGAGAAGTTGATGGCACACAAAGGAAATCCTCTTGGTACTGAGGACAGTACTCGGTACAGGAGTATTGTAGGAGGACTACAATACTTAACTCACTAGACCGGATTTGGCGTTTGCTGTTATATAAGGTATGTCAATATCTTCATGCTCCTACTTCAGAACATTGGTCGGTTGTAAACGTATACTCAGATATATCAAAGGAACTGTTGATGTTGGTCTGCACTTTAAGAGGTCTAGTTCTACTCTAGTCAGTGCCTTTTCTGATGCTGATTGGGCTGGTAGTCTAGATGACAGAAGGTCTACAGGAGGTTTTGTAATTTACTTTTGGACCTAATATTGTGTCATGGAGTGCTAGGAAACAACCCAACAGTATCTAGGTCTAGTACCGAAGCAGAATATAAAGCTATGGCCAATGCTACTGCTGAGTTAATTTGGGTTCAGTCAGTTCTTGAAGAATTAGGAGTAAAGATTGCTCAATCGCCTGTGTTATGGTGTGACAATTTAGGGGCAACATATTTGTCCTCAAATCCGGTCTTTCATGCACGAACAAAGCACATTGAGATTGATTATCATTTTTGTAAGAGAAAGAGTAGCAAATAAGATGCTTGATATCAGGTTTATTGGATCAAAAGATCAAATAGCCTATGGATTTACAAAGGCTCTGTCTATACAGAGTCTAAGACATTTTCATGTACAATCTTAACTTGTCCAAGTTATGATTGAGGGGGAGTGTAAAACAGTGTACATCTTATCTTCTAGTTAGTTGAGTTGCTGGCTAGATAATAGGGTATGAGATGGATAACATCCGTTTAACAACTTGATCATATCCTTTGTAAGTGCCACGTCAAGGGCTGTTCTTGACAGTATAAATATAATTACGCGGCCTCCTCCGGGAGGTGAGAACGCTTCCCACATTTACAAGACCGTCTCAATACGGCCAGGCGTTCTCGGGAGTACTTCCGAGCACGTCGCAGCTTCTTCTCACGCTCCGGTGCTCGACGCGGCAGAGGAGGACATTGCTGCCGAGGTGTCTCGGTGATCGTCGGAGGTGAGCACGAGAACGCCGAGATATCTGACGTGGCAGAGAGCAACAATGACCACGTCGACTCCAACATCCCGCCGCCGCCGAGGACACGACCTTCTCCGGCGAGGAGGACTTGGATGATGAGACCGACGGTGACATTGAATGTTTCGATGAGGAGGACGAAATCTGCGAGGAGAACCCCGATGATGAAATCTTCGACGACGATGAGGAGGAGAGCGATCCCGAGGAGGAGGACACTGGAAGCTCTGATTGTGAGACCGATTCCGATGAGTATACTGAAGCACTGACGAGGAGAGCGATTACGAGGAGGAGGATACCACTGACTTGGAAAGCGATTCTGACGAAGATACTGAAGCACTGAATCTTCCCATGACGAGGACGACCTAGATGATGATGATGAAAGCCTCGACGACGATGGCTCTGAATGCTTTGATGAAGAGGACATAATCTGCGCGGAGAACCCGGACGATGAAATCTTCGACGATGAATCCGTGGACACCGGAAGCTCTGACGAGGAGGAGAGTGACGACGAGGAGGACATCTATTCTGATGAGGAGATTGACGACGAGGAGGAGAGCGATTGTGATGAGGAGATCGATGAGGAGGAGGAGGAGCACGGTGGTAATAGGTACACCATTGACAACGAAAGCTTCGGTGAGGAGGAGAGCTGCATGGAGCAGAGTGATGCTGAAGAGGAGTGGCCGGAGTTCACCGGTGTCCCTGTCAGCTACGACGACATCGACACCGACTCTAACATGGAGTTCGACGGCGGCGATTCAACGGCGGCAATTACGACGACATTGACAGTGAGAGCTTGCATGAGGAGGAGAGCGTCTCCGACGAGCAGAGTGATGATGAGGAGGAGCCCGAGGAGTTCGCCGGTGGCGGCTACGATGGCATCGACTACGAAAGCCTTAACGGCGACGACTTCGAGGAGTACCTGCAGGTTCTCGCCGATGGTGGCATTGACAATGAAAGCTTTGGTGAGGAGGAAAGCGTCTTGGACGATGAGGTCCTGGATTTCTTCCATGGCTTGAACGATGAGTTCCTGGATTTCTTCAATGGCGACACGCTCTACGACTATGAATTGAAAGCTCATGTGGCGAGGAGTGCGAGCACGTGTGCGTCTGTGGCCGCTGCATGGAGCTCATCGATGGCGAGGAGTTCTATCAGCTCACCGGAGACGAGTTCGATGCCACGCAGATTGGAGAGGAGATCGGTGGCGACGCAAGCGGCGCCGATGGGGAGGACCCTCTGACGCGGTGAGAGCGACCACGACACTGCTCCCGACGCCGGCGATGGCGAGGCGCACGGCGACAGCGCCGACATGGCAGGCGGGAATACCGCGGGCGGCGGCGGCCGAGCCGGCGCCCACGGCGTCGCAGTTCCAGCAGGCGATGCAACAAGCGGCGGCGCGGGACACAGGCTGCAGCGGCGATGGTGAGGGCGGCCGACGCGATCGACTCGTACATGCAGGCCGCTGCCGGTGGGCTTGCGGCGCAAGACGTGGAGGCGCTGTCGCAGGGAGCCACGGGCCTGCGCGCCATGGCGGCCGCGCCCAGCTTCGCCGCTGGCGTTGACGTTAGCGCGAGCAACACGGCGGCGGCGACTGCGGCGGCCTTCGTCCCTGATCCGCTCGCACGCCAAGACGGGGTGGTTTCGCTTGCAGTCTTCTACCTGCTCTTTGGTGTCGTGTACCTTCTTCTGCGAATCTGCGCATTGAATTAGAATTAAGGATTTATTAGGGAGTGATGCTGATAAAGTTTGTGGTTTAGTACTGCAAATATCAATGTATAGTATTTTATCGTGTTCTTTTATTATATATGGTACTTCCTCCGTCCTTAAATATTTGACGTTGTTGATTTTTTTTAAATATATGTGACAATTCATCTTATAACTATTGTGAATATTATTCAAAAACTTGAGTAGTAGTAGTATATTTAAAAATGAATCAAATGATAGAAAAAGAATTAATAATTACTTAAATTTTTTTGAACGTGTTTAAAAAAGTCAACAACATCAAATATTTATGGACGGAGGGAGTATATATGATATGATATGGATCATATGATCAATCGTGATGGTATATGTCACTCCTAAGTTGAGTTTTTTTCTTGAAATTTCTCAAGTTGTATATACGAGTATGTAGTAAGTACGAACAAAATCCTTGAATTGGGTTTAGTCGGAATAAATTTGGTCGAGATTCAATCGAAGAAAACAGGGGTTGATATTCCATTATATTTACTAGTCTTATTTCGGCAATGAAAGTTTATAAAAAGCAAAAAAAAAAAAAATCATTGGCAATGTAAAACGGTGATATCAACGAGGCAATACGGCACCATTGCAAAAACCCAACTCACTGAAACTGGGCCCAACCAAACGTGGCCCACATCCCCATCAGAGTTATGCACTACTCCGTGTTCAAGTTACAAAATTTTAAATGCGCGATTTGTAGGGGATTTGGTAGATAAGATCGCAACTTACGTAACTAAACGCAAGAATCAAGGAACGTAGCTCGTGAAGGCCTATACTACATGTTCTCCTGATCATCAGCAGCAAAGAGAGCCGGCACGAACCCCAAAACACAAACACAAACAGGTTACAAGTCCTTAATACTCAAGGAAAGTAGATGTCGGTCTCGGTCACGGTCACAGCCTCAAACGCGGTCCCAACTCCGACTCACGTCTCATGTCGTAGCGGTGTTCCCAACAACGGAATTCCGTCTCAACTCGGATTCTTGCTTCTGAAACTGAAGCGGACATCGCCGAGTTCGAATCCTACCCCTCGTAACGTATCCACCCCTATATACGCAGCGCGCCTCGCCGCTTTGAACCTCAGGTGAGCACGAGAACGCCGAGATATCTGACGTGGCAGAGAGCAACAATGACCACGTCGACTCCAACATTGCCGCCGCCGCCGAGGACACGACCTTCTCCGGCGAGGAGGACTTGGATGATGAGACCGACGGTGACATTGAATGTTTCGATGAGGAGGACGGAATCTGCGAGGAGAACCCCGATGATGAAATCTTCGACGACGATGAGGAGGAGAGCGATCCCGAGGAGGAGGACACTGGAAGCTCTGATTTGGAGACCGATTCCGATGAGTATACTGAAAGCACTGACGAGGAGAGCGATTACGAGGAGGAGGATACCACTGACTTGGAGAGCGATTCTGACGAAGATATTGAAAGCACTGACGAGGAGAGCGATTACGAGGAGGAGATTGATGATGAGGAGATTGACAATGAATCTGATGAAGAGGACATGAACCTGGATGATGAGCTCATGGGTTTCGCTAGTGGCCTGTTCGGTGACGAAGACACTGAATCTTCCCATGACGAGGAGGACATAGATGATGATGATGAAAGCCTCGACGACGATGGCTCTGAATGCTTTGATGAAGAGGATATAATCTGCGCGGAGAACCCGGACGATGAAATCTTCGACGATGAATCCGTGGACACCGGAAGCTCTGACGAGGAGGAGAGCGACGACGAGGAGGACATCTATTCTGATGAGGAGATTGACGAGGAGGAGGAGAGCGATTGTGATGAGGAGATCGATGAGGAGGAGGAGGAGCACGGTGGTAATAGGTACGACACCATTGACAACGAAAGCTTCGGTGAGGAGGAGAGCTGCATGGAGCAGAGTGATGCTGAAGAGGAGTGGCCGGAGTTCACCGGTGTCCCTGTCAGCTACGACGACATCGACACCGAATCCTCTGACTCTGACATGGAGTTCAACGGCGGCAAGTACGACGATATTGACAACGGAAGCTTGCATGAGGATGACAGCGTCTCCGACGAGCAGAGTGACGATGAGGAGGAGGCCGAGGAGTTTGCCGGTGGCGGCTACGATGACATCGACTACGAAAGCCTTAACGGTCAGGACGACCTCGAGGAGTACCTCCAGGTTCTCGCCGATGGTGGCATTGACAATGAAAGCTTTGGTGAGGAGGAAAGCGTCTTGAACGATGAGGTCCTGGATTTCTTCCATGGCTTGAACGATGAGTTCCTGGATTTCTTCTATGGCGACACGCTCTACGACTATGAAACTGAAAGCTCCTGCGACGAGGAGTGCGAGCACGTGTGCGTCTGTGGCCGCTGCATGGAGCTCATCGAGCCCCGCTCGACCGGGTCAAGCAGCGACCGGTCAGCGCCGCCCGCATGCGCAGGCCTGGGTTGGCTCGGCCTTGCCCGCCCGGCCGTGGGCCGCCCAACCCGAGCCGGCCCATCTCCTCTCTCGCTCTTTCTCGCCAGCCGCTGGGCCTCACCTCTCTCCTCGGTCCTTGGAACAAAGTCTATGTTGCCTCCCTCTTCCAAACCAGCTGCCATGGAACGAAGTCTAACTTTGCTCCCTCAGTCCTCCCTCCTACCACATCAACCACCCATGGACCACAGCCCATCTATCCTCTTGTTAGCCCCACTTGTCAATGAGTCAAAGATATTCTTGAGAATATCTTTTCCAATATTACACAAATATCTCTCTCTTCTAGAAATTCAATAAATCCTTTTTCCTTTGTTACATAAATCAATTCATTACTCCAAAATTCCATGAACCATTTCCCTTGGTCCCGCACGTCAGTGACTGTCAATAATATTCTTGAGAATATTATTTCTATAAATTTCATAAATCAATTTCCCCTTGTTCCACAAATATCTTCCTTCGCCCAGAAACTCCAATTAAACTTCCAAAATTCATATCTCTCGATCCGTTCGTCTGATTGACCCCGTCCCACTTCCACTATTTCCGTAAAATTGAGATCTATTTAATGGCACTATTAATTGGTCTAAATAGGATTTCTCTTTTGGTCCTTGTTTAGGTTTTTGATTGTTTGCGTATAGTCGCGGTTACCGGATTTTCGTCGATCGCGGGTTTTCTCGAAGATTCGTGAAGCTCAGTGAAGACCTTGAGCAAGGCAAGTCACCTTTGATCATCTTGCACCTATAATTTAAATCTAAGTATTTCTTTTCCGCAAATATTGCATGAATAGGTTTAACACAAGTAATTCGGCCGCGGCTTGTGAGATAGCCTGTCGGCCCAATCCTAATTGCTGCAATTACCCTCCTTGAATTATTGAACACTTAAACCTCCTTTGTCACCTGTTGTGCTTCGATGCACGGGCCCTCGGGCACGCGCATTGGAACACCTCCCCTCAAATTTAAAATATCCAACGATGGGTAAAACTTGGGGTTTTGCAAAAGACTTGGTAAACCCGACACCTAGGTCGGTGCTTGCGAACTAAATGAATTTCCAAAATCGCAGACCGGGGAACGTACCGGGAGTACGGTTTCCCGCTCTTGCACTTAAGGACCGTTTCCTTGGAATTTCATCCGAACATAAGGCAAGTGCGACCACATGGGCGGAATGGGACGCCCCTAGCTGAGTAATTAGCTAATCGGGGGAGCCATGATGCCAAGAGACATGTGGATTCAACGGGATGGTGCCGGGGAGAACCCCCGGGCTTCCTGGCACAGTATGGTCTGGGACCTAACCTATTGTCGGTCTGGGACCCCTCTCGTTGGCATATGGTGAACCTGTGTCGGCTTTCGAAATGCCTTGTCGTGAAAGCCCCAAGTCACCAGACGTGTCTGATCCACACGGGCTAGGTGACCAAGGCTAGTAACGTCGTGTGGGTAAAGTGTACCCCCTCTGCAGAGGTTATTAAACTGTTCGAACAGCCGTGCCCACGGTCATGGGCGGATGTGAGGTGATTCCTAGCGTAGTTTTGTTTGACTACTGCTTTGTGAAATTGCTGTTGTGGAATGGGATCGATGTTTGGAAAATCTGCAACTGATGGGATCAGCTAGGCCCGGGTGGCCGTTTGAAAGCTGTTGGCCGGGTGCCAACCTTGAACCAATTCAAAGACTGATACATTGCACATACTCCGACTGAACGAGACGCACTGTCTCATCCGTGTCATTTGAGAAGCACTCACTTAGTTATTTCAAAAAGGAGTTTAACTAAAATCAATTGCAAAAACACAGCCTCCCCTTTTAAGCCTGCATTAAACACTAAATTCCCATAACTTGCTGAGTACTTCTGTACTCACCCTTGCTCTATATAAATATATATATA
>CM020180.1:33219740-33330278 GCA_009805545.1 Oryza longistaminata | reverse complement strand
TATAGTTTCCTCTGCCCGAGAAGTGGAAGATGAAGTGAAGTGAAGAATGGTTTCGGTCCTGTTCCCAGCCTCGCCTGTGGTGTTGGGGTTTAGTTCGTTGGTTCCCGCTGCTCTGCTGCTGTTGGTGTTTCCCGTCCGCGTCGTCGGTTGTATTCTCGGGCGTGCCTGAGCTGCAAACCTAAGTTAAGGTAAATAAGTCCTCTATTAATTTAAGGATTGCAATGATTCATATTTGTCACCGTGGGTACCAGCGCTATGTCCTGGGACTGGTACTGTGATCGCGGTTGTCGTAGGAAACGGTTCGCGCCTTTTTCCTACGACACGCTTCCTATCAGGTGCCGTTGTTACGGCGGTGCCAGATTGGGTGTGACATAAATATCGTTAGCACGTAAAATGGAGCAACTCATTAGCACATAATAATTAAGTATTAGTTTTTTTAAAATGAATTATATAACTTTTAAAGTACACATATATTTTTTTAAAAAAATACACCACCATTTAGCAATTTGGAAAACGCGCGCACGAAAAAAAGAGGAGGGTGAATTGGAAAGCAAACAAAGGGAACACAGTCGTAGGGTTGCTGTGAGCGCATCCTAGTATTGTGTAGGGGAATGTAGTTTGTTTCCATTATATTCATGGACCTTGGCCTGTGTTGCCCGTGGTATGTTTTGGTTTATTTTCTACAACAGGTTGGTTTGTGAATTATGTTCATGTGTATCTATAATGAAAGCTATCAAGTTGTTTGCTACTTTTAATAAATGCACGTTTCTTTAACTGTATACAAAAAAAAATTTATACCAAACGTCCAGTCTTAGAACCACCCCACAAACAACAAGAAACATTTTCTTGAGCAAGATACACTTCTAAGAGTGAAAACATACTTTCACTGGGTGGTAATATAATGTAAAATTTGCTTTGAAAATACCTCACAATGTGCTACAGGCAGTGCCTGATCAGACGAGAACGGACTACTGCTGCGCATCAATTTCTTAGCCTGTTGCAAGCACAGGTGCTGAATGTCTTGTATGACAAGGGAGGCATGCGACCATGAATCAGCCTCTGCTGTCAGCTGGATTTCATCGAATAACATTACACCATCAAACTTGCCACCCCCCTCGTCGTTATCTGCTGATCCTAACAATTACTCCATGATGGACGCCTGTTCTGTGAGTGGGACGAATCGCAAGAACCCTTGGTGGCAAGCCTGTATTCTCGCGTGTCTCCTCTTCCTACTAAAACTACTCTACTGTCAACAATGATTGTAACTGTTTAATTACCCTTCTCATCGGTCGCTTCTTGTGGTTCAGTTGCAGGACCTCATTCTGATGGCACAAAGGAGAATTTTGTTTTTGGCCTATAAACCCCGTATCATAAACCATACAAAAGCAGAGACCTTTGTTGTTGATCATGAGTTATGAGACTTTTATAATACATATATAATGCATTAACTGTAGGATCGTAAAGGGCCTTTCCCACCCCAAAAGCTAGCCATTGAGGTGAGGGCTCCCTACTTATATCTAGGTTCTTTCCTCTTCCACAACCAATGTGGGACTATTCAACATTAACTGCTTGTGGTGGCAGAATTATTATGGAAATGTTCTAACCTATACTTTCTATAAAGTTACAAAACCTATCAAGTTAAGGACTCTCAACATACAAGAAAACCACATCATCACTCACTAAGCACAATTTACATTTGTTTAACCGTTATTCAAGCACTTATACATCTCATAAATCTATTAATATATATAAGATCAACATGGCAGCAATCCAATCATGCCCCCTCATATTATTTTCATAATATTTAACAAATCCAATATTATTTTTGTAATATTTAACATTACCCCTAAAAATTGTTTCATATGTAAGAGCGCGGTATCAGTTTAGATTTATTCAGATGAAAGTACTGATTAAACAACTATACATGATGTTTTATTTTTCCTGAGCTTGATGTGTATGAAATAATAAATAAAATAAATAAAAATAAAAAATAAAATAAATAAATAAAATAAATAAATAAATAAATTAAATAAAATAAAATAAATAAATAAATAGAATAATTAATAATAATATATATATATTAAGTAATAATGATAATATATATATATATTATATATATACTTATATATTATATATATATATATATAATAGATAGTAATATAATATATATATATATATATATATATACTATATATATATATTAAATATGTATATATAATAATATATATATAATATTATAATATATAATATATGATAATAGAATATATATAATATTGATATGAAAATTGGGAATCCGCTAGTACTATACTCCATATATTTGCGTCATTAACCACCTTAGCAACATAGCAACCCCTGGCAAGTTGTTGCATTAAACCATGTGTCTCTGTTCGCTATGTATGCCTATTTGCCAATAAATGTTAATATGAATATTCAATATTTTAAAAAGAAACAATCCAATGTGTTCATATGTTTTCACGCTTGATTACGGACCGAACAAATATAAGTTTGAAGTATTTGCATTCTCCCCTATTGACTATGATTGCTTGGGTTCGTTAGCAGTTAAATAGATCAGCCAGAAAGTAAGCTGCCAGGCCGCCTACCCATGAGTGCTCTAGCTACCATATTTATGACCAAAAGGAACCCACACTCTTCCACCGGAAATCTAAAGTCTTCAAACCTCCTGGAAATTGCAGCCCCTCACACATTTTTGCGCATGTGGCGTGGATGCTCGGGTCGGCACGTCATCCGGCGCTGGGAAAACGGTGAAATTTCCGAGCGCCGTGTCGTCGCTCGGCGCCTTGTCGTTTTGCAAAAAGATCCTTATTTAATGATAATGTTTACATCCCTACCCAGAAGGCTGGCCGACCGGGGGGGGGGAGGCGCCGGTGCAGTGGTCCCACATATCGGCAGAGTTTGGACGGTGGTGGAGCATCGGTGCGTTAGCGTGGACTCGCAAGGGGTGAGCGGTGGGTGAAAACCCAGCCCGGCCTTGGCCGGACCGACAACGATGGTCTATTCCTCCTCCTAAGGATGTGGATCCGAAGCAGACCATCATGCATTTTCTGACTAGGAAAAATTATCAATTGATTTAAGAGTTTTGCAGCAAAATATAAATATTTAATCAGTTTGTTCTTTTTTACCAATGTTCTGTGAATACAAATTTCAAAATTTTCATCCAGGCAAACTACTGATCATCTAATTAATATTGTTTTCTCCGCAGGAAGAACGAAATATCTCATGGACTTGCACAGGTGCATCAGCCAATAGCACAACTTGTGGTGTAGGCCGGACAGAACGCATCCTGGTCCACATCAGGGTGGTGTGGTTGGCCGGTGGAAGAGACAGCAGCCGTCGAGGACGCGATCGCAAATTACACCATTTTTTTTATACCCGATAGCAAATCCACAGGAAATAATAAAATAACGCCCGAGTGTCCAGGAGCTAATTACACGTTTTCTGTGATGCCCGATAGTAAATTCTCATTTTTGCGGTGTCCACGAGCTAATTACACGTTTTTTCGATGCCCTGTAGCAAATTTTGCTAAAAAAAGTTTAAATTTGATGAAAATTCAAGCGTTATTAGCGAAATAACATTTTTTTTTTCTGTAAGGCCTTGTTTGATCATGGTAGAATTGCTAGTTGTGTTGCTCGATGATCGCGTGCAACCACGTCACCCTGCTGTCCAGGGGCGAAGCTATGTAGTCCCCAGGGGTTAGTAGGAACCCGGCTAGGAAAGTAAAATTAGTGATTAATACTCCCTCCGTTTCATAATGTAAGACTTTCTAGTATTATCTACATTCATATAGATGTTAATGAATCTAGACACACATATATGTTTAGATTCATTAACATCTATATGAATATGGATAATGCTAGAATGACTTATATTATGAAACGGAGTAAGTACCCCCTAATGACCATGTGGGCACCCCCTTGGCTTACGTATGTGTACCCCCAAACCGAGAATTAAGCCACGAAGACGTAAAGTCCAGCGCGTGCATTGCAGATCACCAGGCCGAACAGGTGCTACTAGGAAGGCTTCAATGCACTAATATGTTCATAACAAGGCTCCTGATGGATTAGATCATACTCACGAAAATTGCGGACTATTTGTCAATGCTGTATAGGTGATTTTTTTGGGATTTTTTTTTTATAAAAGAAGTGGCCGATAGAACAAGCCAACAATGTGAAAGGAATATATATAAATATCCAGGCTTGCCTTACTGTTTAACAAGCATTAAAAAATTAAATGTAGAGTCATAAATAGTAGAAGGTAATGTATGATGTATCTATTTGACGTGAATAGTTCATAAGCTTTTTTAGTTGAGAGCTAACATGGAGGTTGGGGCAATGCATTTCGGTTTTGCTAGTATAATGCATTTACTCACATTGGTCAGTACAGTATTTTTATCATTGCACTCCTCTTAATTTTGATATAATTGGCATCACATATTGATTTCCTTTTTTAATATTTGATGGGAGGCACAATTATTTAGTACAATATATTACTTGAAAATTCTATATGGCTGGATAGGTATGGACACCTGATTGAATACTGCACCCCTCCAATTCTCTGTAGCTCCGCCACTGCTACTGTCGACGTGGACGAACTCTGTCTGGCTTTTACGGCGAGCTGTACTAGTGACGATGATGTGGCGCTAACCATGAGACATGTGATTGTTCCTGTGGAGAAAAGAAAAACGATATTAGATCTTCAATTAGTTGAAATGCATGCGTACAGGTTACAGTTCGTACCCAGGATATTACTAAATGAACTAATTTGATTTGCATTCATATTTCGTTGCACTCTACGGAAGTACTCTGGATCGAACGGCATTTTTCTCTACAAAGTTAAGGAACGATGGCCGTTTTCAGTTTCACATCCTTCTAACTAATTGGTGCCAAACTCAAGTTTTTTTCAGACCTGACAGTTTTACATTTTAATGGCTACACATTTTTGCCGCATCGTATCTGCTGTTAATGACTAAAAGAGGATCTTCCGAAGAAAAAGAAAAATGATCACAAACCTTTCTGACAGGAATTCTCCTGATGACTTCCATTTCTAAGAGCCCAAAGCTCTCAATCATTTTTTTCACTACGTTGTTCTATTCATGTGCTGAGTTTCATTTCTCTGTTAGTGCAGAGTGTGTAGAATGAAGACGCAAATGATGAAAATAGTGAGCAGAGAACGTGTATATATAGAGGCCGAAGCATGCTAGGCAGGTGGTTGATGAGTATTGAGTCAAGAGAGACTAACCATTATTTCTTTCTTTTCTTTTCTTTCTTTATTTCTTTCTTTCTTTTTCTTTTTTTTGAGAGGAAAGTGGTTAATTGGTTGGTGAAGGTGACAAATTAAATTCATTTGATTACTTGGACACGGATCTTATATAGTACTACATCTGTAGGTACAGTAGTACTACAATTAATCCCCACTGTGATTACTTCTTTCAGGATATACTCACTCCGTCCAAAAAAATCAACCTAGACAATGATAAAACATAACTTAATGGGGCATTTAACCTAGACAACGTGGCATTTAACGAATATGGATAAGAACATGTCTAAATTTATTGTACTAAATTATATCCCATCATTATCTAGGTTGGTATTTTTTGGTACATGGAGTATGAAAATGGCAGATACAACAACCACGCTATCTCACTAGTGGAGTGTCGAGATGTGATCCAAATTAGGGATATAAAGTACGGATAAAACGAAAAATAATTCAGATCCAACTAAGCGCTATGGTTTCCCTCCCCCCCCCCCCCCCCACCCCCCCAATTTCCCAACTCACATATCTCGTGTTCCACGCGCACGCTTTTTAAACTGCTAAATGGTGTGATTTATGCAAAAACTTTCTATATGAAAGTTGTTTTTAAAAAAATCAATTAATCTATTTTTTAAAAAGATAATACTTAATTAATCATGTAATAATACGAGCTTCGTTTTGCGTGCCAGGCCAAACACAGCCTAAATATGATTGGTCAAAGACTACTGCCCCATAAAAAAATGCTATAATTCAAAACAAGTACTGGAGGCAGTAGTACTTTGTAAAGAGTACGCTGTGGCTGAATTTTTTTTTAAAATATTTTATTTATTAAAATATATTTTTTCCATAATTCTATAAATCTACACCCCTACCGCTCTTTAGGAGAGCTTTTTTTTTCCCCTCCCAAAGAATGTTTTTAATGATGTGGTACATGTTCGTGAGCATATTTTGACAACCGAGCAGGAGACTAGCCATTTTACAACCAATCCCTTTGCCGCTCTGCTAGAAGGCTGCAAGTGGACCACCTGTAAAATAGCTAGCCACCCTCCACGTGGCCGTTAGCATGCGACAACGACCACATGTCACATTATAAGAAACGTTCTTTTGGAGGACATTTTTTTAGAAAAACACCCTCCCATCTACCATGCAGATGTAGATTTGTAAAACTCCGAAAAAAATATTTTAATAAATAAAAAAAAAATCCATTGTGGCCTATCCCTCCGTCCTAAAAAAATCTAATTCTAAGGATGTATATGGACATACATCCCTAGAATTTGGTTTTTTTGACAGAGTAGTATGTGCGTATCTGTCTCCATGATGGGCTGAGTTTACCATCTGATTAAAATACAAATGGGCTTCCTGCCTAGTTAACTAACACTCAGGTCAAGCGCAGCGCAAGGCCTAGGCTCAATCCAACCGCGAGGAGTTCATGCATGCATGCTTGCTAGGATTGATCATTGACGATGGCGCACAAGCCGGTGCAGTTTTATTTTAGGCTACGGTTGTTGTTTCTCCGAGCGAAAGGCTACGGTAGAATATCTTTAATGAACCCAAAAACAAAAAAGCCCCAATCCGTGAGCAAGATCCATCCATTAGTGGCAGATCGAATTTCTCATGGTTCCTTCCGGCCCATTCCTAACATATCGCAACAAACTACGTTCTTGATGATCTATCAATCAATAATATAATTTCTTCATCGACCCATGCTTGAGCAGTGAATTGTTGTAGTTGTGATATCTCTTCTGCCGCTACTTGTATTCTACTTGCTACTATACCCTCTACTCATCAACATCATGCGAATGGGACAACCGGTGTTGGCCGTCTCAACGAGAGGAGTAGGACGCTCACTTTTGAGTTTTGTAGCGAATGCTCCAGCCGAATTCCAACTTTTTTGTGTCTGGATACTGTCCCAAATTTTCAGCAGAACAGAACATCTCCTGACGCCTCCCGTTCTCAGTCATGATCAGTATTTTCTTGTCATCCATATATAGTTCGATTGATCTGTTCTTTTTTCTAATTGGTGTCGTTGAGTAACTTGTATGCCGAACTGATGTCGAGATGGGATCACGTAGTTGATAATGCAGAGGAAGGGCATGTGAGGCATGAAGAAGTGTAGTATATATGGGAGATCGATTTTATGTTTCTTGAGGAGGTACTATGAGTTAGTATCTTATAGCACTTAGATATCAATAGATACCAAATTTACAATATAAAACGTGATACCTCATGGTACCTCCTAAAAACAGTAAAATTGCTCATATATGGGGACATGGCTAAGATAGTAAGATGACAAAAAGATAAGGTGTTGCCATGTAGGTTTTGCAAATTAATTAAGTTATTTCCTATGTTTCTTATTACTACTTATCTGTCTAGCATTTAAATTTTGTGCCAAAATATTTTCTCATATTCCAAAGCACTTTAGACGTTATCTTTCCTCTCTACCCTTCATCAATGCAGGTATACACATTAATAGAGTCACAATTTCCGTTGGATCATATGGTTTGAAAAAAATAACTGGGAGAGGTATTTAACGAGGATAACAATGTAGGTTTATGTGAAGTTTACTAGAATAATAAGTAATTCAAAACACAGGGACTATATTTGTTTTCACGTGATCTTGACATACGTATGTCAAATTTACGAACACTTTCATGTCTTCTAGTTACAACGAATTGATGCCATGGTGATCATATCACAAAAGGCGTTTAAGGAGATATATGTGATGAACATGTCTGTGCATTAATCGTCGATCGACCAACCACAGTGACTCAGTGAGTGGTGATGCTCTACATCGAATCGCTACATTAATTCAGGATTTGGGATTTTCAGAGAAGTGCTCGAGCTGAAAGTTGTATCGACGATACATGCCTTGCCTCCTGCTGGCGTCAGTCTTGAGCTGGGAGGAGGTCTATCACATTTGCTAAGATCATCTACACACCAGCCAATGCAGTCCATGTCAGCATTATTCAGATATACTGTTGTTGCTCCATCAAGCGAAAAGCTACCTGAAATTCTTCTCAAACAAGAAAATTCTCAAGAAATTCCCGTGAGGCTGATCCAGAATATCGTGGTAGAATTTCTCCTGGTTCCTTCCATTCCCAATATATGCCAAAAGAATTAAGCCCCTTGATACATCAATCATTTTCTCTTACACCTTACTTGATCAACCACTGGATTTGTTGTATTATTAGAGCAACGCTTCGATCACAGGAGTATCCGACTCAGGTGCAAGTTGTGTGCACATATATATAGAGACTGAAGCTGCGTCTAACCGGGCGCAAGAAACGTTTGATGTTATCAGAGAAAGTGGGCAATTCTTTTTACTATCAGTAAAGCTAATATAGACTATTTATCTCTTTTTAATCCAATAAATTTTATTTTTTATTTATATTACCACATCTGCATCAACTACTACTAATAGTGGAGTCGTAAATCAATGGTCAAGATTACTTCTACTGATGATAACACTGGTGGTATTTTCCTACCAATAGAGAGCATTGTAAATCCTCTATTGATTTACTGATTTATATTTCTACACTATTAGTGAAAAATATTCTAGTACCGTGTGTGGTAATACAAATAGAGATATTTTACGATGATCACTACGGGTAATATAATCGGTATAGATTCATATTTTTCATAGTTTAAATAATCATAATTAGAATGGTCAAGGTAACCTACTAGCTAGTGCGTCATCCAAAACTACGGAAATTTGTTCAAGAGAATCGTTGGTCTCTACTAGTAAAATTTTACTACAGTAGTATCAATGATAGAAATGATCTCAATGCTGATTTATAAGTTTTATGTTGATATAAAAAAGTATTTTAGTACCTGATAGTATGAATAGATACAATCCATTAGATTAAAGAATAAAGATATGAATAGTCTGGACCATCGTAAAACTCACTGTAAAAAAAAAAAGACCATTGAAAAATACTTATTTTTCAGTGACACAGTTGTAGAGATCGATCTTAACAGTACACCACATTTCACAAACTAACAAGCCATATATGTTTCTCTCTTAAACTGCAAGCTAAAATCTCTCATCACGTTAGAAGAGGATCCCTAAACACATCGCTTGCATAGGGCTTCAAGCGTGTATTTTTGCCGCTTCCATTTTACTTTCCTGTAGGCCAGAACATTTTCTGTGGAAGCTTTGCCTGCACAGAAGGTTACAGCTACTGCCAGAGATTCACCCTATGCTAAACATGTACTGGAGGCAAGCTCCATCGTGAGGCAAGCGCCGTTGTTCTAGGGGCTTGGGGCCATGTGCTGCTGTGGATCGACAAGGCTCTCCCGATGCCTTCCATACCCAATGAGAGTTCGATGTAGCACAGTGTAGTGCATACAAAGTATGGATCAACTGTAGAAGCAGCAGGAGGTGATGTGTGTGTATAGCAATGAAGGTATAGCAGGGTCAGAAGAGAAAAAAATTGTAGGTACCTTTGCTTCAGAAATTTTGGTACGTCAAGACATCTGGTATATATATAAGGTATCAAGTTTTATAATAGAAAATGTGATACCTCCTGATACCTTTTTAAGGATAATAAAATTGTCCATATAAATAAGATGAAAGGGAGAATTGATCGTAAGTCTAGCAATGTTTTCGACATGATGAAATGAGAGCAGCCCATAGAATTAACAAGATAGATTATTTTTGTTTCTTAAAAAAAAGATAGATTAATTCTGCTATAATTATAGAAGTTAAATTTGAAATTATATGTTTGTAAAGTGATATACCTTATATTAATCTATCTTGTTAAAAACTTTTATGATCATTTAGGTGTGGCATGCATATATGTAAGAAATGGGTATGCCCCTTGAGAGATGAAAGTCCATCTCCATGTTAGTTTATAAAGCCAAATGATAAAATTGAAATAATAGTGATATGCATGCATGCTAGACGGACAACACGTACATGAGGGGATTAATTTGAAACACGCTCTTAAAGCCAAAGTGTGCGAGACTACAAGTGTTCCACAAGTACATATGATTCTCTCGGGAAAATGGGAGCATAGGGGACAAGGAAGGAGGGTAGCCACACTTGACCAAGCCGGTGCAACCCAGCCATTGTGGAGTTCACGCTAGCTCGAAGTAGTGCGAGAGAACAAGCTAGGCAGGTAATTAAGCGCGCCTACACAGCCTGAACAGCAGAGGCACGAGGCGCCTGGGCTGTGTGACTCATGAGAACGGCATTATGGCCTTTCCAGCGCAGATTGGCTACCCTATCGTGAGTCGAAACCATACTCTATCCCAGTGTTTCCTCTGAAAGCATGGAAACTTGCACGATCAGTACAAAGCTATCACGTGCACGGGTTTGCATGCTTTCGGAGGAAACATTGGGATAGAGTATGATTTCGACCCAACGATCGGTTTCCTTGCGCTCCTGATGATCGACAAGTACAGGCAGGAGAACCAGCGGAGTAGAGAACGCTGGAAGACCCCATCTCAGGTAGCCTGGTCGGCCCAGGCACGCGATTCTCATGCTGATGCAGCTCATATTTGCGGTAGCCAAGCCGTCATCCCACAATTTGGCCTCCCCGCAGCACAAGACTGTTGGGATCAGAAAGTCTCCGTGTCCATGGTCTCACGAGGAAACATGCAAGCACGCGCACATGATAGCTCGTCGTTGTGGCTCTCCTGGTGCTAGCTCTCCTGATGCCTTCCATTCTCACAACTCTTCTCTCTGTTTAATTTCTTGCTCACTTTAGAGTTGATAACTTGCAACTTCTCATTGATATCAAGCTAAGGATCGTAAGGACCATCGAGAAAGAAGCAAAGCAACAGGGTTGGGGTGCATATAAAGGTGAGAGTGTCATCTCTTGATGAGCACACTGGAGGAAATATAAGGTAGCTGGACGTACGGTTGGTGAGGAAGCAATTCCAACATTTCATACCTCGAGGTATTTTCTAGTACAAAATTTAGTACTTTGAGGTACTTAGTATCTTGAGGTACCAAAATTTTGTGTGTAAAATGTAATACCTCGAGGTACCAAATGTTGGATGGTAAAATTGCTCTTTGCTAAAGGTGCAAGTAAACTCATTGGTGTCCTCGGTCCAAACGCGGGTACTAATAAAGCACTCTCTCCGTATTTTTAATGTATGACACGGTTGACTTTTTTTATCAATGTTTAATCATTCGTCTTATTCAAAACTTTTATACAAATACCGAAATATTTATATCATGCTTAAAGAACATTTGATGAAATCAAGTCATAATGAAATTAATGATAATTACATAATTTTTTTAATAAGACAAATGGTCAAAGGTTGATCAAAAAGTTAATGGCGTCATACATTAAAATACGGAGGGGGTAGATATTGAAAATGGATATCTACTACTGCATTAGTTGACCACTTCTTTAAACTGTTTGTTAAATTTATTTCTTACAGAATATCTACTTTATTCATATAATCAAGTGGATGATTCATGTTAATAATCAACTAATTAAAAAAAACTAAATCAAACAGTGACCGTGGTACAAAGTACAAGCACACGCGATGCAGCGGTGCCATGTCCTGACGGAGATCACGAGCACGCATGAGGCACGTTGTGTTGTTTCGGCCCAAATCGTACGTGCAGAACCGAATCGGTAGAAGCATTCGAGCATGAGGCGATCGAGTAGTTGCGTCAGAACGCCCTACCCTAGACCCTGGTTGCTGGTTAGCCGCTGCATCTCCCTTGTGCTGGATGGTCGCGACCCAAGCAGGCTATAGCGCTTGAATGGTTTGATTTCATAGTGCGTGCTCTCCCGACACCTCCCATACTCAACTAGCTGTCACAACTCACAACTCGTGAATGAGATCGAATCAATCGTACGTGTTTATCTGTTTCTTCTCACTCAGGAGTTGATATATATCAAAGCTATGAGGATCGTAGGAGACAACAGGGTGAGTGTTTATATGAGTAATATGAATAAATCAAAGGTGGCATTTATATAGGAGAGAGCATGCAGTTGGCAAGAAGAAGTGATTTCCAGTGGAAGTGCGTATAGTACAGGCAAAGAGAAATTGAAAGAGGGAAGAAAAACAGTACTTCCTCCGTTTCAGGTTATAAAACTTTCTAGCATTGCCCACATTTATATAGATGTTAATGAATCTAAACACACATATATGCCTAGATTCATTTACATCTATATGAATGCGAGCAATGCTAGAAAGTCTTATAACCTAAAACGAAGGTAGTACTACCAATCAACGAGTGTGTCTAGCTAGCAACCTAAAGCTCCACATCAACTTAACCAGTTCTTGGGTGTAAAGATAAACGGGATTGCTATATGTCATCCAATGAAATTTGGGAATGAAATCTTACAGATTTTGGACCATTAGATCCATACCAAGATTCGTGCATCGGCTTCTCTCCTCCAACTCTAGCGTGCTCCCCTTCTTCTCCGGTGCCGGCGACACCCCAACTCCGGCAGGGAGAATACGGGTTAGGGTTTGGGGTTGGGGTGAGGGTAGGAGGGGGATTGGGGGAGGAGGAAGAGGGGGGGTTCCCAGGGCTTAGAGTGATGGCCGTGGGCGACAGAGGACCGGCGGTGGGCGGTGGACTTCGGCGGGCGGCGAGGCGGCGAAGCGCACACCTCGAAGCACGGGGATGGAGGAGGCGGTGGGGCAAAGCAAGAGTGCGTTTAGGAGGCGGCATGCAATGGTTACAGATCCGGCAGCGGGAGGCCGCGGAGACGGGAAGACGGCGGGGCGGGGCACCTCTCCGTCGCCACATGAGGAGAAAGAAGGGGAGAAGGAGATGAGGGAAGGGGGAGGGGGCTCACCGGGGGGGGGGGGCCTCCGTTGACTCTTTCTGGCCAGCCGGCGAGGCGGCAGTGGCGCGGTAGGGCGATGGCGGCGGGGAATCGCGCGAGGACGGAGGAGGAGTGGTGGCGGCGCGATCTGAACGGGGGAGGAGGAGAGGAGTTAGGGTTAGGGGGTTTGCACGTATCTTAAAGCATATCCAATGGTCAAAAATTCAAATGATAGGAGGTGTGATTTTCTGTCACAGGATATATAGACAGCCCAAAAATAAAAGTTATCAAGGGACACTCATATAACTGATGACAATCTGACATCATTTACAAGCACTGCGATTTGCAATACCCTTGACAAAATTTACGTATCAACGGAGTAGAAAAGAATATGAGCTGCATGGATTAAAAAAAATAAAATTAGTCATTCCAATAAACAGAAGAGATTTTGATAATTTTTTTAAAGAAGAAATTGTGAGCGTATTAGGATTAAACATGGGATCGATCTCAAGTTTAAAACTACACATCTCTTGCCGCTGCACTATCTAAGTGTATCTCTAGTCACAAAAACCAACCCGGTGTCATTTCCAGTGTAGCCCAAGTGAGGCGCTAGGACTGGCTAGTCGCCGAGACGAGGAAACGAGCCATGAACACGCGCGCGCTCATCAGCCCAGCCACGCTACCAGGCAGGTCGGCCACATACGCGTGTGACCCAGGCCACCGTGCTCGCCGTGATCGGCTCCCCTCCCCTGTGGCGTTGCGCTATCGCGACTCAGAACAACGTAGCACGGGCGCTCCCGAAGAAACTTGCCAACGCGTGCAGGGGACATCCTGAACTTGTTGCGTTGCTAGCGCTTGCTCTCCCGATGCCTTCCATGCCATGCCTATGTGTACACTCACGAGTCATCAACTTTTCACTTTTCTATGTGTTTTCTTGCTCACTCCGATCGAGTTGATATATAGCTTCAGACTTCTGATGATCTCGTTGGCATGTCGGGCTAAGGATCATATCGAGAAAGAAAGGAAGCAATAGGCCGGGTTGATGCTTATATATGAAGGCAATCGAGTCGTGTTGATGAGGGAGTACGAGGCGGTTGGTGAGGAAGCAATGTACGGCATGTTCGGCTTTCAGCATGTAGAGCTTAGAGCAGGTACAATAGCAGGCTATTAGCCAGCTATAAACATATTTTAATGAGATAAAAGATGACAGAGAAGAGGAGCGGGCTACAGATCTGTAGCCAGCTGCAGCACAGACTCCAAGACGCAGTATGTGTATGACATGTGGGACCATATATTAATAGTATAGTAAGCAATTATTGTATGAATTGGCTATAGATAAATTGGAGCTAGTAGTGGACTATACTATTAAACTTGCTCTTAGAGCAGCATGTTACCCAATTAGCTAGTATACGATCCAATCAATTGTGAAAAATAGCGTCACTCTTTCTTCTTTGGGAGTACAGGATAATACTGAATAATTAGCTAGACACCTCGCTATCTATCTATTATATTATTAAAGGAATTGAAAAAGGAGTATCCACATTCGCTCTCATGGTCTAGAAATTCTCACATTAATCGGAGAAAAATAAAAAGCAGAGTCCATATAGAAATACAATTTAGAAATAGCTGAAAATCGGAATTAAAAAATAAGGAATATTAGAAAAGGAGACTAGAGTCCATATAGAAATACAATTAAAAAATAGCTGAAATTCGGAATTAAAAATAAGGAATATTAGAAGTAGAGTATAAAATCCATATAGAAATACAATTAAGAAATAAATAGAAATTCGGAATTAAAAAAGAAGGAATATTAGAAGTAGAGTATAGAGTCCATATAGGAATTTAAAACTAACTAAAACTCGGAATAAACATAATAAAATGAAAAGTAGTGTTTAGAGTCTGTATAAAAATACAATTTACAAATAACTAAAATTAAAAATTAAGAAAAACATGAGAAGAAGAGTTTAAAGTCAATATAGGAATAAAATTTAGAAGTAACTAAAATTTGAAATTAAAAATTAAAGAATATTGAAAGATGAGTTTAGAGTCCACGTAGAAATACAATTAAAAATAATAAAAATTCAGCATTAAAAAAAGAAATATTAAAAGACGAGTCTAGAGTCCATATAGGAATGTATATAATTTACAAATAACTAAAATTTGATATTAAAAATAATTAATAACTAACACGTATATAAAATACAATATGATATTACACATTAGTAGTTTTGTAAAGTTATTGCAAATTTAAAATTATGTTGTCATTTTAATATATTTGAATAATATAATGAGAAAATATATATGCTATTATATGAGAGGAAATATAATGATGCTACTAGTTATTAATTACTTTTTAAAGCAACTCTAACTTTTTTTTCAAGAGAAACGCATCATATTAGCAGTTCGAGAATCGAGGGGCTTTTCCTCTTTTGTCCTCTACTACCGAACGGGCCTATTTCAACTAGATCCGGCCTGGCCCAAGAGACGATGTCGTTCTCTAGGGTAAAGCTTTTTAATGGGCTTGCAGATTAGGCCCATTAGTGTTGATTGGGCCTCGAAGTGCTTTGTCGTGGACATCATCCGCCGCCGTCGTCTTCTTCCTCGGCCACGTCGTCGCCGGAACCGGCTAGCGCGGCCGGCCTGCGGCGGCGGGGAGGCCGCAGTGCGACGACGGGTGGAGGATCCTCCAGCGGCGGAAGGAGGTGGGCCTCGAGGCCGAAGGGGGAGAGGCTACGGAGATGGAGGGAAGCCGAAGAGAAGGGAGGCTGCTGCTGCTGCTGCTGCATTTGGGAGACGAGAACTCGACTCGAGCCATGGCGGCAGATTGGCGTTTTACGGCGGAATGCTAACTAGATCCAGCATCTCCATAGCAAAGGTAGAATGGTAGATTGAGGTGAGTTTTTTTCCCCTCTGCTGCAGTTTTGATGCATTATTACTGGCCTCATCTGATCTGGGTAAGCATAGTAAGTACAAACATATTTCTGAGCTCAGTAGAACTGTTAAAAAAAAAAAGGCAGAAATGCACAAACTCTTCTCACAAAACAACCAAAATAAAATTAGTCATTCCAATAAACAGAAGAGATTTTGATAATTTTTTTAAAGAAGAAATTGTGAGCGTATTAGGATTAAACATGGGATCGATCTCAAGTTTAAAACTACACATCTCTTGCCGCTGCACTATCTAAGTGTATCTCTAGTCACAAAAACCAACCCGGTGTCATTTCCAGTGTAGCCCAAGTGAGGCGCTAGGGCTGGCTAGTCGCCGAGGCGAGGAAACGTGCCAGGAACACGCGCGAGGTCATCAGCCCAGCCACGCTACCAGGCTAGTCGGCCACATACGCGGGTCACCCAGGCCACCGTGCTCGCCGTGATCGGCTCCCCTCCCCTGTGGCGTTGCGCTATCGCGACTCAGAACAACGTAGCACGGGGATTCCTGCTAACGCTTGCCAACGCGTGCACGGGACATCCTGAACTTGTTGCGTTGCAAGTGCTTGCTCTCCCGATGCCTTCCATGCCTAGCTATGTACATACTCACGAGTCATCAACTTTTCACTTTTCTATGTGTTTTCTTGCTCACTCTGGTCGAGTTGATATATAGCTTCAAACTTCTGATGATCTCATTGACATGTCGGGGTAAGGATCATCGAGAAAGAAAGGGAAGCAATAGGCCGGATTGATGCTTATAAGAGCAGGTACAATAGCAGGCTATAAGCCAGCTGCAAACATATTTTAAGAAGATAAATAAGGAGAGAAAAGAGCAGCGGGCTACAGATTTGTAGCCAGCTATAGCACAGACTCCAAGACGCAGTGTGTGTATGACAGGTAGGACCATGTATTAATAGTATAGTATGTAACTATTGTATGGATGAGCTATTAGATTGGCTATACATGAATTGGAGCTAGTAGTTGGCTATACTATTAAACTTGCTCTAAAGGCAATCGAGTCGTGTTGATGAGGGAATACGAGGCGGTTGGTGAGGAAGCAATTTACGGCATGTTCGGCTTTCAGTATGTAGAGCTTAGAGCAGGTATAATAGCAGGCTATTAGCCAGCTATAAACTTATTTTAATGAGATAAAAGATGAGAGAGAAGAGGAGCGGGCTACAGATCTGTAGTCAGCTGCAGCACGGACTCCAAGACGCAGTGTGTGTATGACAGGTGGGACTATATATTAATATTATAGTAAGCAACTATTGTATGAATTAGCTATAGATAAATTGGAGCTAGTAGTGGACTATACTATTAAACTTGCTCTTAGAGCAGCATGTTACCCAATTAGCTAGTGTACGATCCAATCAATTGTGAAAAATAGCGTCACTCTTTCTTCTTTGGGAGTACAGGATAATACTTAATTAGCTAGACACCTCGCTATTATATCACTAAAAGAACAGTTAGTCATAAATTATGATCACTCATGTCAATTCTAGGACTAGAACCTGGATAAAAACTACCACTGAAAAAATAATTAGTCGTAAATGTTTAGAAATATAACTCGGATGAACGGTTTCACACCTAGAAACATAACCAGCTAAGCTCTACACTCACTTTGTATAACTACGGAGATCTTAATTGCGCACCATTTCACAACGAATTGAGTTAATGTTTCCCTTCCTTAATTTCCTCTTGCAAATGTGCAAGTTGAGTCACATATGTCAATCAGAATCATTTGAAGACTTCACAGAGAAATGAAACTGAAATTAAGCTACTTAGCAACGCCTAATTAGGTACGTCCTAATTAAGCAATAATTAAGAAGAACACCCGGGCCCAGAGTGTGATAGTCCCAGAACTCGGGAATGGCCCCGTGCACACTTGGTCCGGTATTTCCATTTTGCTGAAGGCGCAAATAAGTAGAGCTCCATGGTATCATCAGTCGAACTACAAAGGCAAATACATTTAGCCAGGAAGAATTCTCTCAGCCGGCCAAATGTATTGAAGCAAACTCTTGGTCACTTCCGCACGGTGGCGATGTGCAGCAGTTGGATGGACCAGGCTCTCCCGGTGCCTCCCAACCCCAACATAGCTCATAGCTCAAGAGCAAGAGGTGGTACATAGAATTGTAGGAGTAACAACCGTCGATGTGTATACCAGACAAGGTATAGCCCGTCAGAAGAGGTACATAAGTAAGATGAAAAGAAGCAGCAGGACAAGAGATGGTGTCTCTTTATCACCCAAATTTTCTTTTATTGTTTCTTTAGGGAAAGACAAGAAGATTGCCTTATATATTGATAGAGCAGGAAAGCAAAGTTATATACAAGTCATAGGAGTTATGATCGTCTCAGACTAACATTCTTTTTATTGTGATGATATAGAGGGTTGAATTAATTATTGTCAATTTTTTCAATTTTTTAATAGTTATTTAGATGACATGCAAACAACGAGGGATGTCCTCTCGAGGGATGAAAATTTACATCCCCAATACACTAACAAAGCTATCACAAGAACACTAACAAGTACTACCTAGGGTTTGCTTGCCGGGGCATCTCCGGGCCAGTTTCGATTCTATGGTCCTCCTAGTCTCTTGGCAACTGTGGAAAGAGCGGAACTCCAGAGTTTTCGACTCTGCATTGTCATCAGTCTCGGAGGTCCTTGAGTCCATCCTCTCTGAGGGCCACCTTTGGTCTTTAGCTGGTATCGCTAATTTTGGGGTTCTCCTGGGAAGGTAGTGGCTCTGCCCCCTCCCAGCTATTTGGAGTTGTGTGTAGCCGTCACAATAGTCTTTTGTCTCTTCTTTATTTTAGTCTTTTTTTTTCTCCCCTTTCTTGGCATAAGTCGGTCTGACTGATTGCGTCATGTAACAAACATTCTATTCTTCTAATATATTGACGTGCAATCATTTTGCGCGTTCGAGAAAAAACTACCTCCTTGCACAAATTAATGTATGACGTTGATTAGTTCAATTTTGAACTAACCAATGTCAAAAAAAAATGGAGGGAGTAACAAGTGGCAACATCTGCAGGCATTGCAATACAAAGAGCACAATTGAGTGGTATAAGCACATAAGAACTCTCTTGATCATGGTTTTGCCAGGATTGCTGTTGCGCGCGTCAAGCCACCACGCGCGCGTTTCGGATGCGCAGGCCTACTGCCCACACATGCACACATCACCCTCCACGCAGTGGCGAAGCCAGGATTTAGTGATAGGGGGTGCTGGCCACGAAATGTAAGAACTCGCCAGCGTCTCGATAGATAACGGTGTGGATCTTGATGGCTCAGTTCATGCTGAGTGGTATATTGGCCTCACCTCACCTCTTGTTCGCTTTAATATGCGTAGTCGTCCCTCGTATAATTATATTTTGAATTTTGTGGTTAATTTGCACTAATATGTAAATAAATTGATTGTTGATATGACTTTGGATATATTTCAACACATTCTTCTAGATTCATGTAAAAAACTGAACTTATTCTAGGATGGAGGGTGTATGAAGAAAAAAGAAAACACGCGCGTAGGAGGAGGGGCCGCCAGCTTGCGCGCCAACTCCATTGCTAGCGCGTATGCACGAATTAGCAACCCCCTAATTTTTGCAACACTCCATGAACCATTTTCATGCACATTTTCCCTTAGAAAGTCTGCTTTCAGTTGAAAGTAAAAGATACAATTTAGTTACATATCATGTTCCTTCTTAAACCTATCGCAACGAAAATAGTTAACTGAACAGACCAAATTGACTAGCACATTACATTTACCAATATAACAACAAACCAAAATAAAGCAAACATCAGACTCTGGAGTATAATTTTATTTAGTAGCATGCGCAATAATTTAATTTAGCTTCCTCTTTAGCTGCCTCTACCAATGAATCCTATTAAATTCAGAAAGCAAATTGTTAGGACAAAATAGATGTAGCATATTAATTATTCCAGAATATGGTACATGGTGTGTGCATCATGGACCACAAAGTAGGTTTTGCAAATTTATTGGTAGTTTCGTACGAGTGTTAAACTTAAATTAGATTAAAACAAGAAAAAAAGAAACAAGTAAAAACAATGAAATTTTGAATCATGATGCTCCTCCTGACATTCCAGGGCACAAACACCTCTACTGAACCATATGAAATAACCAGCCAACCGAAAGGTACACAACATATGCAAAAGAACAGATGAATTCTCCCATCAAGAACCACATGCTGATCTTCACTGGTCAGAAAAACAGGATAATACAGTGAATAGGTTAGGTGAGGCATGAAAAAATCAGGGAAATGCGCCGCCAGGTGCACACGAAGCCTGATCAACCCAGCCCAGGCATGCAATTCTCAGGCTGGTGAGGCTATACGAGGCAGCCAGGCCGTTAACACCCTGATTATCTCCCCCTGGACGCTGGACTGTTGCGAATTCGAAGAATTGTTGCCCAGATTATCTGGGACGAGCATGATAACATGTGCACAGTATAGCTCGGACTTGTTAATCTCCTAATGTTGGCTCTCCCAATGCCTTCCATTCTCACACACTCTTCTATATGTTTTCATGGGTAGATAGCTAGCTTGCTACTTCTCACTGACATGAAGCTAATATAAGGATCATCGAGAAAGAAGGGTAGCAGCTGGGTTGGCAAGTAGTATTTCATCGAGAAAGCTAAAAAAGAGGGAAAAAAGTTTAGTCACTGCTAATAACGATTATATCTTTTCACACTTATTTCTTTTAGACAATAATACCCCTCTATGTTTCTACTATCGCTAACTGGGTGGTAGTATAAATAGTTTTGAATCTTTAGATCAAATGAGATCAACGGTTCAAACTATTTTCTACTATTAGTGGAGAGCACCGTAGCGAGGCTCTACTCAGGATATATAGAGGGTTATAGAGGGTTACAGTAGTAGCGGGTGAAGAAGTAAATTGCATTTTAAGTAAAACAGTAGCATAAGGTAAACGAGGTGGGCATTGGGCAGTGGTGAAAAAGGTAGAAAAAAAATATTCAGAATAAACACACACTGGTCATGGCGTAGAGGAGTGCATGCATGGAGGGGTGAGATAATAAACTCCATGCTATCTGTTCGCTACTAGAGGTTCCCAACGGGGATAGTGCGCGCGGAAAACAGAACGGTCCATTAACACGTGATTAATTAAATATTAGCTAATTTTTTTCTTAAAAATGGATCAATATTTTTTAAGCAACTTTCGTATAGAAATTTTTTTGCAAAAAACACACTGTTTGTAGTTTGAAAAACGTGCGCACAGAAAACGAGGAGCAGAGGATGGGAACAGCCACTGCCGAACACAGCCAAAGTAAGGGGAAGAAAATGGAGTTCTTCGGAAAAAAAATGGAGGAAAAAACATTAGCTAGCACTCATGAACACCACGTGTGTCCAAGTGAGATTTTGCAAATCAATATAGAACTCTAAACTGATTTGATCAGACCCTTGACCTTCAGTTATTTGTACGACGATCTATTGATATGGTGTATGCATGCATATGATTTTTAATTATATCGATTAACAATTGACAAAGGGGACAGTATACCAAGCTCAAGAAAAAGTCAAGATACAGTATCACCACAATATAAGATGGCAAACATATCGTGAAAAAGGTCAAACTACGCATGAAAATTCCAGTACTCCGTCTGTTTCATATTACAAATCATTTTGATTTTTTATTATAAATCAAACTTCTGTAAATTTGATCAATTTTATGGAGAAACGTAACAACTCTTATAACACCAAATTAAAACCAAATATTGAATATATTTTGATATATAATATGTTTATTTCGTATTGAAAATGCTGTGATGTTTTATGTAAACATGGTTAAGCTTAGAGGGATTAATTTGACTAAATAAAAAGTCAAAATGGCCTAACTTGTCTAATTAAAGTTTTGGCTCCTCAGACTACTCTAGGTAGAAGAAACAGCACTGAAGCTGCCCATGAGCAAGAAAACACTGCCGGTGTATGGGCGTAGGTATACCAAGCCAACTATACGGGCGGCAGCCATGCCGTCTCTCTAGAGTAACTTGATCAACCACACGCTGTAGCTACCTCTCGTTCAAGAAGTTCTTGCCCACAGATTTAATTTAGCAAAGCGCAGGCAAACACATCAGCATCGCTCACGATAGCTTCAGAGTATTGACCTTATAGTGCTTGCTCTCCCAACGCCTCTCATGCTCAGTCACTAGCTCTACTCGATCTCCGTCTTTCTCTTGCTCAATTGGAGTCGATAGGACACAGAACCTCTCGTTGGCATCAGGAGTAAGGATTTTTATTCGGATAGAAGGGAAGCAAGAGAGCAGGTGTTTATAAAGGCGAATAAAGGCCAGAGAAATGGGAACGAATTCATTGGCTTAGGGGAGTAGTAGTGGGTGAAGAAGTGAATTCCAATTTAAAGTGTGTATATATATGCAGAGGGGCAATTGAATGAGCAATGTGGGTGAAAAGGATATTCAGGATGCACATATATATACCACCAATATATCAATGAGTGCTCACAAACACATCTGCATGTACCAACCTAAGTTCCCACTTCAACTCTTAAAATGTTCAAGTAGCAGCAAGTGAGGTTTTAGATGATGGAAGCACGATATGTTTCTCCTAACATTTAAGGGCACAAACAAACACTTCTATCTCATTATGAAAAGAAACCAGAGGTCCATTAGTGACAGAAAAAGATCAGACACACTCTACCATCCCAACCACAGTCCACAGCTCTCCAATTCACTAGTCAGGCAAACAGTGAAAAATACAGAGTTAAGATTAGGAGCTGGGGTCAGGATCCTATTACTGAATAATATGCAGAGAACAAAGAATGAAAATAAAATTTCTGGTAGAAGAAGAACTCATCATCCACCCCCACTTGTTAATAAATTACAAATGTACATTTAAGCACAAGCAGCCTAAGAACACACGAGAGGGACAAAGAGCCAGCAAGCCAGAAACCATGGAGAGAAGCTTTATGGCGGGAACGAACGCCCGCGCAGCCTCGCCTTTCTGCTTACCGTGCTTGCGTCCGAGCGTGGTTGAAGGACACTGCTAGGCTGCCGAGATCAACTGTGAGACGACCAACTCGGCGAAGGCTAATCCTGCCAAGACCACCGTTGTTGGGCTAGCTCCGTGGATCAAGATGAACAAGATTAGCACGCCAAACCGCACTTCTTCTTTGAGATGGCTCAGCCAGATGCATGCAAAAATCTGCACAAGATAGCTTCAATTGATTGGTTTTCAAGGGCTTGCTCTCCTGACGCCTTCCATACTCATAAGTCGCGATGGTTTGTCCCTGTTTAATTTCTTTCTCACTCAGGTAAGGGTCGTCGAGAAAGAGGGAAGCTATACAAGCTTGTGTTTATAAAGGAGTTCATCAGGTCAGGGGTCTAGCAGTTGAAGAAGTAAATTCCCTCTCATGAGTAGGCAGATGGCAATTGAATGGGCAATGGGGAAGAGGGAAGAGGGAAAAAAATGCAGAATGTACATATAAATCAATGAGTATTCCCAAAAACATCTACCTAATTCTTGTGTTGTAGGGATTGATTAATTGGTTTTTTTTCCTTCCCGAACGGTAAGGTCGTTGCCAATGTTTTATATAAATAAGAAGGTGTCCATTTTAAAAAGAAACGAGACCAAATCAGCAAATCTTACCGTACAAAGTTCATTAAGAAAAACTGGACAAAATCACAACTACAATAACACTCAACAACTAACCTAAGCTAGCAAAGGCGGCGGAAACATGACAGCCAAGCCCAACACTCGTTGAGCTTCTAGGGAATTCGTAGTTTCCCAGGGAAATAGGGAATATATCATGTCGCAGCTTAATACAGTTTGTATAAGGGTACCCACAATGGTTATCTATAGGCTCTCTACAAGAGATCCATGTCAGCATATTTTCCTACTTGGAAGAGATTAAATGGAGAGAGAGAGCAAAGCTATCTACTAACCTGGAGATAGTCTATAGAGAAAAACGAGGCAATGGATTAGAGAGCTATAGATACCCATGTAGACATACCATTGAAGTGTTTTACTATTAATCTAGTCTATTGCTGAGATGTACATGTTTTATAAATAGCAACTTACTTTACCATTGCGGGTGCTCTAAGCTGCTGCAACCTTCTCGACGGTGTGTAACTAAGATTAGCGTATTCTCTTCCAAGTTCCTAGGTGCTAATTAATACGCTCAATGATATTGTTGTGTCATGTTCTATGGGACAAATTTAGGGCAACAACAAGATCACGTCATGTTCCATGGGACAAATTTAGGACAACAAAAAGATCACACATATTTTTCAGAGAGTTCAGATTGTGTTTTGCATACTCAATTATAGGTACTTTGCTACCCTCCAAAGACCGGGGTAAAATTAAATTTTCTGTTCATGTGCTTCACCAATCTGCCACCGGAGCTAAGTATTGATGAAAACTTAGCTAAAAGGAAAGAAGAAACTCAGAACTTGAAAAGGTTCTACATATATGCCGACCTTAGTTGAACATGGGGTGCACGTTTGGTTCCGTTTAGTATCTAGTCAAGCTCGTTTGTGTGGAGCTGATTAACTGGGAAACGTATCATATTCACACAAGTCTTCACGCGTATATACCATACACACCAACTAAAAAATATCCGAGCTCAATTAGGTTACATGGGTGGCGTAACCTCGCCGTCGCCCCCTCTGATCCCCTCCTCTCCCCCGCCATGTTGCCACCCGAGCAGCCGCCGGCAAAGCCGGGCGGCTGCAAAGACAGCGGCGGCGGGACTCCCCTTCTCCCTCACTCCTGGTCAACCGGTTGGGGCGCCGACGAGACCGGAGGATGAGAGCGCGGCCCCGGCGACGACGGCTAGATCCGACGCTATCAAGTTTGGATCCAGTCCCCCTTGGCCGGATCTGGGTTGAGCCGCGCGGGTCGGCGGTGGCGCGGCGCGGTGGCGGAGGCGGCGGTGAGAGGGCGGCGTGAGGGCCACGTGGAGGCGGTGGCCCGAGGATCGAGCGGTGGGGACAGCGGCGGCGAGGGGAGGAGCTGTCGCCCCTAGCTCGGCGGCGTGCGTCAAGGGCGCATGGGGGAGGAGCTGCCTCTCTCTGGCTTGGTGGTGTGCGCGGGGAAGCGGCTGGCGGTGGCGGTGTCCCGTCTTCCCGACTGGCTGAGCAAACCACTCTTCGTGGAGCTCCTCCCCTCCTATGGCCAGATCCTGTCCTGGCCGTGGGGAGCTCCAGGAGAGGGTGGACCCGGCGGCTTGTGCAGAGGATGGCAATGCCATGGCGACATGCAGGAGCAGGCCTGTGAGCCTACTTGAGCCATGGGGTGGTGAACTGGGCTATGATGGCTAAAGAGATTATGTGGTGGTTCAGCGACGGTTGTTGTGTGGGTTGGTAGTGGCTCTGGATGGAAATCACTGGCGAAAGCCTTGCTTAGTCTTTGGCCGGCATGACGACGGCGACATCTTTGGCATCATTCCCTTTTTGAAGGCGTCGTTATGGCGTTTTCTTCACCGCTACCAATCTCCAGTTGAAAACTGTAATCCGGTTTCCGGACGGACGGTGGCGGCGTTTCACGTCGTATCCTCCTTGGGGGCATTATCTTGGAGAACCTTACCCATGCATCGTTTACTGTTGGTGGACTCCTGTGTCAGCTCGATGCACTAGATGCCTAGGTGTTTGGTGAGGCCTTCTCCTTCTTGGCTCATTTCTTGTATTGGTGGCATCCAACTTCTTCTGTTGTTTCTGTCAGGTAGAGTCGGAACTACTACGTCGTTGGGGTGCAACGAAGCTTGACAATGATAACATCTGCAGTTTCTCTCTAGGGATGTGGGTGTTGCTAGTGCAGGTTTTGGTGCTTCAGGGGCTTGGTTGATGTCCAAAGTGTGAGCTTGGTGTTGCTTTGCTCGGTTTGGCGGTGCCTCCAATGATGTCGTGATCACCATGGAGTCGGAGCTGCTGGGTCGCTGGGCGGCAAGCTCGGCAACGATGACATGTGACTTGTGATGTCAATGCTATGTGTCGCTTCTTCAGCATCTCGACATCGATATTCGCTGTTGGATTCCGCCATTGTTTCGTTGATAGTTTGGCTAGAGTTGTGTGGAGCTCCGTGTGCTGTGTGGTTGTACCGGCCGCGGATGAAGGACTTGGCGAGTCTCTACTCGTCGAGAGGTTGTTTTTCTTTTTCTATAGCCCGTGGGTTTTTACTCTGCTTAATGAAATATAATTGGCAGTTCTCATGCCAGTTTAGTTTAAAAAAACTAAAAAATATCACTAAAAAATTAAAAAAAATTATACAGGTACTTTCAATAATATTACATCTAAGTGTGAAGTCCCATCATCAAATTCATCCTATATAAAGAGGGAAAAAAGATAAATTCTGATGGACTTATAATATTTATTTTTTTAGGTTAAAATATAATGGATTTGAGGTTAAGATTTTACACATATGTGTAACAATATTGAAAGTATATGCACAATATTTTCTAATTTTTTCGGTGATATTTGTTAGTTGTGTGCACACGAAGTTGTGTGCATAAGATATGTTCCCGGCCAACTAAACCTGTTTTAGATGCACAAGTTTGACATGTGAGCCTCATGAGAATTGAAGGGACATTGGAGAACCACATGCAAGTGCTATCATTTCACCTACAACGTTTATTAGCTACCAAAACAATTTTTTGAAAGAACTTTTATATATGTGTTCATAGCAATTTAAAAGCTAATGATGAAAAATAAATTACAGCAAAAAAAACATCAAAATTAACTCTCTAAGAAATATCGGAGCTGGTGAGAAGCAAAGAAAACAAATGTTGAGAGAATGGTCGTGCGATGGAGGGCCACAGCCATTCACAAGCAGTATCAAAGTCCAAGAACGACATAGTTACAACATTTCTTATTTGATATACTTGCAAGTGTTCTCTCGATGCCTTCCATTCTCAAAAATCATCTTTCCTTTTTGAAGCCACAACATCGAGATCGAGAGAGAGGATTATGTTGTTATCAGGTAGCCTAGAATCAAGAACTGAGGAGAGGCATGCAGCGTCGTACTGTGGATGGATGCTGTCAACTTTTGAGCATTGATACTGACAAATTGACAATGGAGAGGAAGCTAGCAAAGGTTGATACCTTTCAAACCCTCGAATTCTTACCTTATATACAAGACTATTCTATAGTGCAAAATGATTGACATTGACATAGGTCGTTAAAATGTGAAAACTAACTGTGTGTATAGTCTATTATATGCATATGGCTTTTAGTTAATATTGATTGACAAAGGGATTTGTATTAAACTCAAGAAAAAAGTTCAAAGATCCAGTATAACCAATACTATATAAGATGGCAATATTAAATTTGAGTAAGACATCTGCAAGATAGGACACCGTACAGGAGGATTGCCACTACCAACCAAGAATCAAACTTTGCATGAACACTCCAAAATTAGAACAATAAAAGGGGATAGATAGGTCGATAAGAATGGGTACGAGGGCAGCGCCGACTCCTCGAGCAGCCAATGCTTCCAATCCTGCGACTAGTATGGAGCATCGGCGCTGCCCAGGCCTTGTGGGCAACGCGGGGAATCGAACTGCGGCCTATCGTTCTAGTATGCAACATCAGGGTCGCCATGATCCACACTGGAGGCAGCAAGGCCGTCTCTCATGTTCAACCTGATCAACTACTCGGTGTGGATGAATCGTCTCATCTTCAACATTATCAGTCACACAGTGTAGCTGGCTTGCCTCTAGTGCAAGGCATCACTGCCCAAAGTTTCCACTCTCTGCATGCAAAGACAAGTGAATGGTAGCTTTGATATGTTCATGTCCTAATGCTTGCTCTCCCGACGCCTCCCATGCTCACTCTCTATTTTTCTTGCTCACTCAGAGTCGGTAGGTCACAACTTCTCACTGAAATCAGAGGCTAAAGATCATCAAGAAAGAAAAGAATGGAAGCAATAGGGCAGGTGTTTATAAAGGCAAATAAGCCCCGAGAAGTGAAAACGAATGAAAGTGTGACATTTTCCTTCGGTCAGGGGAATAGTGGGTGAAGAAGTGAATTCCAATTTAAGGTGAGCATGGAGAGCAACTGAACGGGCAATGTGGTGGATAATAAGTGAAAAGGAGATTCAGGTTGCACATATACCACCAATCAATGCGTGTTCACAAACACATTCACATGTGCCAACAGCAGGGTACCAACCTAAGCTCTATTTCATCTTACCCAGGTGTTGCATGTAATATAAAGCTATTGGGGGCGTTGATAACTGACGTTTACATCGCATTGCAATACAGAAGACGAACAATAAGTGGTATAATCACAACTGCTCAAGATAATGCACTCTCCATGATCAACTCTCATGCACATTTTCTCTTAGAAAATCCGACTTCGGTTCGAAATAGCAGATACAGTGTAGTTACATCATGTTCATTCTTAATCCTGGCACCTTGAAAGACGTATCGAAAACTGAACAGACCAAATGGACTAGTACATTGCATTTACCAATATAACACAACAAAAGAGAGCAAACATCAGACGGGAGTAGAATTTTATTTTGTAGCCTGGGCAATGATGTTGCTTATAGAGCTAGCTTCCTCTTTAGCTGCCTCTACCAACGAATCCTGTTTAATTGGGAAGCAATTGTTAGGAGAAAATAGAACTACAAACTTTTCTAAAGGACATGGTTCTTTCTTATTGTACATGGTGTGTGCATCATGGACAACAAAGTAGGACTTGCAAGTTGGTTCATAGCTTGGTACACATGTTAAACTTAAATTAGATGTAAAGAGAAAAGAGAAAAAGGTCAAGTAGAAACGAAAGAGCTTTTAGATGAAGAAGTCATATGAAACAAAAAAACAGATCTAAATTGAAGACAGAAAAGATCAGATATATTCTACCACCCAAACCATATGCTCTTCCATAGTAAGGGAAACAGGAAAAATACAGAGTTTAGGTTAGCTGTGGTCAGAAATTGTACCTGTGCAGCAATTAGTCTTGCAACATTTTTCTTGCTAGATTCTTGAAGCTCACCAGCGATGAGAATTTCATCAAGTATGTAGTAGGCCTGCAAAAATGAATCATTGAAACCCATGAACACGAGTCCCGTAAACATGACAATAGACTAGCAAGAAGAATCATGTAAATTCCAATCCTAGATCCTCTGTAGTAGCAACTTCAATAGAACCAAAAGATATTACCTTGTGGAAATTGAATATCAAATCCAGCTCGCATACCTAATGAGGTTGAAACAAGGACTCAAAACAGCAGTACAACAAGCAAATGAAAGAGAAGCTACATGATAAACAGCATCAAAGCACTCACGCTGCCAAAATATCGGTCCAGTACTTCAACGAAGTGATGGATAATTTCAAGGACCTCGAGCTCATTGTCCTCAGCATCAATGCACATGCAGAAATACAGGCTCGCATACCTTGCCACCATAATTATAAACAGAACATAAAATAGCTAATTTAGAATATACCACAAAGCAACATAACCGATTAGTCAAACAATAGAACACCAATGACATGCTGGAATCATACCTTCTGTACACAACCTTGTAACCCTTCCACTCAACAAAGTTGCAGAGTTTCGGCCCGCGTGTTAGAATGAGCCCACTGAGCTCACGGATAACCTTTTCAACAAGTGTAGAAAATTACATATAAGATAAACAGTACAGTGCAGCTCACCAACAGAACATAAGCAATTGGGCACTGCAAACCCAAGAATAATAAAATGAAGAGGCTTTGTGTATTCTGTCAAGAATGTTCAGTGGGCACCTACAGTGTTATTCATGGGCTCAGAACAGATCTTTTGGGTTTCGGCAAACATTAAACCCACAAGTGGAACCAAAAAAGAACCAATACCGTGCCTTTGAGCATGAGACAAGAATCATCATCATCATAAGGTCCACTGAAACATGGGTGCTAAATATAGACAGATCCTAGAACAGAATAATATGCTTGTTTAATAAGTGTACATTTAAGGAAAAACAGCCTAAGTTGCAAGCCCTGCTACGGCACATGGATCACATGAACTATACAGCATATGGTCTTAACTATTGAACGGAAGCAACAGCCGCTAGTGATGCTCAAAGAGCAGAGAAACAGCAACAGCATCATATGATCAGTGTTGGTAAAGAATTCAGTACAGGACGCTGACCTTAGTCCTCTCCTTCTGGGTGTAAGGCGAGTACCACTTGGTAAGCCTCACCTTGCCCTGGCGGCTGATCAGGAGCACGAAATTGATCTGCAGAAGACCAACAACAGCAAATGGCAGAAAGTTCATCCATCTCAGTCCAACACAAGATCCATTCCTACCACTAATCACCTCCTACCATAACCCACACGAGCGTGATCATCCTCCTCCCCAGGACAAGCAAACACAGCGCGCGCTACAAAGACCACAAAACTAGCTAGAAGGAACGGATATTACCATGGCTACGCGGTAGGAGAGGTCGCCACAAGGTTCAACTCCCGAGCCACACGTAAGCGAGATGCATAAAAATGTGGGCCCGCATTCAGTCAAAAAAAAATGTAGGCTCGCATCCTTTTCTCTTCTTTTTTCTTTCTTGTCTTTTCAGGAGGAGCAACGGCTGCCGCGCGGAGCGGACCGGAGTGGAGGCGGCGGCGAGCAAGCGCCAGGAGGCTACCGGCAGCAAAGGAGGGAGCGACGGCGGCCGAGCGCGCACATTGGCTGAGAACAACCGCTCCATGCCTCTTGTCTGCGGCCGCCGCGTGCCGATGCCTGCGGAACACCACGCGCTCGGACGCGCTCACCCGCGGGCTCTCGGCGGCCACCTCTGGACGTGGCCGCGCGGGACCAGGCGGGTGCCACGGCGCATGGGAGTTCCTTCCGGAGTCGGAGGAGGAGGCCGAGGACGATGAGGGGACGCAGGTCAGGAACGACTGATGATGATCCGGCCGCTTCAGGGGCGCGTCCACGACGAGGCGCCGGCAGGTTTCTTGGACATGAGGCGGAGGAGGCTCACCACTGGCGCGAAGCGCGTCCGCAACGAGGAACACGACGGCTACGGCGGCCGTCGCACGTTTCTCCCAAAGTCGCACGACGAGGACGACAATGAGGCCCGCGAGAGAAGTGGCTGGGCATGCGCCTCCCGCCGCTTCAGATTCCCATCCATCCGATCCTTCGCCTCGTCGTCACTCGGCTTCTTGAACACGAGCATGAGCAGATCGCACCACCGATACCCACTACACCGCGGGGCGCGAGGGTACGTCAGCTTAGAGGAAGGAACCACCAAGCACAGGGAGGCGAGCGCGGCGGGGAAGGGGGACGCAGTGGCCGGAGCATCGGCACGAGCCTCTCACCGGAGAACAGCTCGTCAGCGGCGGAAAGCACGGCGGCGGCCACGGGGACGCTGAACTCGAACTCATCATCCTTCTCGTTGTCCAGTAGCGGCGAGCGCCGCCGGAGCAGGCGGGCGAGCACGCAGCTGGCGGAGTGGAGTGGAGCGGCAGTGGTAGGCTAGAGCACGGCCGACGGAGCGGAGTGGACAGCGGTCGGGCCATCTGCCGCCGGCTGCACGTCGACTTTGAGAAGGTTGGAGAAGGGAAGAGAAGAGAGAAAAGAAAAAGGAAAAAAAAAGGAGAAGAAATAAGATATGTGGGCCCTTTTTTTTTCATCTCACTTACATGTGGACCCCATTTTTTAATTTATTTTTTTTTGCTTACTAGGATGCCACGTCAGTGAAACCACCCATATATATTGTCATAGTATCTTGAGTGCACGGTTTATATGAGTTTAGGGGTATACATTTATGATTTTGTGGTTAAGAGACCTAAAAAAAATCTCGATGTTAAGTTGAGAGACCTCCGGTGAACTTTTTCCCTAAAGATTAATATTCAGCGATAAGATGATGAACCCATTAATATTCACCGATAAATTGAGAGACCTGAAGTGAACTTATTTCCATTTGGGTTTCCTCGTACAAGCCCATGGGCCTAGTCTTGTTGCTAATCTAGTGGCCTGCTGCTTCCGTTAGGACTGTTTGGAGGTGCTTAGGTTAAGACTAGTAGATTACCATTCGTTTAGAAAGGCTTAATCAATGTAATCCCATTATAAAGTTCACAAAGAAATTCTCATTAGCTGGATAAGTTTGATACTCCCTTTTTTCTGAGAGATAAGCTTGATACTTTGGTGGTGAGTTGTTTTTAATACTAAACGTTAGGTTTAATAGCACACTTAATTATTCAGGTCGTTATGCTTTATAAGCGGCATATATATTATATTATCATCTCAGAAAGAAACGGTACTCAACATTATTTATAGCTCGTTTTCATGTTTAAATGCTTTATTACACACTTAATTAGCAAAGTAACCAATGCTTGTTTATTGAATCAAAATTGGTTAGGTATCCAATTGCATCTCATTTTTTTTATAAAGATGGTACAAACATGTGAGTATGTGACGCTCGTAAAACACGCACACTCGCTCAACACAGTCAACACACGCGTACATTCTACCCATCTCTAAAAATCTAGACCAATATAAATTTTAAGTCAGCAACTGAAGCATAATAGATAAAACGGAAACAAGAAACGAAAAAGGTAAATTTAACGCTAAACAAATAAAAGCGGCAGTACTACTGCTACTATATTACGGTAACACATTTTTTTTTACGTATATTTAATTAGTTAGCACGGCCGTTTACTAATAATCGCTGTTGCTTAATATTGAACATTAATTGGAAAGTATGAACTCGCGGCAACATCATCCCGGTCCCGGCCGTACGATACGCCCTTCGTCTACGGCCCCATCACCGGCACCTTGTTCTCGAGGTCGCCTAGTTCGTCACCGTACATCTCCGCCGGCGACGGCGCCGCTCCCTCGGACATGGCGGCGGCGCCGCCTCCGTCACGAAGCGCCATGACCAGCCACCACATCAGCGACAGGGGGGCCTCCGAGGCGCCGCCCGCCGCCGACGTCGGGGCCACGGCCGCGGTCGCGACCTCCTCGTCGTCGACGGCGGCGGCGGGGCTTGATCTTCCTCCCTCCAGAAGGCGGATGCCGCGCGCCGACGAGGTCGTCGGCATGGTTGTCGCGGCGACGGCGGCGGCGAGGAGAAGCGCCGCGGCGACGGCGGCGAGCCTGGCCATTCCCGGCGCGGGCGCGGTTTTGGTCTCGTGAGTCGTTTTGAAAGCGTGATCGATCGCGAGTGATGAAACCGGACGAGACGAGGAGTGGATGCATATATGGCTTTATATATGTGTGCGATGGCGCGTTTAAACTCGATTGCAGTAACTACGGCGTAATTAATGACGGTGTGTGTGTGGCTAAGACCCCTTTTAAAACTTAGGAACGAAAAACGTAGGAATAGAAAAAAAGGATTTTGATATAATTGTGGAATTGGATGAGAGAGAAAAATTCAAAGGAATGCTTTTAAAAAATTTGAAGTTATGCTAATTTTCCATCAAAATCTATGTAATAATTAGTCATTTCACAAGAATTTTATAAGATTTAAAAGACTACAATCATTTGTATCAAAGGTCTAAGTAGTAAAATTTATGTAGGATTTGAATCCTGCTAGTAAGCCATATTAAGTGTTATTTGGATTTAATAGTATTCCCTACGTTGTAGGTTATAAAATGTTTTAACTTTGGTCAAAGTTAAACTACTTCAAATTTAACTAAGTATATAGACAAATATAGTAACATTTACATTATTAAATTGGTTCTATTAAAATAATTATTAAATATATTTTTATAATAAATTTGTCTTGCGAAAATATATTATAGAAAGGAAATCGGTGATGGGGCTCATCATCTACTGCGATCCACGATAGAGTGTCGCAGAGCAGCAGCAGCAACTTGTAAGTATCCATCCATTTTCTTGTTCAGATTTCACCTGTGTCTTTCTTTTCTCATGCGAATGAAATTGTGGAAAGAAGGATGAACAAACATATGAGGACAGAGGACGTGCTATGCGTATGTCGATCCAAGCAGATCAACGAAAGATTTCACGGGTTTGGTTGATGCCGTGGGGGTCCCGAACGCAGCCTCATAAGTTCCATCAGTGCTGACCTGATGGGTGATTTTGAAGACGAATTCGAGGATTTTGAAGATGAATTCAACGATTGATTCGTTCAACGTTTTCTGTGCTCTCTGTAGATCTATCTGGAGTTCTACCAGGAGTACTAGCTAGTGTTTACTCTGCTCAAGAAGCAGATATATTAAGCTTATTTTGGCTTTGGATGTGGCTCTGCAGTATATTTGCGGTTCTAACTCCTACTTGAACATATCGTCAGGATATATTGCTGCTGGAGATCTGAAAAATTAGCACTCATGGGTTAGGAAAATTGATCTTTTGGGTGTTTTTGTGTGGAACTTGGGTAGAAGATGATGTTGCTAGATGCAAGCTCCTGTGATGGAATTAGTGTTGGTATGTTTCCTATTGTTTTTAGATTGGGCTTGTAATGAACCTGTGTAATGGACGTCTAGGCTTTCTTTCAAAGCCGGATCGTGATGATCTTTCATCTAAAAACACCTAAAACATATCGTATGGAATATTTGAAATGCTAGTGAGTTTGTTGTCTTCTTGCTGCAAATTTTGGTCTTAATCTCATTGGTTCAGAAACAAAATTTTGTTCGAGTATGTGTACGTTTCTCTGATATGTCCATTCGCCAAAGTTAATTGAGCATTCCAAAAAAAAATCCCCGCAAGCATCTAACCTATTGTTTATTTTGTAAGCAGATTCTGGAGTTTTATCTGCATATGAACCATCATCGAATCTTATAACGACAGAACGTTTTGTGCAATGTCGTTTAAGTTCTGGACTGAGGTAGATTGCTCGGCGGTCACCTTGGTTTGGCTTTATTTTGGATATTTGGATGGAAGACAATTTGTTTCTTTCTTTTAAATGGAAACACATTAATTTATTGTTTGAGGAAAAAAAAGAATGCTGACAACGATGGCCGGCCCTGTTCTTTACTGATTATGATTTTGGATTTTCATTTGCAAGCTTCCTAAGCTGTGTGTTTCGTGTAAAGAAGAATTCTATATCAAAATTTCCTGAGATACTTTTGTAGAACAACCTTTCAACTTTGTATAATTTAATTTATTCGCTTGTACCTTAAATAGCTATAAAGAAAATCAGATAATCCATTAATCCATCAATTTCAGCTATCTAAAATGGAGCCGATGAAGAAGGCGAGGTTAATAAACCATGCACGAAGAAAAAAAAAAAAATCTGTCACATTGCTGTATCTTTGCTGGAGTCTCACATATCCAAATATGATAAATCACTAGCTAGCAACATCTATCCTAGAGAGAAAAAAAAACATAAGGTGATTAAATTAGGATATATAGTTATGCATTTCATTATTCAGGTGTAACAATAATAATCTGAAGGCCATTTACATGGTCAAAACGACGCACTTCATCATCAAATCCATAGGTGACGAAGTGAAAACCTTCACGCGGCATGGCCTACTACGGCCCATACACCGGCACCTTGTTGTCGCAGTCAACTTCGTCGCCGCCGCACGCCGCCGCGGCGGGGCCAGCCGCCGGCGCAGCTCCGAACTCCGGCAGGTCGGGGCCGAGAGCCGCGTCGTCGTCCAACGCACCCACAGACGATGGTGCTCCGGCCACCTCCAAGGGTACGATCACGCGCACCACGCTCCTGTACTCCTCCAGAGCGCGGCGGCCGCCGGCGACGACGCCGTGCGCCGTCGTCGTCGAGACGGCCGCCTCGGCGACGACGGCGACGGCGACGGCGAGGATGGCCACGAACACCGCGAGCTTGGCCATCTCGTGTGGAGTGGCGCGCGTGTGTATCTTGCGCTGGAAACCGGAGGCTTGAATGGTTTTTATATAGCAGGGACGCAATTAGTTTCAGTTACTGTGGTGTAAATGCAATTAACTCAAGTGTAATAATATCAACTATAGTTACGTTTCGTAAAAATAAAAAAAATAAAATTACGCACAACATTTTTAATAAAAAAAAGAAGTCCAGAAAAGAACACTTGGACCTTATGGGCCAAATTCAGTTGTTGGGCCGGATGGAGAAGACCCCAGAAAAGTGAGGGGTCCACGAGACGCCACGTCGACGCCGCAGCGCGCAATCTCTGCACCGCGGAAGCAGCCAAGCCCTCCCGCCTCGATCGGAAAGGCTCTCCACTTTCCGCACCGCACCTCGTCGCCGGGAAGCCTCGAACAATGAGCGCCGCCGCCTCCGCCGCCGCCGCCGCCGCCTCGGCTGCCAATGTCGCCGTCATCGGGGGCGGAAGTAAGCAGACGCAGCCCATTCCCACCCCTCATCCTCTCTGATCCGATTGCTGCCGTTCGAACTGACCCGTGTGCCTGCGATCCCCTTTTTGGTTTGTCCACCGATGCAGTATCGGGCGCCGTATGCGCGTCGCTGCTGGCCGCGCGCGGCGTGGCGGTGACGCTCTTCGACTCCGGCCGCGGGGCCGGTGGCCGCATGGCGCAGCGGAGGTGCTCGACCAATTTGCTGCCCGGGCCGAGGGTGTTGCTTCCGCGCTGATCGGTGGTGTTATTTTTTCCACCCCATTTTGCGGGTTTGTGTGGGCGCAGGGAGGTGATGGAGGACGGCACGGAGCTGCGATTCGACCACGGCGCGCCATACTTCACCGTGAGCAACGACGAGGTTGCTCGGGTCGTGAGCGGGTGGGAGGCGCGGGGGCTCGTCGCCGAGTGGAAGGCCATGTTCGCGTGCTTCGATCGGGAGGCCGGCAAATTCATTGATTTCGAGAAGGTTCTAAGCTTCGAAACCCTCCCATAGTTGAGGCTTCAACTTGAGCATGCCACGTATCTAGTGGTAGCATGACTGTGGGAATTGGGATAGTTTACTGGTGAACCCCTTAACTGAATGTCTGAATGCAGAATAAAGTAGGTTGCACTTGGAATAGTAAGCCATCTTTCTGCTGCCAAATCTACTCATCACTGAATATATAATGTGCAGTACTCTAAAAATTTAGTGGATAGATCAAACTACCGTTACTCACATGTTCAGAATCAACTTAACCTGTGATGTCTCTGATGTTGATGGTACTATCGTAGTGCTGATCCTTATCAAAAGATGGAGTTGGGGGTGGATTAGAATGATATGTAGTCTTATGTATCTGCACCGCTTAAAATGATACTTTCTACTTACTAACATAAGCTTTCTGGCATTATATTCGCACAGGAGGGAACAATTAAGAAGTATGTGGGAGTGCCAGGCATGAACTCAATATGCAAATCACTTTGTCTAGAGGATGGTTAGACTTACTTTGTAGCATTATGAGTTTATGACTCTTCAGTACCAGCAATCTAGAACTTGCTGCTCATACATGCTATCTCTTGTGCCTGTTAGGTGTGGTGGCCAAATTTGGTGTCACCATTGGCAGGATGGACTGGATTCAAGATAGGAGTTCATGGTTACTGGCTAGTTTGGATGGGAGAGATCTTGGCCATTTTGATTATGTTGTAGCAACCGATAAGAATATAGCATCACCAAGATTTTCTGGGCTAACTGGAAGACCACCGCCTCTTGGTTCGTTTTATTCTATTATCTTCATAATATGCACTACCATAACACAAGTTGCAAAATAATGGGTTTATGACTTTTATATTTTGTTTTGAAAGACAATCTTATACAGTAGTTTTTTTAACAAATTATATTGATCTGGAGATCTAACACTGCAATTAATTAAAGAAAATATTCTTTCACCATAAATTCTTTGTTCTGTTTTTTCTGACGGTTTATGGTAACCAGGATGACCATCTTTATCTTTGATTAGAAAAATAACTCTTGTTTACTATAACTTAATTTTATTATTGTTTGTATCTTAAGATTTCTGCATTTGTTTAAAGTGTAGTAATAGACTGACAAAATAGTGAAGACAGTAAGAAACTGCTCCTATATGAATCTATGCCTGCCTCCTGCTGGATGCTTGTTTCTTTTTTCCTTTTAAAGAATATGGTTTTGCAGCTACCATGTTTAAACAATAAGTTGACAGCAAGAAAATGCTCATTTAATGAAGGGTACAATGCAGGTTACTCAATGTCAAAATAAACCAGTGTTTGATTGGACTCATGTAGGATACGTTGTACCATTGTTCCTAATTACACAGAACAACGGTATTTTTTGTGATATCTCAGCTGAATGTCTGAGCAGTTGCATTATTTTTCCTTCTCAGATTTGTCATTGCTTCCACAATTGTCAATGATGATTCAGGATATCCCTGTCCGTCCCTGTTTTGCTCTTATGTTAGCATTCTCGGAGCCTTTGACTAAGGTATATGCAACCTGCATCTTAGCCATTCATGTAACCCCAGATCATCACCATTCCCCTCACTTATTTTTCCACTTACCTATTTTATGACGAAATTTCCATGGCAATTTTGTAACACACTTCATTCTTATTAGTTATTACAATGCATTTCTGCCTGCTATTCTGTTATTGTTAAGTTGAATAGGACCTCATTATCTTTTATCAGTTATCACAACACATTTCTGCCTGCTATCAGTTATCACAATACATTTAGATGGAACCATTTGCTGATAAAAAATAAATTCCTAAATAGCATAGCACTAAAGGGATCTTCAATCGCCCTTATTATTCACATAATCTAATCAACCTTGCAAGTTGTCTATTATATGATGCTTGGAAATTTTTGTAGTTTTCGTTCGGTCAGTTTATTCTTCTGTGCCATGATATTTCAATCAGGTACCTGTTCAAGGTTTCTCATTCAATAATTCTGACTACCTAAGCTGGGCCTTTTGTGATAGTAGCAAGCCAGGACGTGCTTGTGTACCTCTTAACAGGTGTGTATTTATTTTGAGACTTTTGTACACACTGAAGATCTTTCGCTGTGATGTGGTTCATTTTCATTAACTCTGTGTATTCAGTCAGTCTTGGGTATTGCATTCGACAGCTGAGTATGCTTCAAAAGTAATCAATAATATTGGTCCACGAAAACCTTCAGCTGATGCCCTTGCTAAAGTGGCAGAGGAATTGCTCAAAGAATTTCAGGCTACAGGATTGAACATACCACAACCAATATTTATGAAAGCTCACAGATGGTCAGTATTCTAGGTTGAAATCTTACCCAGTTATTGATGCCATATTCCGTTGACACTGCTAATTTTCATGTTAAACAAAATTTCAGGGGCAGTGCTTTCCCAGCCATCGCTATAAGTGGAGACGACAAGTGTGTTTGGGATAAGAGCATGAAATTGGCTATTTGTGGAGATTTTTGCACAAGTCCAAGTGTGGAAGGAGCAGTCCTTAGTGGCATGAGAGGAGCCTCCAAAATACTAGGGTGTTTAAACTTTCCATCAGGGTTGTGACTTGTGAGTTGTGGCTAACCTCCTACAGTTCTTCCATTTCCTCCTTGGTTTGTATTTATGTGCATCCATTTTACAGAAACAGTTAATCAAACCCCAACTGAGAGTTGAGGGCCATATTGTTTACCGACCAATTTGGTATGAAATAAGAAATCAGTACCGATGGCAATGTTATTTTTTATGAAGTTTATTTGCTTTATTATCTGTTCCATGTCATATAGAAAAGCCAGGTTCCACTGGAAGTGCTGTTTCTCTGCTGGCCTACTATGCCTTGGACTAAAACACACTAACTACAAGTGTAGGTTGTCTGCCAGACTGAACCTTGTATAAGTGCACGAGATGAAATGCATGATTGGTATTGTAAAGAAGCCATACACCAACCACTCCTGTTCTCTGGTTGTGTATCATGGAATGTCACCAAATATTACTAGGGGTTAGGGAACATGCTTGCCATGCAAGTGATGTAGCAGAATAGCCTTTGGAGAATGCTTGCTGAACATATTAATTTGACAGAAATGAAGGAACAATATATTATAATTGATCAAGATTTGTTCTGTCGGTCTCAATCTCAATTTAGTGATACTTTGTGTAGCACAATAGTTTGAATCAATATTTTCAAATTTTTCTCCTGATGTGTGGAAATGTCTGCATACCCTTTAGATTGGATTCTACTTCCTAAAAGAAGTTCAGAAGTCTAACTGTAGCACATTCAAGGTGACATGATTTATGATTATAGTACCGGTCATGTAATGCTTGAAATGCGAGTTTAAATATACTCCGCTGTTAGAATTTTAAATCCCATTTCATCGAGGACAAAGTTTTGCACTCCAACAATTTCTTAGCAGCAGGAAAGGCTATGATTTTTGTGGTCCATAGGTCCTGTAAGGACCATCATATCTTTAAACTGCCATATTTAGATATTCCTTATAGCTTTTTTATGTTGAAGTCTTCTACCCTTGCAATGATACCAGATGCTGCCCAGCGACCTAATATAATAAATGTCTAAGTGCACTGTTGGGGAGAAATCTTTTCCAACCAGACTTCATATTCTTATAGCTTTTGTTTTTAATCTAATTTGCCCAACAGAGCAACTTTCAGTTTAGTTTGGTAGTGTCTACTGATGTATTTTAGTACAATATGTGCTCTATTGTAAGCGAATAAATATGTTAGTAAATTAACACTATTTTGGAGCTAGAAGTGTTCAAAGCAATTGTGTCGCTGCACATAATGGTTCCACATCTTCAACAGAAACAGGTGCGATTTTCAGTTTAAAAGAAGGCTTTGCATGGTTTGTTCCCTATGCAATGATTTCAATTATTTGTAGCATATTCTCTGAATTCATCTTAATAGCCTTTACATTCATATATCCTTGCATCCACCTTTTCCTTTTTTTTTTGTTGAAGAATTTAGGGTATGTCCCACATGACATTTCATGTGCAAGTAGGTCACCCTTCATGAGCATCTGTGAAAAAGGTAAGAGAATATAGCCTTATCGTTCTCCATTTTTTCAAGGTATTAACTGTCACATTGAAAGATTTTGGTATATAACTATATATAGTTCTTAAGACTATAAGCACCCACAAATTTCTTTCAGTTAAATGATTATGAGATTGGCAATAACCCAAATATGCGTATACATCTTCTGTGAGCTACTGCAGAGTACTTTTCAGAGTAAACCATCTTTTTGTTGTTTAGTCTAAGCCATACTTGCCTGATAAATCTATACCTGGGCCTGTTTCTTTTTTTCATTGTATGAGAAAAATCCCCTTTTACTCTTGTTTCCCAGGCCCCTCTCCTGTTGTTATATATTACCAAAACAATGCCTCTTTCTCTTGAAGATGCAGAGAACTGCATCGACGACTCTGTTACATATGTCAATGAGGTTGCAAATTCATAGTAGGAAAATGCATTTGGCTATAGCTATTTTTTGCATCTTTATTTATGCCAATTCAAATGCTATAAGATATGTATTGCACACCTATAGAAGTGTTGCTTGCGTCAATAGTACTATACAATAATCAATACAACACATCTCTTTTTCTTTAAAACTTCCTTTGATTAAAACAATCTAATCGGCTGCGAGTTAGGTAGAGGCAGTCTGCATGCGTTGCTCGTGCGCTACGCAGACTGATTGTTCTTGCAGGTGAGCAACACATTTTCTGAAAGCTTCATCCAGGGTCCCAACTGAATCGAAGTACGCTACGCTGCTCACAACAGTCACAGCAGATGCATGGTCCTGGCATGGTGGCGTACGTGTGGCCACCCAATCATATATATCTGTCAACCTGTCAAGTAAGCAGTCATTTTCCATTCATTTGATGCAGCAATATCCGTATCTTGTGTATTTATTTTGGATGTAAAATATGGAAGCATTTCATTCTCTTGCTCGTGTTTTGTGCTTCTTCAGAGTTTACCATTTATTTTTGGTAGTTAGGACGATATGTCCATCATTTAAATTTCAGACTTCAAGAAATTTCTCTAAAAAAGAAGGAACAATCCATTGACTATTAATAAATGATGATGACTATAACGCAATTTTTATCCATTTCACAATTTATAACCTTGATGTTACGGCAACTACATACTTCAGCAGCTTAGCTAATTGAAAATAGCAGGCCAGTACAAAATGGAAGAGAACGACCAGAGAGCCAAATAAAAGCATGAACATGAACAGTTTTTCCTTTGTCTGTATTGACGAATTTCGTTACAGAGATGCAGGATAGGATTCCCTAGACAAACACTGCAGGTCTAATTTGTCTATGCATATAACTTCATTAAGAAAACAAACTATAAGATCGTCTATGACAAAGCAACAAACATTAAAAATCTCCACTCCTGTAGCCAAACATGTGACTAAAGATCCTAGACCCCTAAATAACCCGTCATTCTGACTCCCCAGATTAAACTATAACAGAGGGGACGAAGCTGGTAACTGCTAACTAACCTTACCCAGGGCAGTTTTTTTCTACTTACAATAGTTAATCAATCCTCTTTCCAAGAAATCGCTTTGCAAACGTGGTTAGATCATCTTTTTTGTGCAAAAGGAGCGAGATTAGATCCAACTCTTCAAGTTGCAAGTTGTTGCATGGCTGATGAGTGATGGCTCCATTACTCCATCCATGGGTAGAGACTAGAGATTCTTGGCTACTTGCATAGTTGCATTTACAAACACAAACAAGCCATGGCAGATTTATGTACTAGTAATGCTACACGTGTGACCTATGTACCTATGCATGCATGGAAATGGAATCCAAAGCAAGCAGCAGGGAGGGAGGGGGACAAGACTATAGTGTGGGCATGCAGTACTCAAAGCCTCAGCTGTACTAACTGGGAGTGTCTGGTCCTCCCAGTGAATGCCTGAATGGTGCAGTGAATGGTGATACCGAGCTCATGCCATCTGGTGCACAAGTGCTGGTTTCTCATCAGTGATCTATCTTCACACTGTAGCATGCAGTACAAATTACTGCTTTGATCTTTGGAAAAAGGCTAGTTGGTGTGGCTGGAGTGAAATTTTATATTCCCTCCTTTGTCTTAGGCATTGTCCTGACTCCTGAGTACCTGTTTATCACCCCCTGGAGCTACTTTTGCACCACCAGCACTACTTTGTAGCCTGTAAGTTGTAGATTTATGTACTAGTAATGCTACACGTGTGACCTATGTACCTATGCATGCATGGAAATGGAATCCAAAGCAAGCAGCAGGGAGGGAGGGGGACAAGACTATAGTGTGGGCATGCAGTACTCAAAGCCTCAGCTGTACTAACTGGGAGTGTCTGGTCCTCCCAGTGAATGCCTGAATGGTGCAGTGAATGGTGATACCGAGCTCATGCCATCTGGTGCACAAGTGCTGGTTTCTCATCAGTGATCTATCTTCACACTGTAGCATGCAGTACAAATTACTGCTTTGATCTTTGGAAAAAGGCTAGTTGGTGTGGCTGGAGTGAAATTTTATATTCCCTCCTTTGTCTTAGGCATTGTCCTGACTCCTGAGTACCTGTTTATCACCCCCTGGAGCTACTTTTGCACCACCAGCACTACTTTGTAGCCTGTAAGTTGTAACCTAGATCATTATGCTTTATGCATGCCTATTTACCTACTAGTATGGTCTGGTGCTGTTTACATGATGGTTTATCAACATTGCTGTTAGGCCACTCCATCATAGAAGGGGACAGTATATGTAGGTCCGATCTGTGGTGTCTGGTAAAATATACAGCAGCCCATGCACTCAGTTAATAAGCTACTCTTAACAGGACCTAAATGCTCATTACTTGGGATTTAGGATCAGCTCAGTACCCCACACCACATGAATGACAGTAAGACATCCAATCCTTCAACCCAAGTTGAACATGTGTTTCCTGACATCAATATATACATGCATTCTGATACAATCCCTGTTTTCTGTGATCTTTTCATTTGCCCTTGCATTTCCGCTATATCTTTTCATGGGTGGAACCAATGGTGTGACGCCTCTTGCAGGAGAGTATATATATATGAGGCAAATCACATTTGAAGACAAATTGCTGGATTTGGAGCATCTCAAGCCATAACCGATGCCCAGCTCGGCAGCTCTTCAGGCCTCCACGTTTCAGGAAGAGTGCCACCTATTTCGACGGATCAAATAATACATCACCTGCCCGTCAACACGCGCACCTCGGATTTGGTGTTTTTAATTAAAGTGAGTTAAGCTGCATGCTTCTTGCAGTCGCAGATCCGGGTCCGGCCTGCCCAGAACCTGTCTCCGCTGCGTTAAAGGTGCTAATTAGCATACTGCTCCTCTGTTGGGCCTACAGGTAATCATGGATTTACCATTTTTCGAAATACAAGAATTCTAGTATTATTTGAATTCTAGTCAGTTTCATTTGCGTAGGAAATACTCTGGACAATGTACTTTTAATATGATTAGCATTTATTCCCTCTGGGTACAGAGAAGAAAAGAGAAATCCATTTTGCATCGAAAACCTAGACATCAATATCTCCATGACGTCTCATTCATTTCTATAGTTCTATCACATGGTAAACATTGTGAAGTTGACCGATCATGAATGAGTTTTGCATTGGATTGTGTGATAGCAGTAAATGCAAATAGCCAGATTTTATGCATGTTCCTACTAATTTACATTGCCAGACAAGTTCTACCCTACCCACACTGAAATTCTCCGTGCATCAACGGGGAACGGGTTCATCACGCTAGATGTGTGAGCAACTACGTTATATTTATTTTCTTTTGTTGGAAACTTGCGACTTGCGAGCAACTACTGTTCTGGAATCTGGAGTCTGAAGCTTGCAACTTGCAACAGCTCAGGAGTGTACCTTTTGTATTGCCTGTTGAAATTCTGACAGTACAGGCCAAGTACAATTTCTTAGAATTGTTTCATTAAATCTAGCACTTTGTTTCAGTGATCTGATCTTCTTTTTAAATATATTATTATTTGCCTTGAGTTTCTTTGATTGCAGCTATCACTACTAGCAGTACTTAACTTGATTCTACAGCTTTTAGTCAACTTACCAGCTCTCCATTAAGCATCCTAGGATTTAGAGGGAGATTAAAAAAAAAACAGGCATGTCCTACGTACAGATCACGGCAAGCATGCACATTTTTGTTACTCTGCATTTACAAAATTCAGCCAAAAATAAGGGGAGAGAATCACATTTCGCTTGCCACGCACGCACGTCTACAGGCTACAGGATGGTGTGAACATCTGGCTGACCAGGTTCGAGTACGACGTCGGCGGCGGGGCTCGCGCGGCGCCACGTCGCCGGCGCCGACTCCAACGGCTGCTGCTTGACGACGGCGGGGGCGAGCGCGCCGGCCGTCCTCCGGCGATCCCGCTCCTTGACGAGCTCGTGCGCGAACCACTCCAGCTTCTCGGGCTTCGTCTGCTCCGCCAGCTTCTTCCCCCGGAACAGCACCGACTCCACGTTCTTCTGCGACAGCATCTCCTCCGCCACGCCCCACCCCGCCCCCGCCCCGCGCCGCCGCATCTCATCCCTCCTCGGCTCGCCCGCGGCGACACCCATCGCCTGCAAGATCAAAGACACCAATGGAGATGGAGATTGATCAAGCTAAAGCAAACGCAAAGTATCATGGTGGTATAGTGATGGCTGTGAGTTCTCTGACCTGTATACGGATGTAGTTGTTTGTCCTATTATGTCCGAACGCCATGGCCACTGCTTGATCCACCTGGAGTCAAGGATGCGTCGGGGAGAAGGCGTTAGCCAAGGGAGCACGAAGAACAAGAATGCATGCGAGAAAGGAAGAAGAGGACCACACAGAGAGACACACTGGATGGATTGTTTTTTTCTGTACCATGTCGGCGACGCCTTCGGCGGCGATCCTGACGATCTCGGATGTCGAGGCGGCGGCGCACCGGTGGGGCGGTTGTCGCACTCGCCGCTGCCGATGGAGATGACCAGGAGGTCCTCGACGCCGGCGGCGAGAGGGAACTCGCGCTTGTTGTTGAGCACGTGGGTGATGGCCGCCCCCGTGGGTTGCCGAGCGCGAGGCCGCCGCCGACGGCCGCGATGCGGGTGTGGCGCCGTCGGAGGACCGCACCTCCACCGCCGACGCCGAGCCGTCCGACCCGGCGCAGGTGGCGGCGCACACGTCGCGGAGGCGGAAGTCGTACGCCGCCGTCTCGACGGCGTCGGCGCGGGAGAAGAGGAACGGCCCCGCCGACGCGAGGTCGTAGCACGGCACCAGCACCGGCCGCACCGTGTCCCGCAGCGTCAGGTCGCCGAACACCTTCCCGAACGCGGCGCCGGGGCGTCGGAACAGCGCGCGGATGCCACCGGCGGCGGCGCCGCCGCCGCCGCCGGACCACCCTCGCCGCAGGCTCCTCATGAGGAACGCCAGCGCGTCCTCGGCGGAGAACATCGGCCGCCCTCCCCGCCGCGCGCGACCAGCATCGCCGCGAGCACGCCGCCGGCGCCGGAGCCAGCAGCGACATCGAAGAAATCCGCCAGCCTCGCCGTCTCATCCCCGTCCGCCGCCGCAGCGACGCCTCCAAGCTACCAGCGCGGCGCCGGCGAGCAGCCCATCCGCCGCCCGCCCACCCCCATCGATCGACAGCACGCACACCTTGCCACGCTCCACCCCGCCGCCGCCGCCGCCGCCGGAACTCTCGCGCGGAGTCCCCTTCACCCCCCTGCGGCTCGTCGCCGCCGCTGAAGACGAGCTTGGTAAGACGAGTTTGGGATCATCGTAACCGAACAAGAACTTGCTCTCCAGAATGGAGAAGATCTCGTAGGTGAGCTTGTCCACGTCGAGCTGGCCGGCGGCGGCGGCGGCGGCGGCGGCCGGCTCCATCGCCGGCGAGGGGAGGGGAGGAGGGGGTTTTGCGCGTCGACGTGCGAAGCGCGTGTGGGCGATCGATCGAGCGAGCAGTTGGTAGCACGTACGGGTAGGATTTATAGAGGCGGGAGGAGAGGATGCGTGGAGTTGGGTTAGTGGCGTTGACTCACACACTCACCGGTGCGGCGGCGAGGTAACGATATGACACTGGCTGGGGCTTAATTACTCGAGTTTCGTCTCGTTTAGGAGCAAGTGTGTAACTCGTGCGTGGAGTCAAGAATTGGATCCGGGTATTTGGGTGGTAAATTGGTGATTGAGGAGTATTAATTAGCTGATTTGGTTCAATAAGGACATGTTTGGATTAGTGCTAATTTGTGCCATGCCAATATTTTGGTAGCTTCAAATAGTACTTCGATAGCATTTGGATTGTGACCAATTTTTGCCTAAATAGTAATAAATCTACTCTATCAAATTTAGTAGTGCCAAAACTTATGCAAACTTGCATAAGTTTTGGTAATACCAATATTTTAGTAGGGCCTCAAACCAAATCAGCCCTAAATCTTGCGAATTTTGGCCGTTTGATCGACATCAAGATTCGTGTACTAGGTCACCAGTCGTTGAACTTTTTTTTTTTAGAACTCCAGTGGTTGAATTAGAAATTTAATCCTTTGGATCAATTATTGTTTGTATTTTAGTAGGGTCATTTCTCTAAGGGATTAGCTAAATAACTTTTAACGATTTTTTGGATGAAAAACTTTCACATGTAATTACGGTATAATTATAGTTACAATGTAACTGGCATAAAACTGATGGGAACATACATCCGGCAAATGCTACAGAACGGTAGCACATTCGGACATTTCTCATTATTTAACACGATATCGTCCTATAGTAATTTCCATATTTAGCAAATCTGTTTCTCTAATTGTGGTTTGCGGGGAAAAGGAACGGACCTTGGATAGATGGTCCAGACTGTTAAACCCTTGGGCAGTCCAATTGACCAGCCAACCTATTCACAACCCGAACCGCTATCTTTTACGTTAGGCATCCAAACAGTTTAAAGCAATGCCGATTTGTGGCGATAACCGGCAGTGGTATATAGTTTTTTTTTTTTTTTTGAGTTGAAACCAGAGCTTCAGATATTACTCAAGGGACATATTACAATCGGATCGTACGATATCCCTCAAATCAAGTGGGGTTATAAGCCACTCATCCACTCGATTTTCTTGGGCTACCATACGGGCGCAAACATGTGCTGCTTTATTACATACACGACTAACAAAAGTAAAACGAAAATCATCAAAGCTCCGGCTCAAATCCTCCATCTGTTGTAGCAAGGCAGAGATTTCAGACCTCTGACTAGTTCTTTCGCTCCACAAATGCACCAGGTCTTGACAGTCTGATTCCAACACCAGCTTCCTGACACCTCTCTGGAGAGCGAACTCCACCCCATCACGGCTAGCTGTAGCTTCTGCCGTCATCGCGCTCAAGCAGCAATCATACTACCAAATAGCCCTCCCTCCACAGAACCGGCCATCATGATCACGCAAGACTATGCCTGACGCCGTTGAGCTGTTTCTAGGATTGAAAGCTGCATCAACATTGCATTTTATCCATCCTAGCTCCGGTTTCTGCCAAGTCTGCTGGCTCTGAACATCACCAGACCCTCCCCCGGTCGTCTGTGAGTTCCGCCAGAGATCAAATGCAGTATCAATCGCCCAGTTTACCGCAATATTAACAGGCACCATTGCCCGGCCATGACGTCGATCATTCCTCGTCATCCAAAGTGACCATTTAACCACAGAGAATTATTGATGCCTCTCTTGGTTTTATCACCTTTGGGTCAATTAGATCACTTGCCCATGAAAGAGGATGTAGGTTCGGCACTTTGACCCCCGTCAGCCTCTTCACAACTTGCCAAAAAGCCTTCAATCGCCATTGGTTCAAGCCGAACCGACAGTGATGAGCTGATAATGCATGGTAGTATGGTGACCAAAACTCGTTCAGGAAGCCATGACAGCTTCGACGTTTGGTAGGATTTTGGATTGGGGGGATGAATTTGTCACGGATACGATGGACACATTCGGAAGGGAGGAGGTATCAAGAACAGAATGATTTGGTGGTCATGCATGGATCTACACCAAAAAGAGGTGAGCCGCCAGCAAATTAAAGCTGGGGCATGGTCCAGACTCCACAGGGAGGTGAGAATGTGAGGATGCCGCGTCAACAGAAGCTGAGGTCTATGGAATTTACTTCATCTAGTTTATAATTATTGATGTTTTGAATATAACATAATCTTTTGAAATATATTATGGTAACTATATATTTTATTATATATATATAGTAAATAATTAAAATTTTACTTTATTATAGTACTTTGTAAGATAAATCAATATATGTTGCTTTAATATTTTTAAATTAAATATTTTTTTAAATAATTGATAGTTAAATTAAAGTTATAAAATTTAACCTGACGTTTCGGAACGTCGAGAATGTGTGCAACAAGTTATACATATGGTGCGCATGCGTGAATGCGTGATGCCCGTGGACGGTGGACGTCGCATGTACAAGCCGATTCATATGCCCGTGGATGGTCTGGAGATAATTGGTTGATTTTTTTTAAAACTATAATTGGTTGATTCCATCCGTCAATTCCAAAGACAACGTACGCAATGCACCCGGCCGATCGATTCATGGTGCTCTGGTTGAGCGAAACAATTCATGCCTCTCTGCCAGGAATTATCTGAACCACTTTGCCAATGCCATACATTTTTTTTTTGAAAAGAAGCCAATGCCATACAGATCACCTCAATAGATACCCGTATGGTCGGAATAGCTAGCGTAGTATCCTTTCCGTTGTAAAATAAATAAATTTAATATAAAATATGATATATTCTTAATACTACAAATCTTAAGAAGTTTATATCATTCGTATCTTTATTATATTTGTCTATTTTAAAGCGAAGGGATTACGTAGTTAGTAGTACTACGTACGTACGTGGTTGCTCCTCCCGGTACACGTATGCGCGTGTGTCCTAGTACGAGCCAGACCAAACAGCCACACAGGTAAACAGGCCGATTCAGGCTGTGATCTAAACTTCACTCCTTTTTTATCACATCAATCTGTCGTACACATAAAATTTTTCAGTCACATCATCTTTAATTTCAACTAAAATTTAAACTTTGCGTTGAACTGGACACAGCCTCGTATGCAATGCAACTATGCAACCTTTTGCTCACACAGTCACACATGCATGCATGCAGATACGGACGGACGGACGGATGCGATCGAGCGGTACACGCAGGTGCAGATGCCGGGGGCACGGGGTGTACGGCTCAGATGCGTGCTTTTTTATTGTTTAGCATAATTGATACTAAGAATAAATAAGAGAAGAGTAGAGGTAAGATAGAAAGAAATTAAATGACGGGTAATTATAACGGAATGGTGCTGTGTGTCTTACGACAGAAGCCGGAGATGTAATCTATTTCCATTATCTAAAAATAACGGAATGGTATTAGAAATTCCTCTAGTTTAGAATAAGATTTAAATACCATAATTTCTTACATTCTGCCAACTGAGGGAGTTCAGTACTGCTAGTAAGGAGTAGTAGTACATGGCTGCATGCGTGGACTGATATCAACGTGACAATATGCCGGCATCCTATGGTCACTGCACGCACGTACGCTTTAGAGCAAGTTTAATAGTATAGCCAACTAACAGCTTCAATTCATCTATAGCCAATCGAATAGCTTATTTATACAATAGTTACATACTACACTATTAATACCTGGTCCCACCTGTCATACACACACTGCGTCTTGGAGTCCGTCTTGCAGCTGGCTATAAATCTGTAGCTCGCTGCCCTTCTCTCTCCTCATTTATCTTCTTAAAATATGTTTGCAGCTGTTTTGTAGCCTGCTATTGTACCTGCTCTAATATCTCCAGATGCACTTGATAGCAGTGATAAAATGTGCGCGTGATTTTAACTCTAATGTACTGTGTTCAATTCTCAATTACACGGTTGTAATTATCTGATAATTAAGTTCCTCCTTTGTTATCCTTACTTCTTGGTTTATTTTTTATTGTTTAGCATAATTGATACTAAGAATAAATAAGAGAAGAGTAGAGGTAAGATAGAAAGAAATTAAATGACGGGTAATTATAACGGAATGGTGCTGTGTGTCTTACGACAGAAGCCGGAGATGTAATCTATTTCCATTATCTAAAAATAACGGAATGGTATTAGAAATTCCTCTAGTTTAGAATAAGATTTAAATACCATAATTTCTTACATTCTGCCAACTGAGGGAGTTCAGTACTGCTAGTAAGGAGTAGTAGTACATGGCTGCATGCGTGGACTGATATCAACGTGACAATATGCCGGCATCCTATGGTCACTGCACGCACGTACGCTTTAGAGCAAGTTTAATAGTATAGCCAACTAACAGCTTCAATTCATCTATAGCCAATCGAATAGCTTATTTATACAATAGTTACATACTACACTATTAATACCTGGTCCCACCTGTCATACACACACTGCGTCTTGGAGTCCGTCTTGCAGCTGGCTATAAATCTGTAGCTCGCTGCCCTTCTCTCTCCTTATTTATCTTCTTAAAATATGTTTGCAGCTGTCTTATAGCCTACTATTGTACCTGCTCTTATAGCAGCCGGTAGATCGATCGATCCACAGACCGGGGAATATATCATGTCGTCGATCCTGCTCCTGCATTGGCCGGGGTAGATATATATATAATGGCAAGAATATATAATTATCAGCATGCATCAGCTACGAACAATCCACTACTGTATTTACTTTTCGTCGATTTGCCAACGATCGATTAAATTTATTTCAGATGGGGGCAATCACCCGTGGGGTGCTGGGGAAATCTGCTTCTGCTTGGTTGATACCTACTAGAGGATGGGGCTGCCTAAAGCCTAGAGAGAAAAGCATCTGCATGCATGGCCCCATGAGCACAAAGTATAAAAGAAAAAAACGAAGAGAAAAAAGCAAACCCCTTGCATTTTTTTTCCTTTTCTTTTGGCGAGGAAGAGCTAAGGTAAGGCCTTGGAAGCAATTTGGTCACTAAACCAGCTAGAATCTATATAAAGTGTGTAATTTCTTAGCTAACGCCTTCTTGTTAATAGTTTATTTTTGTCTGAATTCATTTTTTTTAACACACTCATATACACAAACAAGCATACTTGTCTTTATAAACGTACACATGCACACCTTATGCAGTTGATTGGTTCTTATAATCTTCTCAATTATTGTTTGAGAAGGTGGAGATTATGGGAAAGCTTTTCTTTTCTACTTGAGTGGTACACTCGTTTCATGTGTCACTCAAAAAGTCATAAAAAATTAAAACAATTTGATCAGTATGTAATATATTACTTCGTAAACATACAAATTTAAATTCGACTTACATGAGTTGAAACACAAATGATAAATGTGGCTATCAAACGTGCGTAACTTTTATAGTTGATATTTGTTGTTTCTTTTCCAAATTATATAAGTCGAATTTGACCTTATATGTTTGTGTAGTGATATCTATTTTACTAAAAAAACATTTTTGTAACATTTTGAAAGATATGCATGAAACGAGTGTATGTCTACTTGAGTTACACAAATCATTTTCAGAGATTACAGTAGAAACTGTACCTGATATAAGCTCATCCAAACAAGGTTTAACACATAAATGGGACGGCCGGTGGCTGGTCACTGGTAGGCTGTAGGCCATCTGGTGACACAGTGACTTCTTGCAACTAACTGGGCCGTGAATTCTGTCTAAAATAACTGTAACTTTCTATGTAATGGGCCGTAGGTGTCAATAACTATCACGAGATAGCGTGTCCCCCTATCATTTTGGGGCCTAGCTAAGATCAATTTCCTAGTTAATATGCATGACAAGTACTAGTTATGTATTGTGTTAGGGCGTCAAATCCGAGTGACTGTACATGGACAACACTGGGAACAAAGGTATCACCAGTCTATATGAATCCCATTTGCTCCAATGAAGATCTCAGAGTCCTACTTAATTGCATCCCTTTTAATGATTAATCAGCATTGGACTTCTCCTACCAATTAAGATGTGATTAATTAGTTCTCTTGATGTGTGTTGGCTAAGCGCGTCTTGGCGTGTTGTGTTTCGACCTAATTAAGGATTTTAGAGGCATCGATATGATCGATCTCGTGTCATGGGAAATTAGACGCAGCTAGGTGGTGGTTGGGGCGCACATTTAGCAGCAAAAGCTTCCTATTAGCTATATAAGTGTAAGCTAGCACGGGTGCTTGACCAACTTTGTTCCCCAGTCTAATGCTTAATCTTTCTAGCATGTCAACGTCAGCTAAATTTATGGTTAATTAATGTTGTCAGATTCATTTTATGACATCTTTCCCCTCTCTGTTTACCTAGGAGTATATCATTGGTGTCAAGAGATAGAAATTTAAATCAGGAAGCTAAAAATATTTATGTTTATGCTGCTTATTTTGCCATCCAATTAAAAATTAAAAATTCAAATTATTGGTTTGCAAATGAAATAACGATATTGATTTGGGATTGTATTGTGGATCAGTTTGGAAGCTTTGAGTCTGGTTTCTTAATGTTGCAATGGCCCAAATTAAAATAGAGTAGGTCCGGTACAACCAGTGATGGCCCTGAAATCTACATGACAGGACAAGGAATTTTCTGGTCAGATTTCATATATTGCAGTGCAATCATGCACAAGGAAGAATTCTTTGAAGCTAAGGTTTGGTGCACAAGATGATTAATAGCCGTTGATCATGTAATTTGGTGACTCGGTTGAAGAGAGCCACATTCCATGGCCACTAAATTTTGCTTGATTTACGGTCTAAAGATAAAATATTCTTCAGACAAAGAACTCAAAATCCCGCGTTGATCATAAGTAGTCACCGTCTCAAAAAAGAAAAAAAAAAAGTTGAGGCACACTGATTAGGCTCAACTCCATATTATAATTCCACTTGTTGTTGGAAGATGATGAAAGGTGACAGCACTAGCTATAGTAGTAGATGATAAGAAAGTTACACAACACGAAGGTCAAGGGAGGATATAAGAGTATTATGTCGTGACAAGTACCCATCCGTCCCAAAAAAAATCAAACCTTGGGTTTGAATCTAGACAAACCCAGGGTTTAATTCTTTTTGGGACAGAGTAGTATCTTTCATAAAGTTTTAGATTATATTATTTATTTTACTCATCTTGTTTCTTGATACGATTCGCCGCTAGCTACTCATTGCTACTGTAGAATTTAAGCTTTGTTAGTTAGCTTTAGGGAACGTTTGGTGTGTGATATATGTGAGTGTAGGTTCTCATAGCTGCTAAGGAAATCTGACGTAACACGTAACGCATTGATGTGCTTAAGCTCACTAATTAAGTTGTAGCACCCGAATCCATAATGATTGCAACATTCGTCAAAAGTTGCGGAGATTAATTAGTTGCAACTTCTTTTACTAACTACAGTGATCATTTCAACAAATATTAAACAGCTAAAAGAAAGCCTTGATGATGCTTCATCTATTTCTTCTTGTTTGCTGGCCGCTTGCCTCAAGCACACAAATTCTGAACTTTCTTGTTCCAACTACACATTAATAAAAAAATTACTAAAAGTACAACGATTTCAGCAAAAAAAAAAACAAGAAATCTATTTCTCGTGTCTTAATTCTTGACTTGGTCTAGTTTTCATCGCAATAGATAGTGTGCTCCTTATCCTAAAAATTAGTGTGCTATTTGTCCTAATCCTAAAAATGATGGTGTGAGAGGAGCATGTTTAAAGTGGAGGCTCCACAGAAGACTGAAGCAAACACGACCAAAGCTGTCACACTTAGCAAGTGCGCACGTACTCCACTTGTTAATTTCAGTGGTGCCGGCCGCGATGATCGCAACCCAACCGATAATGCGATGCTTTACACAAGCAGATTAGCGCAAATTACGTACAAAAGTGTGAGTTTTTTTAATTCCGGGGAAAAGTGTAATTTTGTTTAAGCAAACTTTGTGCCCTGTCTACTCGATACATCATCTTGTATGTATCATGAGCAGGGTGAACGAATTATAATAGTTCTCGCCTCAGTGCAGGTGATTAACAAAACTGTGGATTAGGAGGCAGATTGCATATTTGTTGGAGCTGTTTGGTGTTAGTGCAGATAAGCATTTGGTGGTGGCGAAGCAGCAAAAGGAAGGGAAGGAGCACAGGAAAAGAGGGACATGTTCAATTCAAGAAGGTTCAGAGCACTGAAGAACAAAACTCTTGAACTGAGACCCTGCTGCTGCCTAACTTGTTAAGAGTAATATTCAGACTCTTGAACTGAAACTCTGCTGCAGCCTAACTTGTTAAGAGTAATATTCAGAACCTTATTCTGTATGTTGTATGTATTCGTATCATTATATTGCAAATGGAACAAAGGGAACATACCTCTTCAGAAGCCACCGTTACAATCATCAGAAGGTGAACAGGCCCTTTCATTGCGTACTTCGCTGAACAGGAGCAGCAGCAGCTACTGCGTTGGGCATATAAGTACATGAAAATAGACCAGCCATAAAGTAATGTACTGTCCCCAGTTAGATGGGGAAACTAGGAGAGGATTGCTCAACATCTCGTACAAAAGGCCTAAGAGACACTCCAGTTGCAACTCACAGGAACAGTGTGTATCATAGTCAGTGAGTGCATTGCAAATGATCACATTTGGTTTCATCAGAGCAAGCTCATCAAAGCGGCACAGTATGCCTAGATGCTGCATAAACTGGGGAGTACAGCTACCTACACGGGGCTTGATGGACGCAAGAAGCATGGCGGGTGGTCCTGAATCCTGATGAATTTGGGGGGCACCACGAGCTACAGGGAGCTTGATGGATGCAGGAAGCACGGCGGTTGGGTTCATGGCGCCCCGAGAAGCCATCGCTCAGTCAGGTATCTTGCTGCGTGCGCTCCAAAGCAGACTCCGAAGCAATGGGCCTTTGAAAACTCCGTCACAACTGCAAAAGAAACAGGAACATTGTGATCATCAATAGTATGAGCTATGTATTAGGTTCCTATTCATCAAAGAACATCCCTGTCAGTACTTTTTTCTAGAAAGAGAAGGGTGCATCGATATATTAATGCTTCAGAACGATGAACCTGTTTGTATTTAGGTTATCTATCCAGCATTCAAATATGAAGTATCGGAGTGATATACGCACTATACTATTGATTCTGTATTGGACTTGCAGCTTATTTCAAAGAAAAATCTAGAAGATGGAAACAATAAAGCTGAGGCATCTATCAATCAATTATGTGTGATACGGTGGGATGTGCAAAACCTCAATTATTTGATGCAGATGTTTGGTAATCAATATGATCCAATCACTGGAGATTGTGACAACAGAGGTGCCCTTTTCACCCTAGTATTGTATAGTAGTGCTTGTGGAAGGACTGCAGAGTTACTAGGATTCTGTAATTCAGTGCCAGTTCACACAACATACATAAAGTAATGACACTAAATCTACGATTTCCAGCTTTTCTACATGCTTTTCAACACAGCTACATTCAATGACCAGGGATGCTGCATAAGTTCTATATACCCAATGGAGGGAACATGAATGTTACTGGAGTGGGAGCACAAGAAAAAGGAACAGCTAAACAACATTGATACAACAGTTTAAATTGTCATAAACAAAGACGAGAATTATCCGAGGAAAGAAAATGTGCACTTACCTCTCAGTGCTACAGTATTTGAAGAGAGAACAGAAATTTCAACAAAGAATATAACAGATGACGGAAACTCCCAAACCTGCAAAATTTGATGATGAACGTGAAAGGAAATAAAAAAGTCAAATAAAACTTAGAAATAAATCATCACAAAAATCTTCTATACCATCATTGCCATGAGAAATAACTTGAAGTAGCTTGAAACGATGACGGCTAACAGAACCTCCCTATACCTGAGAAATGACAAAGTAAGCGCAACTGTTAACCCATGACACATTTAATGTGAAATTCTGATATGGTTTCATCTTTCTACAACAGAAGTGTACTATTACAGAATCCCTACTGGTTGCATAATTCCAATTGAGAATACACCAATTCATTTGCGCGTAATGAACTACCAACAAATGTAATTGAAATTTCCACATCACAGGTATTCAATGTACCTTCTAATATCAAAAGATAGTTTTAGGATAAATTGCACTTCCAGGAATAACATGGTCATAAATACGATGTTCCCTAACAATGCATCGCCCAGAACCTGAAGAATAATAGAAACCGGATACATTACTAAGGTAATGAGCAGCAGAAACATAGAACTTCTCAATGCAGTCAACTTTAATTACCTTGCTGCAATTGAGAATCGCTGAGAATATGTTTATGGAAGAATCCCCATCAGCTATGTTGCCTCTTGAAAAAGATATTCTGACTTACATAGTTAAGGGGTGCTTAAGTTGAATATATACATAAAAAAAACCAAAATTGAAGATGAACATTTATAAATAGAATGGATACATGCATCAAGAACAAGATGCGTCAGAATGGACAACACCAGTACTCCCTGAAAAGAACAAAAATCAGGAACATAGGAAAATGTAACTCTTGAGTCTTGACATACCCCATTAAACAAATTCAAAATATCAGGGAATAACGGCTAATGGAACTACCATAAGGTGACAGAAAGTTATTACAAAAACGTTACCAAACTATGCAGTTATAACTTGAATGAATAGAAAACTGTGTATTCCATGGGATTGGCTATTTTAAACTATTGTCAGATGGACTGACAAGGCATAAATGGCTAAAGATATCATGTAATACAGAACATAGACACCAAGAATATACTAACTAACAAGCAGATCTAAGACAGATGAAGCTAATAATTCTTGAGCAGCATGACAGACAGACAGGACAGAGTACAGGTAAAACTAGGAAGAAGCATTGTTGAAGAAAACGGAAGTAAACATCAAAAGAGCTGAGCCCACCTCCTTTTTCATTTTAACTAAAAGTAGCATGTGAACGAGTTTGAATACCATATGATTCCCACCTTGTCAAGTGATGAATAAATCCTCAACTTATTAAATAGAAGATGACGATATGCTCTTGTCTTGTGTAGAATCAGATCAATCAAGATTATCTACGAAAAAAAAAGAAAGAATAGTTAAATGCTCAACTCAATGCATCAGTTCAGCAGTAAATAAACTGCATATGTGATGCAAACAATCGGATCACACAAGTATGGCGAGAAATTCGATATCATCACTGCTAGATCAACGCACCATGAACTCGCACTCGATGTAGGGATCAGCAACAGCCTTGCAGGTATCCTGCACAAGAACAGGGCATCCAAACTTAAACAGATTACACGCACATGACAAAAAGGATTTACACATGCCCTATCAACAACACTAGTCACTCTCTTACGCATTTCATCAAACGGATGTTGCCCGGGGAGTACTGCATGTAGAGCGTCTTCACACGCCGGCCACAGCCGACGCAGCGCGGCCGCTCCTCTTCTCCTTCCTTGGCGTCTCCCATCAAAGCCGAAATGCTCAACCCCAACAAGGAATCGATCCCTGCTGTTCAATCGGGGGACAGGCAGATGACCACCCAAAATAGCTTAATCAAGATAGCAAAAAGTTAACCCGCGCAACGCCAGGTCAAAGCACGGGAGCGGAGGCGGATCTGGAACGGCGAAAAGATCGCCGGAGCACGGGGGGAAACGAACAAGAAGAGGCAACGTCGCGTACCTGCGGCGAGAGCCCCGACAGGCGCCGGTCGCCGGGCTGCGGCTGCGGCGGCGGCTGGGGTGGCGTCGCGTCGTCGGTGAGCTTCGCCGGCGACGAGACGAGACGAGACGAGGACACAGCTCTCTTCTGGTGGGCTTTAGCCACATACAAACAAATGGGCCCAATTGCAAGCCCAATGGGCCGAAGAAAAAAGCCCATCGTCAGCTGGGGATGGTTTCTGACCGTCCGATCAAAGATGGACGGTGGAGATTCACCCATGGCGGACGCGTGGGGAGCAGGGAGAGGTATTTTGGCTTCTCGGGTTGTTGGGTTTCCGGTTTCCTCCTCATCGGCTTCGGCTCCGACCGCGACGACACGAGACTTTTCCTTCCTCCGCCTCCGCCGTCGCCGCCGGTCTCGGCGTGGTGCCCTGAGGCGGCGAGGCCGCCGTGAGATCTCAGCTCCGCCGCCCGTGGGAATCGAGCTCCGGCCCCGTGCCTTTTCCTGCCCCCCCAGGTGAGCGAGCGAATCCCGAGCTCCGTCTCGTCCGCGAGCTCCCTTTCGTCGTCCGATCTGGTCCTCCGTGTTCGAATTCTGGGGGATCGGTGCTGGTGTTGGTGTTGCCGTTGCGGTTGAGGGATATCGAGTAGCTCGTTGTCCGGTTTTTGTTTTTGCGAGAGCGGAGGCTGTCTTATCCGTGTGGGCTCTGGGAAAATTCTGGGGATTTGGATGGATCTGGTAATCCGATGGATGATATACTGTTACAATCATTCGGAGACGTTAAGGGATTTATGTGAAAAATGTAGCATTATGTTCATGGAGAGATAATTGAAGATCGTTACTGTTATATCTTATGAAGGGTTTGTTATCGAAGAATTCGAGTGAAATGTTAGAGAGTTTCTACTTGGTTTCGTGCAACGTTAGGACAGTGCGTTATTCCTGTATGACAATGCTGATATGGTTTGTGGCAGCTGAAAAATGGGGAGGATACCGTCTCTGAAAAATTTCAATGCCTTCCCCCATGCGGAAGACCACTTACTAAAGAAGACTTACTCTGGTGCTATCGGTATGGGAGATCCTATTTCTTCATGATTTTGTCCTGTGGGTACTGATGTTTCATTTGGAGATGTTTGGTTGATTTGTGCAACTATGGATATGTTTGCAGTCACGATTTTCGGACTAATTATAATGGTTACGTTATTTGCGCACGAGCTCAAATTTTATCTTACCACCTATACTGTTCATCAGGTATGGTTGGTTGTTTCCTTTTCTTCTATGTCTAGCATGTGCAACTTTACTGTAATTTTGCATATAAGTTGGTTATTTTGCCACTCAATAACAGCTTTTAATGATATTTCATTAGTAATGGGAATTTGTATGTAGGTGATAGCTATCCTGTTTTGGTCTATTTAACAAAATTGACCAGAGAATCTGTATGATGACAGAAGGGTATCTTGGAGAACTTAACCATGATTTTCATTGAATTACATTATTCTAATTGTTTTAAATATCTACTGATTGCTATTTGGATATGATGATTTTTCATTCCTTGCTTCGGTCCTTACCAATGCCAATTTCATGGGCCTCTCATATACTCCCTCCATCCACAAAAGTTAGACATATTTCACATTTGAGTTTTTCCAAATAAGTTGTTCCTATTTGTAGTCTTTATATGCATTCAAGACTTGAATCAAGAGATAAATTAAATGTTTGATTAGAACCCAAAGAGTCATCTAAATACTCATTGGTTGCATGCTTGCATTTACTCCTTGATTTTGTAACATCTAAGATGATTTAATTTCTCCTTGGTCTTAGTGACAAAAGTAATAGGTGTAACTTTTGTGGATGGAGGGAGTATCTTACTAAGAAATCATGACATGAGCCATCACTATCTAATTGATGCTGTCTGCAGATGTCTGTAGATCTGAAACGAGGAGAAACTCTGCCAATTCATATAAATATGTCATTTCCCTCTCTACCATGTGAAGGTCAGTTATTGATTAAATGCATCCTTATCAGTTCGATATGAGGTTTCTTTTCAACGTTGGTTTGCAAGGAGATTATGGTTTGACCTTTTTCCCCTGGCTCTTTTGTTTAGTCTTGAGTGTGGATGCAATTGACATGTCTGGCAAGCATGAAGTGGACTTGCATACAAATATTTGGAAGGTACCACCTGACATGAACACTTTGTTACTCTGTGACTTAGTGTATGTTCTATAATAGACAAATTCAGTAGTTGCACTAATTATCCTCATTGCTTATGACGCGGTAATAATACATCCCTTAATTATGGATAATAACACATACTCGCTATCCATGGTGCAGTCATAGTATTCATGCACCTAGAAGGGAACATTTTCTTTTAGCCGTTGACTGGCAGTGCATGTCTTGCTCTAGTGCAAGCAGTATTCTTCATTTTTACAAAACAAATATATTTTTTCCCAACAAAAGTTGTACCATAGTATTTTTCTCAATTCAGTATCTGGCACTCATATAATGTTTCTAACCTTACCTCTTCTGCTGAATGCAGCTTCGCTTGGATAAGTATGGCCATATCATTGGTACGGAGTATTTAAATGATCTAGTTGAGAAGGAGCATGGGACTCACAATCATGGTATACTCTGCTGCTTCCATAAAGATAAAACTAATGTACACTGAACTGCCATATCAATTATTGTTGTTTCAGTCCCTAGTGTGTACATTGTTTCCTTCTTTTGCTCACTGTAAATTGCAGCTCGCTAGTAATAGTTGTTTGCAGTTATAATTGTGGTCCAATTATCCAAACAATACTTTAAGTAATATATTAAGGACACAGATCTAGGGAAACCCTTGAGACAACAAATTAACTAAATCTATTGACAATATGTTATAGTCAGAATGTCCCATTTGATGCGCCAACATGCTTTATACTGATTTAGTTAAAACGTCTGATGTGATGGAGCAATATGCTTTATTTAGAATGTTCCATTAAGTACGTAGCCTGGAATGGGTTCAAGCATGGAAACAGTGTTTCTTAGTAATATAATGTTTGCCTTTCTTAGTATATAAGTTCAAGCAAAAAAGAAAATTGATTGCAACAATGTGCTATCGAGCTTGCTTTGGTACTTTCTGGAAAGATGTACCAGCCACCCAAAAAAAATGGTTCCAATAATTAGCTATTGAGCTTGCTGTCATGGTCAAACATTGTCTTTGCTGAAAAATTAGCATTGGAAAGAATTAATTCTCGTTTCGAGTAACATATGGATTGTCATTTGGGAAGGTGGGAGGAGGGATGGTGATGTAGAACTTACCATCACTGTCATTAACTCGAATACTTTTAGTAGAGATAAAAAACAATCAAATCTAGTTATTTTATTGGGATTATCTACTTAAGTAAAAAAAAAACCCTACCTTATCGCTTCTTAATGTGAAACTTTCCCCTTGAAAACACAGTTTAGTTGACAATCTCTTGGCGCTTATTTTTCTATACATAATAAGCTAGCGGTTTAACAGATCATGACCATGAGCATGAAGATGAACAAAAGAAGCAAGAGCACACCTTTAATGAAGATGCAGAAAAAATGGTTAAGAGTGTGAAACAAGCAATGGAAAATGGTGAAGGGTGCCGAGTAAGATATTCCTCTACCAGTATCCTTTAATTTATGGAATGGTATTATTAAGGCTATTATCATCAGGCATACCATGTACTTGTTAAAACATTTTGCTTTCAATTTTCACAGGTTTATGGTGTTCTAGATGTGCAGAGGGTTGCTGGTAACTTCCATATCTCGGTTCATGGTTTGAACATTTTTGTTGCTGAGAAGGTTATTCATCTAAAACTGCATTTTTTTTTTACTTCTGTGCTTCCATCTGTATGCTTTTTGCTGTGAAATATGTTAATTTCTTTTTGTATGAAGTTGCCAGGATTATTGTATAAGCTTCTAGGTTTTCAGTTTATGACAGATCATGTTCACAAGGGTTTAAAATTATTCGACTAAAAATCCCTTCAGAAACTATTGAAACCAGCCAGCTCCTACTTCCTGGTAATGCCATATTGGACAAGTGCTTTGTGCATCTTGTACAAGACTTCCTAAAACTGTCCACAATTAGGATAATGTTTTAATGGTAAACAGATGCTAGTGATTACGAGAGAAGGAAAATAACACAACCTAATGATAAAAATAATAATAAGTTAGCCAGTAAACAACTCAATACTCACCAGTTTGGTGCACACCAGATCAAGCTGGGATTGGAACAAAAAAAAGGACGTGGGAAGTATCTTCTTTTGGCCATCACATTATATAATTGTCAGCTTATGTGAACCACAATATTTTCTTTACACTGGATGTGCTTATGTCTCTTCGATTTTTATGAAAAATATGCATTAAAAAGCAACCACCTAGGTAGCTAGGCGGTGCACTACTGCCTAAGGCGCCTAATTGATTTATTATGCCGCATAGGTGGCTTGCTAGCCCCGTCTTATGGTGTACTACACTCTGGTATGCCGCCTAACTAGCACATAAAGGCCTCGGTGATTTCAGCCTCTTCTTGTGCTACTTATAAATAAGTGTTTTATGCTTTTATTTGTATTGTTATTACTCTCTCTATGTAAATTTTCATTTTCATCTGTTGTATGTAGATTTTTGATGGGTCAAGCCATGTGAACGTCAGTCATATCATCCATGATCTATCCTTTGGTCCAAAATATCCTGGAATTCATAATCCACTGGATGAGACTACAAGGATACTCCATGATACAAGTGGGACCTTCAAATACTATATCAAGGTGAGTTTGAGTAGTCATTCATTTAGTAGTTCATGTCCAGACAGCAATTTGCAAGTTCCAACATGGACAAGGCTTGCGAAAGAGGATGCAATCATGAAAATAGAAGTTCACATATATGCATAATTCAAAATCATCTATGGAGCCTTGTGGAAAAGAACTCCATCCCTCCTCCAACTTTTTTGTCCTTTTGCTACAAACCTATGTAAATCGTTCTTTGGAGCTGTTTCACCATCAGATCAGATGGAAATCCATCACATTATTTGTTTGAGAAGAAGTGTCCTCATCTGTTGTAATTGATATGCAGATTGTTCCAACCGAGTACAGATACCTCTCAAAGCAGGTGTTGCCAACAAATCAGTTTTCTGTCACCGAGTATTTTGTTCCTAAACGCGCTACTGATAGGTCCGCGTGGCCAGGTAACTCTCCCTTCACTACAAGCATGGTATATTCATCTGTTTCCAGGACTAATATGTTTTCCTTCTGCAGCTGTGTACTTCTTGTATGATCTCTCACCAATTACAGTCACAATCAAAGAAGAAAGAAGGAACTTCCTGCATTTCCTCACCCGACTATGTGCAGTTCTTGGCGGTACCTTTGCAATGACAGGTATGCCTCCACAGCCTACAAGAATGTGTGTTTTAAAAGCATGCTGGTGTTAGGGATTGGCGTCAGTAGCAATAGTTCATTGGTAATCTCATATGCATGATTTTAGAATGTTATTTTTTTTTAAAAAAGGGAGTAATAATAACAATTTCACTCTAAAACTGATACCAATTCTGTCATCCTACGATACAGGAATGCTTGACCGATGGATGTACCGGCTTATTGAGTCTGTCACAAAATCAAAGACCAGAAGCGTACTACGGTAATTGCGCATCACATGATAAGTGGAGGCAAACTGTGACAACCCTGTGTGTTGTCGCTGGTCATACAAATCAGTCAGAGCATATCGTCTCAGATACGGTCAACCCCAGTGGGTTTTCATGTTTTGATATGCTCTATGGCTCGATTGCTTAAAATACTTATGTTGTTAGCTTTGTCATTAATCACTCATGTTAGACTGGCACGGACTCATAACAGTTTTGTAATCAATGATTCCCACAAATCGGAGGTGCCAACGTCGTGTGATCATGGAGAAACAAATCCCAGTATAGCCTGATAATTCCAAAAAAGCAGAAAAAAAATCAACATATAAAACTTTGATACTCTTGCATCACGGACCAACTGAACGTTTGTTTCGTAGACAAATTGTTAGTCAAGTATATTTTTAATTCCGGTTTATAGAATTAGGTTAATGATATTTCAGAATGTTACGTTACAACCTTGAACTCCTGAGTTTATAAACCTTGTTGGGCAAACAAAAATACACAAGCACGACATGCAACTAAAACTTGCAACATCCAACATGGACCAAAGTTTCTCGTTATACAGGTAATCTAGCTATACAGTTAGTTGGCAATATGAGTTTTGAAAGATGAAAGCAGTTACATAGTGGATGATTACAAAACGTGTAGCTGGCTAAACAAAGATGCGCCTATCCCGTCTACCCAAAGACCTGAACAGTGTAATCTGTACATTACCAGGCCACTGGCTGATAATTATTCTCTACAGAATGTCGTTCTGAGTTTCTGGCCTGTACGTATAACTGCATGACCTACAAACACTACATGGAGCTATTTTCTGAACGTGTATATATATAGCTGCAGATCAGAAGGTGAGTGCTACTTCAGCTGGTTCGAAATACGCATCAACAATCAACATCCTATGATATCGATAATTCAGTCTGAGAATCCTCCACTTGATCTACAACTGGAGCTTCACATGGCTAATTGGTTATGCACATGAGCGGATGAGCCAGGATATCAGTGTGTCAGTTGTACCCTCCTGGCAGTAGGTCCTCATGAGTCTACTCTTGAGCATGCCTGCACTACTTGTATTCATCATTCAATACCCAACACTGGAAAATTCACCACAATTCATACATAACTATAATATGAATATAAACCTATACGGAAAATCATATTGAAAATTTGAAGTCGATGATGATTGCAAGGATGACAGGTGGTGCAAAGATTTCTTTTAAAGAAATGCTATTAATCAAAGGCTGCAGTTCACAGTTGAGAAATTTAAACTACTAATTAAAAACATATTTCTTGTTGTCTCACCTAGTTGCCCTTTTTATGCTGTTGTATCATCTTTGTTCTGATTACTTCTCAAACCTGCAACAAGCTTGCATGTCTTCAAGAAAGCATCTAGCAACTGCATACAGAGCACTTATATTATTACTCAGTTGTTGCCACTATTTAACTGGTCATTGCAGGATACATCAATCCAAGCATGCAAACTCTTTGCAAACTGAGAATATAGACAATAACTGGAGATCGAATGCTCTAAGCAGCAACTATATCAGGATATACAACACTTACCCCAGGATATTGCTGTAATGTAGGGGAGTAGCGATCAAGAGTTACATATATCTTCTGAAGAAGGTTTAAATGTGCATCCATCCGCCTCTCCCGTCTCCGCCGTTAGCGGATCCGTACCTCTAGTCGTAGCCGATTGTCCAAATTAAAATTTACTCTAATAATAATCATATCTTTCTAATAATACGATGAATTTTGTAATGGTATACGGATGAAATTAAGCAAAAAAAAAAAGAAAAGAAAAGAAAACCGAGGTGTGACATAAGTTGAGATTAGGAGTTGTTGGATCATGATAGGATATGAGGTGTTGTTTGTCCTTAGTCCTTACTAAATAAGCCTATGGGCTGTATTTATGCATCAGTTTGTCAAGAAGAAACTCACTAGAGGAAGAACATAAAACTAAAGAGTGCTTCCATGCTTAGCCCCTTTAATGGTATTTCCACAAATCTTCAAGTTCTCAAAGGGGAGTTAGAATATACCCTTGATTTGTGCTTTAAATTTGGTGTACTTTCAAAAGGGAAATTGGACAGGCAAAAACAAAGAATTACCTTGGCTTCAGCCTTCTGGAGCTCAGAACGCCTTGTTTCTAGCATTTGTTTGTACCAAAGGCCTATTTTTGTTAGTACAACGGCTTGTCTGACCATGTGGTTGCAATGATCACTCAAATCCTCTGACCTGAAAGCAACAATAATCGCATCGAGTTATAATGGAGCATATTCTTAAAAAAAAAAAGGACAGCAGAAGTTGTAGATCAGGTTTTGGTAAGAGCCAGGCTGCAGTTTTCACAAGCAGCAAGCGACAACATATACACTTCTAAATCAATCCTATATAATGTATTAAAGATACTAACAAAACCTTGTGTTTGATATGCTGTAGATGATATTTGATATGCCAAATTGGATTTATATTTTTCAAGTAGTAAGTCGATGCAATTACAGAAAAAATAAGTGGAAAGGAAGACAAACCTGCTTGCACTTCTTTCTACTGATAATTTTTGCTCGATCTCCACAAATTCCTTTGACAACTTCATAATAGATATTAAAATGCTCTCCAGTTGCTTTTCTTGCTCATTTTTGGTGAAAATACCATTATAATCGATATTTTTATTTTCAACTTCCTTCAATGCAGCTGAAGCAATCTCTAAACTTGAGTTAAGTTTGACAAGTTCATCATATTGCATATCTTGCTTGGGAGTCTCATGTGATCTTCTTGGTGATATGTGAGGCGCCACCTCTATATCACGCAAAATGATCTCTGTACTCTCTTGCTTGATGACTTCTGGATCTTCCTGTTTATCTTGGATCAAGAATTGCTCTAACTCTGCTATTTTTTCTTTTAACATTCGGTTTTCTTCATTTGACAAACACAAAGCCTTCTCCTTTTCAGATATCATAGCTTCAAGAGAAGACAGTTCTGTACTAAAATTCGTTGCAGCATCATGCATGCTGTTCATAGAATCATCAAGCAACTTTCTTGTAACAGTTTGATACACTCCATCCCTAACACCGGCTTCGATTTGGAGGTCCTCATATTCTTCTTTAATTTTGGCAATTTGTCTCAGGAGATCGTCTTCTGATGACAACTGAATAGACATTTCTTTACTGGCTTCAGATAGCTGAGATGATAATTCCTTGACATCCTTCATATTATCTTCAAGCAAACCTCTAAGATGCTGATTTTCGTAATATAAAGAATCGATTCTTTTTGCTGATATGCATCTTTCATCCAGTCCATCATGAGTCATGCAAAGTGAAGGCATCTTTATGTTCTTCGAAATGATTTGGTCCATTCTATAAATAATCTGTGGAATTTTCTTTCTTAACGGCTCAAATTCCACATCATTCTTGAGAGTAAGCAATCCCTTCTCCCGTTTGAATTTGAAGAGCTCCTCGGTCTTCTCCTGCAAATCCAATTCATGCATCCTCTTCAATTTGCTCATTTCGGACTTAAAATAAGTTATGATCTCCTCTTTACTCATACCGTTCAGGTGACGGAAGTCAGATTTTTCCGAGACAACCATGGACTTCTGTTTCCTGAAACTCTTATTTTCCTCCGCGTGAGATGAATGATCCTCCTTGTTTTTCTTTCCAAAGATGTTGTACTTCTTCCACCTATTGCTCCTGTTGCTTGAAGTTTCATGCTTGCTGTGAGAAATATGTGATTCTTGTAGTGAGGGCAACAATAGCTTAGAAAGAGCACCCAGATCATCGCGCATGCTGGCAAATTGAGCTATGGCATCCTGCCAATTTTTACTCATGGAGTTTGTCATAGAAATTTGCTCATACAGCTTCCTCTCCATCTCCTCTTGCAAGCCACTGATGAATTCTCCTATTGTAATGTTGATGACCTCCAATTGCAACTCATGCTCCCACTGCAGATCAGACACCGACGAGCTGTCCATCTCCCTAGCCTTCCGAAACACTGTGGCCAGCAGTAACTTCAAGGCATTGAACCTCTCATCAATCTCAATCAGCATCACATCAAGAGACATGCCCAGGTGTGTACCAATTATATACCCATTATCCGGCAACGCAAAGTTTTCCAGCCCAGTTACATCCCCCTTGAGCCTATCAAGCTGGGTATCAAGCTCCTGTTTCATCAAATCCATGAATTCTGCATAGTTGACCTGCCCATTTGGATTGAAAACATGCCGATCTGACCATGATACCGCTCTTTTCGATCCTTCAAAGCAGTTGTCAGAGCTGGAGTTGGACTTGATGGACAACCATCTCGGCGTCAGTGCTGGTGAATCTTCAGATGTCATTGATCCGCTGCTAAGCCTGCCCCTGGTGTCAAGAAAAGATCCACTGCACAAGCCCGGAACGCTGTCACCATGATCTTGAGGCTGCACAACACTGGCTGGAAAAGCTGATCTGTGGTGGATCAACGGGTTCAATCTGTCACTCAACATCTGCACCCATTTTCACACTCAGTTTGATCATGCAAGCAGATACCGAATTCAATCTTGAGATTAAAGTAGATAAAAGATGGCAGAATTGAACCTTGAGCATCGGAATGATGCGGGTCAACTTCTTTTGAAATTGAATTAAACGAATATAAATATACTGGCGATCTCACATGAGTACTGAATTGTGAAGAGCTAGCAAATAACTGATCATCGAACACGTCAGAAAGCACACAGCCAAAATCCTGAATATTTCTAAAGAAATCTCGATATAGCGGGATGATACAACAGTACGAACTACGAAGTCACTGCAGAGAATTTAACCCCAAAAAAAAAACCCAAAAAAAGGCAAACCGACGAACCCAGTTCCCATCCTCATGATCAAGCATAAGAACAACAACAACAAAAAATTAAAAAAATAAACACGAGGCGCACGTATCAGCCGCGATCAGGAGAAGAGAGAGACGGAATCAGGTCGGATCGCTTACCGGCTGGACGGCTTCCATGGCGTCCGACTACTCCGGCCGCTGCCGCCGCCGCCACAACGCCGGCTCAGCAACTTCCCCTCCTCCTTCCCGCCACTCCCTCCTCCCAACTGACGAGCCTCGCTATTATTAGGGCTTGTTGGTGTACTTACAGCTGGTAACCTCCAACTAATCACTCTCATGGATGAGAGACACCCAAAAAGGCCAAGAAGGGGTCAGTGGAAGAGAAGCGGAGGCGGATAAAACGGACAAGTCAGTGCTGGCCTGGGCGGAGACGACAGCGACCGGGGATGGATGGAAGGGAGTGAAGCGGAGCAGCGCACGCCGCCGCGGGAGGGTGACGGCGAGATTATTACGGTGGTAGTAATTGCGATTTCGAGAGTGATTAGTACTAGGCGAAAGCAAATGGAGACGCGACGCGGGTGGTAGTATGTGGGGGTGGTTAGGGGATGGATGGTCACGGCCTGCTGACGTGGCCGCGGTTGGATGAATCGGGTTGACGTCGGCGGGGTGGTGGGGCCCACCGCAGGTTGTGGGCCCCACCTGACACCAGAAGAGGGCAAAGAGGAATGGTGGCAAACTGACAATGACTGACAATGCATAGGCCCAGGCGAGAGCATCAGAGCATAACCATTAAATTAGTGTTTTCAACTTCCAAATTCTCACGGAGAAAAGAGAGAGGGTATGGAAATTTTACATAAATTCTTAAATTCAGTTTGGCTCTTGTACATAATTTGTGATGAAAAATCTTACTCCCTCCGTTTCGAAATGTTTGACACCGTTGACTTTTTAGCACATGTTTTACCGTTCGTCTTATTAAAAACTTTATAAAATATGTAAAATTATATGCCTACATAAAAATATATTTAACAATCAATCAAATGATAGGAAAAGAATTAATAATTACTTAAATTTTTAAAATAAGACGAACGGTCAAATATGTGCTAAAAAGTCAACGGCGTCAAACATTTCGAGTACTATGATAGTCATGAATGCGACGCATTATAAATGAATCTGAACATACGTTTGTCCAAATTTATAGGACTAAAATGTGTCATATTCGGTTTTAGATTCACTTTTTATAGGAGTACTATGATAGTCATTTATGATATAAATATATATATATAAATAACCAAAAGAATTATTTACCATGCTTTCTAGTTTTGCGTAACACTGTTCTTTTAGTCTTTTTTACGGCTTCTTTGGAATGCAAGAATTTAACAGGATTTGGTTCAATTTCCGTGAAATCTCTGTAAATTCCATTCACTTGAAAAGAGACCTTAGTGCTGTATAGCGTCAGATTTCAGATCTTGTTGGGATTGTGCTGAGGCACGTTAACGTTTGTGGTGGCGTTAGGTGATTAAACAGAAAAACAGCTCATGTAATCTACTAGTTACAGGACAAAGCATGTGGGTGTCATAAAATCGCAAGGGTAGTTCGGAGTTTGTATATTTTGTACCAGGAGGATTTTGATTTACTTCAGCTTGATCTGAATAACGTCATTCACAACTGCACAATGTGGCTGCTGCTGCTGGTGAATTTTGATCATCAATGGTCAGAACTCTGAATGGGCCAAAGCATAGCTCAGCAACAAATGCAGGTATTTCACATTTTTCTCTGAAGATTTAGTGAGATCAGATAAGAGTGCTATTTCCTCTGTTCTGAAATATAGCAAGCTAACACTTGATTAGACACCATCTAATTTGCAATTAGACACCATCTAATACTGCAAATCTGGATAGACCGCTGAAATTCAAGTTTGACATCTGAATTCTGATGAAATTTGCTATAAAACACTTGAAAAGACCCTAAACATAAACAGCTCACAAGTCACAGGCATTGTAAGGTTTGGTACTTTGGTCCCCTTTTCTTCTTAAAATGGGACACTTCTTTTTTATATAAAACATCGACAACGGCTTAACCATTCGAAAAGAAAGAAAAAAAAAAGCTCACAAGTCACAAGATGGCTACTCCAGCCTCCAAGAGCACGTTTTAGTGATTTTTTTCAGCGGATTATATTTTAATGATTTGAATCAACGATATCCCATCACTTTTATGTGCATAGGCAATGACAGATTGACAGGTACCTGAAAATCAGCTTCAGACAAAACACCTTACGGTATGGTGGATAGCAAAGGTTCCAGCTGCAATAGTGACAGGCAAAAGTTACATGCTTCCTTTCGTTCATCATGTGATGCAGAAGCTTATGAATTACATGGGTGATTTTATGATTCATATTCAGAAAAAAAAATGATGATTTTACACCACCCTACAAGAATCATCAGATCCTGCGTTTTGTCTTCTCTTTTTTGCTGCGCAACAATCATAATCCTAGAACACTCAGATCCTAGTAGACCTCGACGTGCCATTGCTTGTTCTTCTTGAGCTGAGAAAGCTTCTGCTCCCAGCTCTCCCCTCTCTGCTCAGCCACTTTCTTGAGGGTGTCCTGAATCCCAGGCATCATCCCCTTCAAACCGCAGAAGTAGATGTGCGCGCCGCCATCCAAAAGCTTGAAGATCTCGTCGCTGTACTCCTCGATCTTGTCCTGGACATACATCTTGCCAGCGTTCTTGTTTTTCTGCTCCCTGCTTAGCGCTTTGTCATACCTACAAATTCAACACAATTCAATTATAGCAATATGCACGAATATACTTAACAAAAACAGCTCATTTATGTGGTACTCTCAAAGTCAAAGCTCAATAATTCTATGATGGCATCAGTTGACAGAGGCATCTATGTTCATTATGTGGCGCTGTTTCAGCCAAGTATGCATGTAGTACTAATAATTAATACGAAGAGTCAAGACAGATGATGTCTAGCAACCTGAAATTGTCTGGATACTGCTTAAGGTAGCTTGTGAACTCTTCATCATAGAGAAGGCTGTCAGTGTTAGCCACACCAAGGAAGAGCCAGGCCAAGCCACCAAATCTGTACTTTGGGACATCTTCCATGAACATACGGCGTAGGTAGCCACGGAATGGAGCAACACCAGTGCCAGTAGCTATCATGATGTGAGTTGCATTTGGATCTTCCTCAGGCAGAAGCATTATTTTGCCTGACGGACCTGGTGTTCAGAAGGAAATCACTGTGAGATACTTGGCATCCATCATGTGCCACAAAGGACATGATGACTAACAAAGAAAAGGGTAAACTAAGATGCGATTGCAAACTTTAGTAAGAAAGGAAAAGAGCAAGATAAGATAATCATATTGTAGAAGGGGCATAATCATATTAGAGGAGAGGCTATCGGAACCTTTGTTGCAGAGAACCGTTTATTTGTTGTTGGTATGTATGAACTCAGAAATAGGTTGTCTACCAAAGGTGGGTTTCAGGAAAAACGCAACTAAAACAACTAATTTTGCTCCGCTTGGAATTAGAAGTTAAACAACCTCATAGGAAATTCACAAAGCCTTTGCATTCATCTGAAGCTGAAAGAAATCAACTGACCTGTCACTTTAACCTTGTCCCCTGGTTTTGAATTACATAGGAAGTTACTGCAGACACCATTTTTTGAGGGGTCCTCCTTGCCAGTTTCAGGATCATAATAAACGGCACGGCGCACACATAAACTAGTGGTCCTTCCATCGAATGAATCTCCATACCTTGTAGATGCAATTGAATAAAGACGGACATTATGTGGTGCACCAGGCTTCTTCGGGTTCTCCCCCTAACAAGCAAAAATGCACAGGGTTTAGAGAACAGTGAAGAGGGTGATGCCATGGAGATACCACTGGAACTGTATTAATAGTGTGCACACACACTCAAGTCTCCTATCAAGAGCAGGTTTTCTCACCTAGGTTTACAATTTTAAGCCATTGAATAGAACATTGGAGACAATCGTTCAATATCCAATCAGATAAATAGACTATGGACGAAACCGACAAAGCATAATCATAATGTTCTATCTTAAACAAAGAAAATGATTGAAAGCAGGGATTACTTACTGGAGGAATAATGCCATAACTTTGCCCCTCCCAGTAAGGCACATTGCCACCATGATCAATGACAATGTGGCATGTCTCTCCTGGAGCCTTGGGGCCTACGATCCTCTCAACCGAGACAATTGTGGCTGTGTAAGGCTCCTTCGGTTTGTATGTGTTGAGCGGCGGCTCCTTAGCACTCTCCAAATCAAGAGGCTTAACAGCAACCTTGCTTTTGCTCGCTTGCTGAACTGACATGCAGAGCACCTTGTTCTCATGCCTCGGTCGCGCGGCCTTGCTCTCCCACGCCAATGTGGTGAAAACCCATGATTTGTTGCTAAAGCTAATATTGTTGCTACCCTGAGGAATCACACAAAATGAAATCCAGCACATAGTTTAGCACCACCATTCAAGAACGCTGTGAATTCAGGATAAACAGCCTACTAGACCAAAACCCTGAACCCTGATAAATAATATGCACATCGAATTAACAAGCAGCAGCAATATCATGGCGTTGTCTAGCTCTCAATAGCGCTCACTACTGAACCAATCTGAGATATATCCCATAGATTTGTATCCACCTACTACACATTGACCAATCCAAGCCCGCGGATTCCACCCAAAAAGAAGCAAGTTTTACCATCAGAGGCACCAATCCACGCACCTGAATCCCAGAACTCCTCACGCCGCGATCCGAGCCAGCCGGAGCAGAGACAGCCACCTGTGTCAGAAACAGCCACAAGAACCCGATGAACTCAGCACCACCGCGCGACAACCAGGGGATCCGGGGGGAAAAAGAAAAAGAAAACCGCGAGGATGGCGCGTACCTGGGACGCAACCCCGGTCGCCATGGCCGATCGCGAGGAAAAGGAAGGATCTTTTGAGATGAGATGAGATGGGAGGGGAGGAGGCGGGGTTTATAGACAGAATCAGAGAAGGGGAGGAGTGAGGTGAGCTCTTGAGGTGCTGGAAGAGGCGACTTTAGCTAGCTGCTTAATTGCGTGATTAGCCCGGCCGCTCTTGGGGTTGGTTAGGTGCTAGTAATTTCGTTTTAGAGTTTGAGTTTGGGGTTTGATAATTTTTTAAAAAAAAGATTTTTTTTTTCATTTTTGTTGTTGATTAGATTAAATAGATTAGGGGGTTTGGGTTAGTAGCAGCAGAGAGGGTTGGGTTGCCAGGCTGCTTGACTAGCAGAAATGGTGGCTGCAGCTTGAGTACTTCAGATGGCTGCTGATAAAATTGGCTTTGTGGTGGCATCAAGGGTCACCTTTGGCCTGGAGAGATGCATGTAGCCCATGGAGCTAGCCAGATGCACATACAACTTGTATATTATTAGCTTTTTAGGGCCGTTTTGGATTGAAGTTAAAACGTGACCCTACCAAAATTTTGGTATCTTTAATAGTAAACATGCTAATTTGGATTGAAGCCAAACAATTGGTAGTGCCCTAGCTCAATTTAGCTATATTCTAGAATCTTCCTCACTCTCATACTAAATTTTGGCTTTATATTAGTATTAAGGGCTTATTTGGTTTGATACCAATTTACTACCCTACCAAAATTTTGGCAACTTCAATAGTAACAAGTGGATGTTTGGTTTGCTATCAAATTTTACCCACCATAGTTCAAATTGAATACTACCTAATTTGGTAGTACCAAAATTATTTTGGTACTACCTAGATTTTGGTAGGGCAAAAATTGGCTCCAAACCAAACAAGCCCTAAACCAAACATAGAGCAGCTAACTTTGCCCTACAAAAAATTGGTAGTACCAAAATTTGCCTAGATTTTGGTACTACCAATTAATTGGTAGGGTAGAGAACAAAATACTTCCTCCGTCCCAAAAAAAAAAAAGACAAACCCTGGTTTCCGTATCCAATGTTTGACCGTCCGTCTTATTTGAAAAAATTATAAAAAAAATTAAAAATATAAGTCACGCATAAAGTATTCATCATGTTTTATCATCTAACAACAATGAAAATACTAATTATAAAAAAAAAATCATATAAGACGGACAGTCAAACGTTGGCACGCAAACCCGCGGTTTGCCTTTTTTTAGGACGGAGGGAGTAGGCCCTTAGTTTTTTTGGAACAGTGCATGAGTTGGCAGCGTGTGCATGTGACTGCCAAAATGTGTCAAATCTTGGCGCAAAAAAAAACTTTTTTAAGGATAGAGGGGGAAGAAAAACTTTGTGATCAAAGGGCTAGATGTTTGCACTTGCACCAATGAGCCACCATGTGACTGATCACACTGCAAATTTACCCAAAAATTTTTTAAAAAAAGCAAGAACAAAAGGTAGCAAATTTATGGCCTACTATGCTCATCAAATGTAATCGGGTCATGCAACACCACAGAAGAGAACCATGTAAGTCTGATGTTTTTACCTTTGTTTCTCCATTTCGGAATGTTCACCAAAAGCTGAGAACTACTTGTGCAGAGAGCTACGCAATTCTTGCATTTTTACAGCATCACAGGATAGCAAGCAGTACCTTTTAACTACAACCAACACATTTCTTATCCTTCAATGGCACACGCCATTTCTTTTCAAAGGTAAAACTAAAAGTATAATCCTTTGGGTAGGCTAACTACAGATGGACTAGTCCTGAGTCCTGACTTCAGGCATATGATGAGTTGCAAACAGCCAGCTTCGTTTCAGATGATCACATCCCCATGATGTGATCAAGGCCTCCATGAGGAGCTCCTCCCATGCCGGCCATAGTCATGTTGTGCAGCAGCTGCTGGAGCCAACGCCTTGTGACATGATCATCCTGCGCAAGTAAGATGAAGGTGGAATCAGGAATCAATTGAAACTTTTCTGTGTAAATTATAATGTAAATATTTTGCGGTAAAGCGATGGTAACTGGCAATGTCGTGAGTTGAGAGTTGAGACACACACCTGGAGGAAGTTGTTGAGGGTTCCATCTTTCAGCGCGTTGGGGAGGCAGCTGTTCAGCGCGGTACATGCCCTGCATGAGATGAAAAAACGAATTATAGGAGGCCCCAGGTCTATTTTGAATTTACGCATTGACCAGTTTTCTGCATTTTGTAATCTGTACAGATGATGGAATGAACCTGGAATTTTCTGACAGCCTGAGGTAGCAGCGAATTATGTGCTTCAGCAGTCTTGGAGAAGGTTGATCAGCAAGTGCCTGAACCATCTGTGATAGAACACTGGCTACGGCAAAGAAACGTTCAGCAGTAGCACATATGTAGCGAAGCCCAACATCATCAAGCAGAATCTTTTGAACAATAAAGGTGGCAACCTGCAAAAATACGTTGATTGGATTAGCAAAAATGAAGCACCAAATCCATCTAATACAGTACTACAGCCTATTGCTACCAGGTACAAGTGCATCATTATTCCAGAACAAATATTTGTTTTCCCTCTTTTAACTCACACATATAGCAGCTTAGAAAATTGTCAAAAGAAACTACGACTTCCTTATAAGATCAAACCAAACAAAAAGGAAGCAAACTACAAAGCCAACTATCATGCATAATCTAAGCGGTTCATGACCATTGTAATATTAGGTTCCAACATGACTTGGTTACATAAAGTGTAAGATAATCTGACTTAACAGGGATAGAGAAAGAAGAGTTTTGCTCTATGTAAATTTCAGGCTAGAATAATTAAACATACCAAAGAACATGTGAAGTGTTGTCAAGAGCTGAAAACAATGGAAGAACTACAAGAGAGAAAGGAGGCAGGTAGCTACACACCGTTTTCGAAAGTTCACTGCCCATCTCCATAGTACGGAGACACAGAGGAATTATTTCAGTTTGCAGCAGAAACCCAATGACTTCAGAATCATCAACCTGCATATATTGCAAAACAAAACAGAATTAACTTATTGAGTATGCTCATTGACAAAATCAAAGTCTGGTAAAAGCAACTTGATCATTAATAAATCATCGAATTGTTTGGCTCAAACTCTGTAAAACTGTTGATGTTTTTTCCATCTTATTTTAAAATTAACTACAGGGCTTAAACCTGGTAGTATGCCCATAAAAAAAACATCATCGAGTTGTTTGGCTCAAACTTTGCAGTTCACATAGGGATATTTGGGGATCCAAACCCAAATCAGGCCATTTGATCAGCATGACTAGATAACTATCCAGTGTCCACAAGAACTGTCATGAAGAAAGGGAAAGTTCTACCCATAGTCCATACCATTTGCACCATCTTTTCTTTTTTCTTTCACCCCCTCCCTCTCAACATAGTTTTGAGAACTGGACCAAACCACCATTCAAGAACAGAGAAAAAACTGAACAAGCAGCTTGTCCAGAAGTAAACCCAGAAGGAAAATAACAGGCAAAGAATATAATATACTAGATATACCAGTTCAAACTCACAGCTTCTCTTATACAAGAGGGCTTGCCACCCGAAGTGTATCAATTGTGAAGTTGTTGGAATAAGGAAAGTTATAGACTCATATTGGATATACGTGAACACAATGATACTCTTATAAATTCAGGCCAAAATATTTCCCAAAAAGTCATGTATAAGGGAGTCAAAAGAGGAACATGTAGAAGCTGAAGTGCCCATCCCACCAGCATAGGTAAGGTTAAATTGAACCACATGTCAATCACCTGAACAGCTGAATAGGGATCTTAGTAGATCAGAAAATGTTCTAGCTTTAAAAACCTACGCTTCCACTCAAGAAACACACCCATACCCCTCATAATTTTCATAAAGTTCTGGCTTGCAATTACCTTCACAAGTGCGCCAATGACACCCAAGCTGGTAAGCCTCAAGTACTCAAAAGGCCTTGTCTTGCTAGTAGTATTCAAGAAAGGGTACAGATACAGTGGGATGTGAGCTGAAAAGAAGAAGGGAAAAATCAAGAGAGGAAACAGGTCACTCACAATAGCCAACTGGAAGCATATAGCCACATACAGATGAACATTCCTATGCGCAAAACTAACTAGATGTGATTAGTATTATCTGAAATTTTCAGCATTGGGACTGCCATAGTCCATAAGTAGGTCATATTGCTCACAGCTGAAACTAACTAGATGCAATCAGCATTATCTGTTACATGGTTTTTTTAATAAATACAATAATAGTGTGAACATAGTATATTGGGCAAGAGGGGAAATATTCTTGAACAATGAGTATCATCATGGAAATATTTAATACTTGGAATAAAAATGGCAGCACTTATTACCATTCAAGAAAGGAATCCTCGTGTCACTGTGTGAGGCAACACACTGCAATAAAAATACAATGAAGTTTAGAAAGCAACATGTTGTATTAAATCAGTTTAGGGATCCTAAGCTGATACTACCTCCATCCTCAAATATAAGGATTTTGCCTATGTAATTACATAGGCAAAGTCCCTTATATTTGGGGATAGAGGTAGTAGCATTTTATCAATCCCCCTTTTATGCATTGCAACATGCTGAAAAAATAGCCTTCTCTCATCCCATCATGAGGCACCAGTGTCATAAGTAGAGATTTCTCACTGTCGTAAGGTTTCTTTCTTTCTCATGTAAAGGTGTACCTGAAGAAGTGCAAGTGCATTGCAGACACGGTTTGAAGCCCCTGGAGATAATGTTGGGGGTGAAAGTGATGGATAGATTGACACAATCTCCTGCATTATCCAAACCACAAATATACTGAATGAGAAAACCATGAAAGACTCAAATGAATTTCTTTTCGGAAGAACTAACATTCGTACTCAACCACACTGACTTAAACAACATGAAGAATTGTAACCTACCTGGAGTAGTGCAGCAATTGTTCCATAAGAGTGCCACAGGAGTGGAGCAAGATCCTGAAAAATCTCTCGCTTCTGGAAAAAGAAATCCATGAAAATCGTTAGGCAACAAAATCTCTATTCCCAAAATGGTCAGGCGTGACGAGAAACCAACAATGATTTATGAATTTCTTTGCTGAACAGCAAAACTGAAAAACTAATCAACTACCAAATAGGAGAATCTTCAAGAAGCTATATGCCATAAAGCACTGAATTGGTAAGATTCCACTCCATAGATAGAAACAGTCCCCAATACACTTGCACACAAAAGCACAATCACACATTTAATTCTTGTATCAGACCATTCAGGGTGTGTAACCACAGGATGCCAAACAGTACATTTAGGAGTACTATGAAAGCATCAAAATAAGGAAAGTTACGCCTAAATTCATAAACGAAAAATGAGTTGTGAGTTACTGTTTTCATTGTCTCGTCTAGGGTGGAGCAGATTGCAAATTTCATTCACCGCTCCTATGCCCAAGCAAATCTTCGTACTCATAGGCTGCATGGATTCAATTCAGCAAAGCGTACCTACAGTCCTAGACAAGGATAAGTTTGTCGGGGTCTGACTCAGATTTGGGTGTTCACACTTGTGAGGTACTTACTAGTCAGAATCAGACAGGTGTTGCCATGTCGGAATCCGACTCAGACACGATGTCCGATTTGGCAAAATAGTTTTGGGCCTGGGTTTCCAGGCGCCGCCTGTACTTGACCATTTTACTTGGGCCATGGACCCTTTACATCTACGTGGATCATGTCGGAAACAGTGGGCACCTGGATCAATTTGTCCAATCCACTATACCTGCAGGCCGACCCTTTTCGTGCTATGGAAGGCAAACCCATGAGCTAAAGAAGACTAGGGAACACTGCAAGTGGGGCTTGGGCTTCAAAGGAGATCTGCTAACACCATGCATCTGGAGGCTGGCCCAGGATTTGAATGCAAACCCAAGCTATTGGAACTCCCAAGGTCCCACGCCACCAAGAACACAATTTGGCGGGAAGTTGACTTGATGGAGAAAAATTTCAACAAGTCATATATTTTTAACTGCTTAGCAACTCTGGATTCATCGGTATTCGATTTTTCATTGTTACAGTTGTCAAATTAAAATTTTAAAAAAGAATGATGTATTCTATATTTGTTGCCTATGACTTCAAACATTAAAAAGCAAAATAAGCAATTTCACATATTAAAATCCAATTTGGGCTACTATTAATGTTCTGTTAAGCAAAAAGTAGTTGTTTATGTTAGTGGTTACGATTGGTTTGCTCTTTACACTCATGCTATAGCGACAAGGAAAATATCTAGTGAATATGTAACTTATCAAGATTAAATGAAAAAAAAGTACAGAGCATGGTGATTCTGACTTATATATATGTATGTCTTCTAGTTCTTAGATTAATTGGTACTCTTAATAAATCATGGGCTGTGCCTTCTGCTGTCCAATCCTAACAGAACGTAGAATGCAACCACAGCACTATCCATTTTAATAAGAACAACCCTAAGTAGAACAAACTAAGTGACCTAACACAGACACAGAAACAGAAATCCCAAGTGACCTAACACAGACACAGAAACAGAAATCCCAAGCTGAGGATGCCCTCTGGAGATAATTAACTCTTTTGCAACCAGGAGATATGAACATGTATAGCAGCTAAACAGAACAAATATTCTGAATATGCATCATCACAGCATAGACATCAAAACAAAACGCAAATTCCCACTCACAAATAAAGGTTATATGATTCACCTAACTAAAATTAACTAAAGGATTGCACAAAATCTCTAGATTCTCGTCATTGCCGGATATGGGGCAGGCAGAATGCAATAAAACTAAGCTACCACCTCTGCATACCACGAACTCCCAGAGAAGAACCCTCCGTACAAAAAAAGGACTGGTTTTTCCCATACCAAACACTGATCAAACAGTAGATGGAGCAAGCTACTATTTACCCCTGGATGACTAGCATGTGAGCCGATCTACGTTCAGAGCAGACTACTAGCATCAGATCATCAAGTCCCAACCTACTTTTGCCTAGACAGAGCATTACATCACAAAGGCTGCAACTTTCGTAGCCACCACATGGCACGTACAGATTCCCCCCGAATCCAACCATAAAATCCCCCTCGCCGGAGCCCACAGCGATCGATCGAGAGAGAGAGGAGGATAAAAAAAAAATGAAAATTGAGGAAGAGGAGAGAAAACGCATAGCTTCTCGCGACAAGGGGAAACCTTGGAGAGGTCGAGGAGGGCGTTCTCCCGCAGCTCGGGGTCGCAGAGGTCGAGCACGAGCTGCTCCGCGGACGCCATCTTCCGGTCCTTGGCGGCCCCCGGAGCCGCAGCCGCCGCCGCCGCCGCCAACGACGACGACGAGGGAGGCGCCGGGGGAGGGCGGCGGGGGCGACGGCGCGGCGAAGGAGGCGGCGCCGATGGAGAGCGACGGCGGCAGATTCGCCATTTCGCGGAGGCGGCGGAGGCGGCGGCGGTGGAGTGGAGAGGGGAGACAGGACAGGAGGAACCGAGCAAGGCCTTCTGTCTCTGGGGAGAGAGAGTGTATATACGAGGAGACAAAGCCGGCTTTTTTACTAACTACACCCTCCACTAAAGTAGTTTTGTTGTTTTTAGAGGTACGTTTTAGACAAAATAATATGGAGTATTTTGTAGTAAGGATTGTAAAAATATATTGTTAGTAAGTGTTTGGCTTAGGGCATCAACAACGGCATGATGTTAGGGGGTTTGCGAGTAGGTGACACACGTAAGAACTTTTGCGTAAAGGGAAGTTTTGTTGTTTAGAGGGTACATTTTAGACAAAATAATATGGAGTATTTTGCAGTAAGGATTGTAAAATATTATTACTAAGTGTATGGCTTAGGGCATCAACAATGGTATGATGTTAGGGTCTATGAGTAGGTGACACACGGAAACGTAATAACTTTTACGTAGAGGGAAGAGCAAGAGAGGAAAAAACCACCTTCAAACAGCGTAATAGATAGCTTAATACGTACCATCTATACCCGTCTATAAAAATGAGGTTATTAATTATTTAAGTTTATTTGAAATAGTTTAATTGATTATTTGCCGTCTGAGTTGTATGTAGTCTCTCCATCCGCGATTGGTCATCATATTGCTAAAAATAATAATAAAAAAAGGATCCATGTTTGATTGTCGCTAGACATTGAGAGCTGGCAGAAATCAAGTGAAGGACGCTAACGATGCTTTTGTGTGGTGCGTTGCAGAAATCAATTTGGGAGTAGTTCGTATGCATGGATTTAATGCGACCACAACAAATTGGCGCGACGTGCGGGGCGAGGCCATGCGCCATGCAGATCACTATGGCGTGCATGGATACGAAACATCAATACACGTTGCTGATTAAGTGTCACGGGGGATTGTATTGGTACCGGTGCACAAAGCAAATATGACGAGTTGATGATCAATCAAAAATGGAAGGTGTAATATGTTTTTTTATATATAACGGGCAATGGTCGTTTAAACCATTTATGCTAGTTTTTTAAAGAAAACCGATCATACTTTTTAAAGCTATGTGCTTGGTAGGTACTTTTTTCCATGGCTTATAAATTGAAAAATAGGCATAGATGTACTTTTACTGGTAATATTAGCAGCATAACGCCCAATGCTTAAAAGGAGAAAAAGAAAACTTTAAATCAATTTAAAAGTAAGTTATAACACTAAAATTTGGCCGCAACTTATAAGCCAACGAGGAGCTCTACGGGTAGACTTCACCTCTTGAGTCATATGGTTCCAGCTTTTCACAATACTCAATCTAATTTAATCTCAAACAACTACAAGAGCACATATTTACTCGATTTTGCTACCATAAAAAACTTGTCGACCATTGAAGATTATTGCATCATTTTGATATAATATGTTTGCTGTTTTGGGCAAATACAATCTCATAGGAATGTAAAATTTTACATGGAACGAGGGTTCTTTTGTCAAACCTTAAAATCCAAGAAATATGGGGGGCCATAAGCTATACTTGAATCAACAAAAATTAGGGTTTTCTAAACCTACTACTAGTATAGTGTTTAATTTCATTTCAGTTACTATTGTTATTTTTCCTTTTTTTTTTTTCTCTTCCCAAATACATCCCTCAAACTCAGCCCATCCATGAATACAAGCCCATAAGTTTTCTACTCATGAGTGGGCCACAATTTAGTAGAAAAGGGCCAAAACTTCAGGCCCACGATATGCTCAGATTCGGATATGCGGCCCAGCTGAGCAACCAGCCTCCGCCCCCCTAAAGCCTAAACCGCAGGTGGTGGCCCCGCCTCGGCGGCGGCGGCGCTGAGCTCTTCTCCCCTCATCGGCGCATCCCCATCCGCTCTCAGATCACTGCGCGCTCGAAGCCTGAGATTTTCTTTAGCTCCTTAGCCGCGTGTTGCTGCTGGTGCCACGCGTGTTGATGTCTTGATGCGGGTTGTGTAATGTTCGGAGATGGATATGATGCGATTGTTTCGTTGTGCTTTAGTTTAGAGAAATGGTGTATTTGTAGACGATTGCTAGTATCAGTATGATGGAGAATGTAAGCCTTTGATATCAAGCAACGTTATACCTACTGTGGCAATGTTCTTGCTTGTATTGCCATGTTTAATCGCGTAGTTTCTTTGTGTCGAATTATATGTAGCATAATTTGTGGAGGTTGGGTAAAGTGATCTTTGCGAACGTTTTGTACTGATGAATTTTCTGGGTTGAAAGATGGGCATGGTCTTACCCAAAATACCTGAGCAAAGGGTTACAGGTGTTCGCGGAGATTGGTTGTGCTTGCTTTGAAATCAATTGAAATGTTGGCTGTTGAATGTCAATTGCAGTCTTGCTGATCATGTGCATGGATGGTGCATTTGCATCCTGTGCATTTAGCATGAATTCTAGGATGGTAACTGCTGTGATTAGGATGTTGTAATTTCAACATTCTCTCCCAGTTTTCACTTTTCAGTGAACTGACATTTCATTTTCGCCTAATCAGGGAAGATATCCCAGCCCCAGTTCAGGTAGCTGCTCCAGCTCTTGGAGACAATGGAGAGCCCAGCTTGTGATGAAGAAGACGGCTGCTAAACTGCTCATGATGGCCTTGTCAAGGGTCTCCGTGAGGCTTGCTAAAGCTTTTTTTTCGAACGGTCAAACCATTGCCAACGTTTTATATAAAGGAGAAGACGTTCCATTTTAAGGAGAAAACATGACCAACCGGTTTATAGGCTTGCTAAAGCTATTTGAGAAGCATGATGCCCAACGTTCACTTGGTCACTGTTCCTAGTACAAGAACTCTTGGCGAATGGGCTGGGTTTAGTACCTGCTTCTCTTCTTATTCCCAATATTTTAGGTCCTAAATATCAGCATGAGTGAGAATTTGGTTACATCTACATTAGCAAAGTTCTCTGTTGTGTCAGTTAATCCAGCGTGCATATCAGTGTAGTAATTTGTACTAAGACCTCATTGGTAAAGGTGCAATATCTTGATTCTCAAAAATTTCCACTTGCTATATTTGATGCAGCTTTGCAAAATTGACTCGTGTAAGGCTAGAAAGGTGGTGAAAGGTGGTCTGCTGTTCATGTGTCGCCGTGAAGGTAAAGTATCGATTCCGTTATTGTACAAAGGAGAATCTCATTCCGGTTATATAAAATCTAACATTTTTGTTTTGCTTTCCTCTAACCAGGACTATGGTGAAGGAATCAGAATGCTTTTACATCGGAATATGTCAAAGTCACACTAGGGACAGCTCTCAAGTATCTGGAGTTTTCAAGATGCTTTTTGGCCCTCATTTAAATTTGTATGAAATCCTGGAAATGATTAGATTATGAAAATTTTCATCTCTGAGGATGCCAACTGAAGATCTTGTTTCTGGTATTCTTGAAAATTCTTGATCACTACCATGTTAACAATATCTGATGTACTGATATCTGATCACTATGTGTGTACAGTCCCACATGCTCAGTTTCATTTGGTTTGGTGTGTAAAACTGATCGCATATGGTCCGACTATAATTGACTGGAATATACATTGATTTGGAAACCACAACGAGATTTGTAGTGAATTATCTCATATGAAGCAGCAACTGCTGGAAATTTTGCAATCGGTTGGCTAATACTCCCAGCCATCTCAAATTCTCTATGATATACATGCAACTAGAATTTCAGTTGTTCCAAACTGTATTATGTGCTAACAAATGGAAGGAGTTCATTTTTGTAAACTTTTTATTTGAGAATTTATTTTTTAGATATTTTTAAAAATATATTAAAAAATAAAAAATTCAGAAATTCACCATCCAATCAAGAGACACACAGATCAAACTATCCCTATAAAAATTCTGCTAAATTCGTTAAGAAAAAAATTCTGCATTTTAATTTAGGGCTATAACTTTGTAGACAAACGGCACACGTTACAGTGTTTGATCGGTTGAGTCACTGCTGATAAGCCATAGAAAAATTGAACAATGCATCAAAATTTATGGATAATAACTTTTATATCTGTATTAGTAGGGATTTAATAGGCAAAGTTGGAAAATTGAATAGGATGAAATATACTCAAAATAAACTTCAAAATTTAGCTGCGAAATTCAAATTTCGGTTTCGGCTAATAAGCCAATCAGATGATGAGAGCTGATTAATCCATATTGCTAGATGGCAATTGAGTCAATAAAAATCTCTAGAAATATCATCTTTGAATCTTTGATGATTATTCTGATTTACACTTCTTGGAACATGCTACAGTGCAGATCACCTTGTTTTTCACTAGACTATACTTCATCTTCATTCACAAGTTCAACATACATTGTAAAATCATATATACATTTTATCATATACAACTACTTTACAAATTACAACTAAATTGAAGAAAGAAGGGGGGAGAAAATGGCACCATATTTTAGTACGAGTCACCAACGGTGACACCAAATAATAATGTCAATAGTTATGTACAAATCATGCAACTAATCCAGCTTAATTGTACCATGATCAAATGCATGTACACCCGCCACTAATTAAAACTCTGGCTAATTAAGCTGCCTGCTTCTGCTTCTGCAGCTCGATCTCCTTGTCGAGCATCTCACTGAACTCTTCGTCGGTGGCCTTGAGCATGTCCGGCAGCGGCAGCGAGACGCCGGCGTCGGCGGCGGCGCGGTGGCGCGGCGCGATCCGCTTGTCGAGGCTGAAGGTGAAGTACTGCGGGAACGCCTTGATGTCGTGGACGCCGCCGCCCATCTCGGCGACGAGGTACTCGAACTTGGGCTTGTAGTTGCGCTCGATGCTGAAGGTGAAGAGCGCCGGGCAGCGGAGCACCATGGCGACGGCGTCGTCGCGGGGCATGCCGAGGCCCGCGAGGAAGTCCAGCTTGGGGATCATGGTGCGCTCGACGCTGGAGACGAGGAGGATGGGGTCCTGGAAGGCGAGGGCGCGGGCGTCGCGGAAGCCGAGGCGGCGGAGGTAGAGGAGCGCCGGGCGGAGCTGGTCGCGGACGCTGCAGGCGAGGACGCGGGGGCACTTGACGACGACGCGGCGGTAGGCGGTGTCCGGGACGCCGAGGTCGTCGGTGAGGAAGGCGAAGACCGGGCGGAGGTCGGCGCGGACGCTGGCGGTGAGCAGCGACGGGCACATGCCGAACACGCGGCCGAGGTCCTTGAAGTGGAGCCCCCGCGACTGGAGGAACGTCACCACGGCGTGGATGGACTCCGGCGCCGCGTCGCGGAGCGCCGGGTTCAGCGCCAGCGCGCGCCCGTAGTCCACCCCCATCAGCTCAAGGCTCAGGATCTTGTCCTTCACCCGCGACGGCAGCTCGGGCAAGTGCAGCGACAGCGCCGCCGACGACGCCGACGCTGACGCTGCCGTCGTCGGCGCCGGCGAGGCGGTGTAGGGCTTGGAGGAGGAGGAGGAGGAGGGGAGGGAGTGGGGCTTGGCGACGGGGAGGGAGGTGGAGGCGTAGAAGCTGCAGAGCGGCATTGCTGCGCGGGCGACCTCGTCGTCGTCTTCCCTCCGATTCGAGCAGAGAAGAAGAGAGTGTGAAGTGGCATGTCTCATCCGCTTCTTTATCTGGAGGTTGGTGCTGACGTGGCACTCTGGGCGGCGCTCATTGGATGGTCGGATTCGGGCAAGAGGAAAAGATCACACAATGCATGGAAGCAGAGGCCCTCAGGCCCACAAGCCAGGAACCGAGCCTGTTTGCAGTAATAATCCTGTAGGAATTCAAACATGTTCATGCGTTCAAATTTTACATACAAGCAAAAAAAATAGTAAGAAATAAAATCAATCGTAATAAACTTTAATGGATTGGTAAGCTTAACTTGCACATGCGACATGTTCATGTCAATCTGGGGACAACTTCATTGAATCGACTCTTTCAGAATAAATACAGTACTATGATGTTATCGTTTGGACACCACATCAAATTGCTCTGCTAAATTCGTTAAGAAAAAAATTCTGCATTTTAATTTAGGGCTATAACTTTGTAGACAAACGGCACACGTTACAGTGTTTGATCGGTTGAGTCACTGCTGATAAGCCATAGAAAAATTGAACAATGCATCAAAATTTATGGATAATAACTTTTATATCTGTATTAGTAGGGATTTAATAGGCAAAGTTGGAAAATTGAATAGGATGAAATATACTCAAAATAAACTTCAAAATTTAGCTGCGAAATTCAAATTTCGGTTTCGGCTAATAAGCCAATCAGATGATGAGAGCTGATTAATCCATATTGCTAGATGGCAATTGAGTCAATAAAAATCTCTAGAAATATCATCTTTGAATCTTTGATGATTATTCTGATTTACACTTCTTGGAACATGCTACAGTGCAGATCACCTTGTTTTTCACTAGACTATACTTCATCTTCATTCACAAGTTCAACATACATTGTAAAATCATATATACATTTTATCATATACAACTACTTTACAAATTACAACTAAATTGAAGAAAGAAGGGGGGAGAAAATGGCACCATATTTTAGTACGAGTCACCAACGGTGACACCAAATAATAATGTCAATAGTTATGTACAAATCATGCAACTAATCCAGCTTAATTGTACCATGATCAAATGCATGTACACCCGCCTTTTTTTTTTACGGGCAATGAGATCTTCTGATTGAGACCACGTCACTGCCAAGTTCACGTCGTCGGAGGAACTATAGAGACATCAACGAGACTGAACACAAAAAGTACAGTAGAGATCAACGAACCTGAAACTCTTCTGTACAAGTTCTAGGAGGATCTGTAGACATGACATGAGCATCTTGCAAATCATAATCAGTTCATCTCATCAAATCTAGCATGGACAAGCAAGCAGTGTCTCTGACTATGAGACAGCTGCATCACAGATTCACACTTCACCTCGCTCTTTTACAACGTCGTCGCCAAATTCGCCACCGACATGATCAAGAAAGGCATTCGGCTCCTGTTCCAAGCTGGTTTTCGTTTTGATCACAATGATCCCACCACAACGTTAACTCGTTAAGCTACACATTTTACGGATTATTAATTGGTGATTTACTTGATTATCTCACAGATTACAGCATTCTTCCTGCCCCCAGGTTCCCCTACATTTAGGCGGAATCACACTATCACAGCATTCTTTCTTTCTACTACCAGTATATAAATTTACAACCGGTCTCAGCGCATCGAGCCATAAACCTCACTAGCATTCACAAACATAAAACAAAAGCTTGATGCATAAAAAGCTGGCTCCAGTCAAGATAGAAAGATTCATCGTTTATCTAGGATGAGAATTTTAGGAGAAAGAGTAAGATTCACATGTCAATCACCACAAACCGGATTTTAGATTTTTACGAGGAAGAGTCAGATTTTACATGTCAATCACCATAAATCCGCGATTATAGCGGATCATAAGACTGGGGCGACAAATATCATATCATCATCCTCAACATATGGACCAATCCAATCAGATGAAAAAAAAAAAACACAACAAAACAAATCAACAGTTGGAGAAGAGCAATACGAAGAACATCGAAGAGCGCGAACGCATTGGCTATGGAGTCAGATCTGATAACATGTCAATCAGCACAGGCCCGGAATCCGGACCCTAAGACTGGGGCGACAAAAATCACATCATCACGCTCCTAATAACGCATCCGTGCAACAGAAAATTGGAAGTCGATATGCCAAGAAAAAAGCAGTTGAAATATGTGGAGGAAATCTTCTGAATAAAGACGGAAAAGAAGAGGGGAGAAAGAATCAATAGATTCGCATCGGAGAAGTACGACGGCGTTGGGCGTCGGGGAGTTGGCCGCCGCAGCTGCATTTATCGGAGGGCAAGAGAGAGCTAGGGTTTCGTTGGATGGGCTGAAATTTTGTTTGGGCCTCTAGACCACGTAAGGCTGGAACTGGGCTTTAATTGGCCCTTTAGCTAGGACGGAGTTGATGATAGGAAAAAGTACACTGAAGGTCCCTCAACTTGTCATTGAGTTACAGAATCGTCCTCTAACCACAAAACCAGATATATCACATCCCTCAACTTAACAAAACCGTTCACATTAGGTCCTTCAGTGGTTTTGTCCCTGGTTTTATCCGACGTGGCGGTTGAGTCAGCATGGGCCCCACGTGGCTCTACATGTCAAGATGCCACATCATCACCTCTCTCTTATTTCCCCTCCTCTCTCTTCATCCTCTTTCTCTCACTGTGCTCATCTGGCATGCGGCAGGGGCCAAGTGGGTGGGGAGGAGCCCCGCGGGGCGGGAGGCGGACGTCTGGCGGCCGACATCCTTCTTCTTCGCCTCTTTCCGCTGGGCGGAGTCGCCGGCGGCGGCTTACTCCCACCGCGTGCAGCCGGGAGGGAGGTGAGAGGAGGAGGTCCGGCGGCCGGCGGAGGCAACGCCGCCGTCCGCATCCTCGTTGCTGCCGCCGTGGCGGCCTTCTTCTTCTCTCTTTCCGCTGAGCGGAGTCATCGGGGCGGCTTTCGCAAGAGAATTTGACGAAATTCTGGGCTTTTAGCTATTACTCCCGATGCAATGTCTCCCTTCTCCTGCATTCTTTGCTTGTGCCTCCTCACTAACTAGCATTTAGGCTGCGATGTCAACCGATGCTGCCTTATGAGCGCAAAGAAATTGCGCAAAGACATATAACCAAAAATCCCAATGAAATAAAAAAATCCTAACAATATTCGATTCGTACCCCTTGTATGACCAAAAAAAAAAAAACTACTGTGAAGGACGATTTATATAACTGTTAGGCATGGGAGAGGTGGGCCATGCACATTTGTAGGCACCCCCGGTTGATAAATCGCCCAAGGAGAGGGCGAGAGGGGCCACCTACAAAATTGCAACAGCGTGTCCCTCTTGTATGCTGCCACGTCATATGCCCCGCCCTACAAGAGGACGGAAGGAGTACATTTTGTAAACTTTTTATTGAGAATTTATTTTGTAAACATTTTTAAAAATATATTAAAAAATAAAAAATTCAGAAATTCACCATCCAATCAGAGACACAACAGATCAAACTACCCTATAAAAACTGCTAAATTCGTTAAGGAAAAAAATCTGGTATTTTAATTTAGGGCTATAACTTTGTACAAACGGACACGCTTACAGTGTTTTGACGGTTGAGTCACTGCTGATAAGCCATAGAAAAATTGAACAATGCATCAAAAATTTATGGATAATAACTTTTATATCTGTATTAGTAGGGATTTAATAGGCAAGGATTGGAAAATGAGATAGGATGAAAATACTCAAAATAAACTTCAAATTTAGCTGCAAATTCAAATTTCGGTTTCGGCTAATAAGCCAATCAGATTATGAGAGCTGATCAATCCATATTGCTAGATGGCAATTGATTCAATAATAATCTCTAGCAATATCAGCTTTGAATCTTTGATGTAATTCTGATTTACACTTCTTGAACATGCTACAGTGCAGATCACCTTGTTTTTCACTAGACTATACTTCATCTTCATTCACAAGTTCAACATACATTGCAAAATCATATATACATTTCATATACAACTACTTTACAAATTACAACTAAATTGACGAAAGAAGGAGGAGAAATATGTACCATATTTTAGTACGAGTCACCAACGTGACACCAAAATATAAATGTCAATAGTTATGTACAAATCATGCAACTAATCCAGCTTTATTCTACCATGATCAAATGCATGTACACTGGCCACTAATTAACTCTGGCTAATTAAGCTTCCTGCTTCTGCTTCTGCCGCTCGATCTCCTTGTCGAGCATCTCCATGAATTCTTCGTCGGTGGCCTTGAGCATGTCCGGCAGCGGCAGCGAGACGTCGGCGTCGGCGGCGGCGCGGTGGCGCGGCGCGATCCGCTTGTCGAGGCTGAAGGTGAAGTACTGCGGGAACGCCTTGATGTCGTGGACGCCGCCGCCCATCTCGGCGACGAGGTACTCACTTGGGCTTGTAGTTGCGCTCGATGCTGAAGGTGAAGAGCGCCGGGCAGCGGAGCACCATGGCGACGGCGTCGTCGCGGGGCATGCCGAGGCCCGCGAGGAAGTCCAGCTGGGGATCATGGTGCGCTCGACGCTGGAGACGAGGAGGATGGGTCCTGGAAGGCGAGGCGCGGGCGTCGCGGAAGCCGAGGCGGCGGAGTAGAGGAGCGCCGGGCGGAGCTGGTCGCGGACGCTGCAGGCGAGGACGCGGGCACTTGACGACGACGCGCGGTAGGCGGTGTCCGGGACGCCGAGGTCGTCGGTGAGGAAGGCGAAGACCGGGCGGAGGTCGGCGCGCGACGCTGGCGGTGAGCAGCGACGGCACATGCCGAACACCGCGGCCGAGGTCCTTGAAGTGGAGCCCCCGCGACTGGAGGAACGTCACCACGGCGTGGATGGACTCCGGCGCCGCGTCGCGGAGCCGCGGTTCAGCGCCAGCGCGCGCCCGTAGTCCACCCCATCAGCTCAAGGCTCAGGATCTTGTCCTTCACCCGCGACGGCAGCTCGGGCAGTGCAGCGACACGCCGCCGACGACGCCGACGCTGACGCTGCCGTCGTCGGCGCCGGCGAGGCGGTGTAGGGCTTGGAGGAGGAGGAGGAGGAGGGGAGGGAGTGGGGCTTGGCGACGGGGAGGGAGGTGGAGGCGTAGAAGCTGTCAGAGCGGCATTGCTGCGCGGGCGACCTCGTCGTCTCTTCCTCCGATTCGAGCAGAGAAGAAGAGAGTGTGAAGTGGCATGTCTCATCCGCTTCTTTATCTGGAGGTTGGTGCTGACGTGGCACTCTTGGGCGGCGCTCATTGGATGGTCGGATTCGGGCAAGAGGAAAAGATCACACAATGCATGGAAGCAGAGGCCCTCAGGCCCACAAGCCAGGAACCGAGCCTGTTTGCAGTAATAATCCGTTAGGAATTCAAACATGTTCATGCGTTCAAATTTTACATACAAGCAAAAAAAATAGTAAGAAATAAAATCAAGTAATAAACTTTAATGGAATGGTAAGCTTAACTTGCACATGCGACATGTTCATGTCAATCTGGGGACAACTTCATTGAATCGACTCTTTCAGAATAAATACAGTACTATGATATTATCGTTGGACACCACATCAAAATGCCGGTTTCTGAGCAACAACTATATAGGTCACACGGGTGTAACTAACATGAATTATTAATTAGCCGGTTTATCCTGTCTGATCATGGGCAGCGCAACATACTGGGGATGATGTCCAACCCAACATAATTCAGAAAGATTACATGTAAATACGCTCCTCGATGTGCCAAATTGGATCTCTGGCGAATGTTACTTATGATTGAGAAGCTGTATCTTTATTTTTTTTTCTTTTTGATTCGGATAAGCTGTGAAATTACTGGTATAGTTATTGCTGCAAACTTGGGTGATTAGTAAAGGCTAGCATGCGTGGAAGGGCCTCAAATCAGCATTTCCCATGGCTTCTGCTCACTGATGCCCTTCTGGCGAGCTGTGGTTAGGAGTTACATGATCATCCTGCGGTACACAGATGATGAGTTTCGTCAGTAAATTTCAGGGCCAACCAAATATGGCATAGACATGCATCAATATAAACTCTAAATTATTATTTTGCGTCACAACTCATAAGCCAGTATGACTATCTGTTGCCACAAACTTCCAAATTTTCATGGTGAATTTAAAAGAGGGATGAGCACGATCGAATTTTACCATATATAACGAGGCTGCGGAATCAGATCGCATAGCATGATTTTGAGCTTGACCAAGAGATTGGAATGTGTCAAGTGCATCAACTGTTAATTGCCAGCCAGAAAGTGGTGAACTACTTGAGCTTGATTCAGTGTTGCTACAGCAAGCTGCTGCCACAGTTCCATTTACCCATGGGCAGTAACTGTTGTGATGCTTAACAGGATCAAATTCTGGAAGTCCTGATTCAAAATCATTTTCTCCATTTGTTGCTCCTGAGAAACAAATAACAAGATTGAGAAGAATAGAACCTGGATAGAAGAAAACAGAGATCTAACTAAAGAGAAAAAGATCAATCGATGTAGAATCTCATCCATTCCATTGGATAAAAAAAAATTGTCCAGGGAGCAATCAGTATAAAAGCCATCCATCCTATTTGAAACAAGGACGCAATGCAAAACTACCAATATAACGAGGATCAATACAACTGTGCTGGAAATGAAATCTAGTCTTTGTCAAGTATTTGAATCTTCTGTGAAATGTATAAAATATTTGAATCTGGATTACAAAACCAGTCACGTTGCAAATCCACAGAACAGAATATCACAAGTCAAGAATAAGTACCAACTTCAAAGAAAGCATAGCTAGCAAGCAGCAAGTATCTATGACAAATACTGCATTGTACTAGGGAAAAGAACATAGCACGAGACCCACAGAAAATGGTGCAAAGGACACATTGCAAATATACACTTAGTTTATATGTAACAAGGAAAAAGGTTGATCATAAGTACCTAATCCATTCTGAGGGTCATAATCTAACCCCATTGGCACATCATCAGCAATCAATAGTTTGCCAGCCTGTGTCACTTCCTCTTTAGATACATCCAAACCGGTCTGCATCCCTGCATTGCAAGAAAGAGAAGGATGCATCCTGCTTGCATGACCAACAGCATGCCCTCCTATCTTTTCTCCACTCTCAACAGAATCAGCTTTAGTGGAACCATAAATTTTTGAGCCACTGTCAGCTTGGCCGACTGACTGAGACACCATATCTTGGCTATCTCCATGAGGTTCTTGCCGATCAACTTCGTCAGGTACAAACTCATCCATTAGTCCAGGTCCAGGAACTGATTCACCAGTATGACCCATCGTCTCTGTTAGCTCAGTATTAGGTTCTGCATCACCTACAACACTTTCAGCCCTTTGCAAAGAAACATCAATTCCATGAATTTCAGCTTCATGGCTAGCACCCATGCCAACACTACCACCGCTAATTCCTACACTAAGTTGATCCCTTGCAAAAGCAGGGGCTGTTACTGCATCAAGGACTTCCTCCCCTTCATTTGTACTGCTTCCTCCTATTTCCCTTCCATCACTTCCAGAAGCAGGCTGTACACATGCACTTTGCTGTGCTTGGTTACTATAGTTCAGGTCCAAGACATCATCCATTTCAATATTTCTGTGTGCACTAGATGATGGCATGTCAATATCATTACCATCACCTGGATAGTATTCAACGCTCTCCATGGAGTCTTCATCAGCACTATGAACAGTATCCATTGCAGCTACAGAAGATTCCCTCATAGAATCTCTGTCAACAGCGGCTAGACCTGCAGCTCTAGCGTGACTAAATTTACCAGCATCCGCATCAGGATCAAAGCAAAAGTTTCTACTGGGACCAGCTCCAGAAGAAGATGGAAGATAGGAACCAAATAGATCAAACCCACGTGACCTTTTATTCGGGATGTCCGAATCTTGCGCAGCATCATCAACTTCCTCACCATCACGATCGATCACACTTCCTTCTATGCTATCAGCATGCTGAAGCCTGTCCTGTGGCTTGTCAACTGTGCTCCCACCTTCCTCATGGTTGCGCTTCCTTGAGCTTGGACCTCGGGACTCGTATGAAGTTGCATGATCACCAACTTCACTTCCAGTAGGTTGTCCAATCATCAGATCTCTTCCCAATCCTCCGTTGAAACGCTCAGATGCAATTGGTATAGAAGATTGAATTGATGGTAATCCTCCAGCCATTGTTAGATTCAGGTCCACTCCAGCATTTGATAATGATTTACCCTCATTTGTTGCTTCTTCATCACGCCCTTCAGCAGGATCTCTTTCCATCCCATCAGTAACCCATTCATTGATCCCACTGGCAGCGCTAATTCCACGTGTCAGAGCAAGCTTCTTGCCTGTTTCAGGTGCATCAATGTTATTTGGACTAAAACGACAAGGACGTGACACAGATCTAAAGTCCCAGATCTTGACTGTAGAGCCACAAAAGCTACAATCTAACAAAGGTGATCTCATGCTACATCCAGAGTCTTTGAGTGGCCTTTTGCCTTTTCCTTTATCTTTTTTGGCTGACCCAGAGAATGAATTTTTTTGATGTTCAGCAAAACGGGGAAAAAATGGTTCCACCGAGTCTGCATTTTTAGCTGAGTGGGTTGAATTTTCTTCACAGTCTTGAACATTTGGAAGCCACCTAGGCTCCCATCCACAAAGGCTTATAAGCTTCCTAGCCTAGAAAGCAAAAGCAAATCAGAAGTTATATCAACGAAAGCTAAAGTCTCCAAAGTCATTGTAAACTAATAATGCCAAAACCAAGACATCACATGAGAACATGGAAGAAAAGTAAACATACTTTTGAGTAGCTACAAGAGGAATCTTGCTGGATATCAATTCCTGTTGTGCTCTCTGCTTTGTAACTAAGCTCTCCAGATAAAAAGGTAATTGATTGGGATAATAAGCGGTCAATCTGGGAACTCCTGGTCAGCCTCATGTGCTCAATTGCTGATGAAGCAATCACTGGAAGGGAAGTAAACTGCAGAAGTCCATCACATCGATCTTTAAAACCCCCAATAAGGGCTGATTGTGTTAGGTGGAGCTGCACCAAGCTGTCAGCACAGCTATTGCCTCTCCAGGGACAGCTATTATGGTGTGATGCATCAAGCTGCTCGGCAAAGGCTTCTCCAGCATTTGAAACTAATACAGAACATAGAAAGAAAGGTTTCATAGCTGAGCAAAATTCAGTTTGCAAAGGGAGAGGTACCAATTTATTTTCCAGCCTAGCACAATGGTGAGATATAAGTAACATCAGTCAGACTTGTTATGCAGTAGAATACTAAGCATAGAGTTTTATTGATGATGCGTAATGACATTTTACTTCCTTTGTTGACATAATGTTGGGTGTTAATTCAAGATATGACTTAGTTGTAAAGATGAGATTCATGCAACAAAAGAAAAGATGAATCCTTGTTTTCCGCTGTAACCCCCCAAGTTCCTTATGTCATCTGAAACTTGTTATTTTCTTTTATGCCAATAGATCAGATTTTCTCACCCTCCCTTTGGCACTCCAGTTACGTGAGCAAGCCATTTAGAGAGCATGGAAAAGACTAGAATGCCCTTGATCTCTTCTCCCTGTCTGATGATTGGCTTGAGGGCAAATCGACAAAGAACGTAGTGTTGTCCTTTGAACTCCACAAGATATACCGACTTCTCCACAGTATGGCTCGACAGCGAAGAACCCACAAACCAGTTTTCCCACCATGAGCTAGTGCTCAGTGAGTAATGCTACTTGGGGACACATCCACTAATATGGAGACACATACAAACTGAGATGGGGAGAAATTACGACCAAACAATTTGTCAATAAGGAGACATCAATTTATCTTGGGACATGAACAGATGCATCAAATAGGAGACACTAATTTACAGAGAATCACCTCGTAATATCAGCCACTGAATGCATGTAATCAAATTACAATCAATGAAATTATAGCAAGGGTAGTGGCATGGCCAAGGAGAGAAAATGCTGCATCAGCCATGAGCTCAGGGCCAAGCAGATCGACAACAACCACGTGAAACCAAAGAAGATGAGATCGAGATACTCGAGCTGTACTCTACGCTCTTGAAATGGACCTGATGCACAGCAGGAGACAAGTTGAACCATGTGCCCACCTTAATTTGCTAACCATACGCCTCAAGCTCCTCCCCTGCTCCCCGCTGGAATAGCACCAACTGGCGATCCACATGGAGAAGGGCCAGCAGAGTGATGCGGGTTGAGGCAGCGGTCAGCGGATAAAAGCAGAGGAGGAAGAGGAAGAATAATAAGAGAGAGGAATAGAAGTTGACACTTGACAGGTAGGCCAGGGGTAGATCGGGGATTTTATCAAAATACTGACAAGCCTTCCACCCCTAACAGTAGCTTTCGACCTGAGGTGACGGCAGTGGCACATAGAAGATGCAAAATTCCATACCATGGCACATAAAGGAACAGTCAAATTTGGTAGGCAAATAAGGAAGCCCATAAACTATGAACGGCAAATAAATAATTCTCAAAAAAAAATCACAAAGGCAATCCGATTTTTTATGACCATCACAATTCACAAGTTTTCAACTATTGTCGATTAGTTCTGCACAAAGAATTTTATAATGGTATTATTTGACTACAGTGAACGGCATTCACATCAGTAAATGCACAAACCAGAAAGCATAAATGTGTTGCTAGTCATTTTTTTTTTAATTTTTTTCCTTATCTTTGCTTCTTGTTTGTACTATAAAATCACCAGGCTTGTTTCTTAACCAGCTAAAAATGTTGTGTTTTCACCTAAAACATTTTTTCATTGAAAAAACCATCAAATTTTCTGCTGCTCATTTTTTATTTTTTTTCCTTATCTTTGCTTCTTGTTTTGTACTATAAAATCACCAGTCTTGTTTCTTAACCAGCTAAAATGTTGTGTTTTCACCTAAAACAAGGTAGAACATATTTATAATCCATTCAAGGACTATAATTGTTTAGAATCTGTTGCAGTCTGTCGATGTTTCGACATATATACATAGGATAAATTTGCTGTTCGATCATGACTATTAGGCTGTGTTCATTCCTGGTGGTTCCCAGTTAATCTGCAGTGCACATAAAATGAAGCTATCCATTAGCACGTGATTAATTAAGTACTAGCTTTTTTTAAAAAAAAATGAATCAATATGGTTTTTTTTTAAAAAAAACAACTTTCGTATAGAAAATTTTCGCAAAAAGCACACCGTTCACCCCGGACCTCCCCTGTGAAACCAAGTGATCTTGGGATTCGACGACAACATGTTCGGCGATCACATTGACACCAAATCGTTGATGTGTCACGTCAAGCTCCGAGCGCTTGTCACCGACGCGCCAAATCTATCCTTCCTCACGCTGAAGCTGGGAGGAGGAGACGAGAGGATCAAGGCGTCGTCTCCGGCATCGCCATCATGGACAGGAATTTGATCGTGTTCTACCTCAACTTCACCAAGAGGATCGTTGGCGTCAACCTCATCTACGACACCATCGACGAGTCCCTCTCCATGATCCCGATGTTATCGAGCCACAAGGCGACGATCCATACCACTCAAATGCTCGTCACGCGCCGCCGTACCACCACCGCCATTGATGATGATGAAGGGGACTACGCTCTAACGTATCTGGGCAAAATGGCAGTGGAAGAAAAACCCGCGGACAAGCCGGGGGACATGCCGGTGATCAGCTGGCCAGATGATGTCTACCAATGGCAGCCATCGTCGTCACTCCCACCGTGGAAGATGATCAAGAGGGCCGGGAAACTATTTTAACAGCTCGAGTGAATATCCACTCGTTTATTGCATGTCATCTAAATGGTTATGAAAAAATTGAAAAAATATGAATAAGATAGAGCGATATGTAATGTATCAATCCACAAACATGCAAGTAAAAATTCAACTTCTACAGATTGTAACAAAAATAACAAACAAAACTCAAATTACTACATGTATATTTACAGTTAAATTTGTTATTTTTATTACAACTTGTAGAAGTTGAATTTTAACTTGCATGTTTGTGGATTGATACATTACATATTGATCTATCTTATTCATATTTTTTCAATTTTTTCATAACCATTTAGATGACATGCAATAAACCCTCTCCTCTCCTCTCCCCCTCGCCGCGCCGCGCCGCCGCCCCTCTCCTCCTCGCCGCGGCGTAATTGGGAGAGAAAAAAAAATTCCCCGACCGCGACGCGCAGAGGCAGAGTTGGGTTCCCCGGCCGTTACAGCCGTTAGCCCTCGCCGTCAATCGCAAACCCTCACACCTCACGCCGTCACTTAGATGGGCCGGGCTTTAATCGAGATCACATGGGCCCAAACGTTGAGGAGGCCCAGATTCCGCGGCTCGCTTCGTCGTCTCGTCTAGCTCCGTCTCCTCTCGCGAAGTCTCCTCCTCGGGCCATTCTCTCGACGGATTCGGATCCCGCGGCGGCGAGCCGACTCGGCGGGGGGATTTGCCGGCGGGATGATGGAGGAGGCGAGCACGTCGGCGTCCGGTGGTGGGGGGGCCGCCGCGAACGGCGGGCAGCGGGGCTTCCCGCCGGCGAGATCGGGAGGTGAGTCCGTACACATAGCTCGTACTAGTAGCTCTGACGACGGGCTCGCTTCGATCTGGCGGCGTTGAGGTCATAGGCTGGAAGTGTTCATGATACTTACATATGAATTTTAGCGAGCGTCATTTAGCATGGTGTTAATCGGCGGAGGGGAAATGAATAGCTATCTCTATCGTTCCTCCTAAACCATGTAAATATGGATAATTGAAGCATTTTAGGCAGTATTTTGTATTTATTTGCGCTTGCTGAACTTCGCATGGATGATGAACTATATTAGATGATGAGAGAATGATTTGTTTTACAGACTACAGATTTAATTTTATTTGCTTCTTTATTATATATGCAAATCCTACTTTATTACATGGTCATACAGTTAATCGTGTTGGTTTTGCAGTGTTCTATAGGTTCACTCAGCAGAACCTCCCAGCTTGGAAGCCGGCAATGACACCAGGATGTGTAAGTTGGCATTGACTCAACTACATGCTTTCTACAGAATTTAATTTGTTGTTTAATGTATATAATATGGTATTACCTTCGTTGTTTCAGGTGATAACTATTTTCTTGATGATCGGAGTTACTTTTGTTCCTGTTGGGCTTGTTTGCCTTCATGCTTCAAATCATGTAAATTGTTTTTCATTTCTGTCCGGTGGATGTTGAACTACCATCAGTTGGTGGATCATACTAATACACACTAAGTTCTCCATATTCTGCGTGTGCAGGTTGCAGAAATTGCTCACCGTTATGATATTGATTGTGTACCTAATGCTTACAAAAGAAATAGGCAGGCGTATATTAAAGATAGCTCGATTTCAAAGAACTGCACTCAAGAAGTGAAGGTATTCCTGTGAGATCTAACATCCCTTTTTTCCATAATGATTTTTCTCTCCAGTTTTATTTGTATTATAATTATCTAGGGTTTTTTTGGCGCACAGATTACATCATGTTGCTGTTTCTTCCTGTCCATATCATGTGTAATTGGGCCAGAAATTCATAGTGTGTATCTTTGCAGGTTAAATACCTTATGAGAGCACCAATTTATGTGTATTATGAACTTGACAACTTCTACCAGAATCATCGCAGGTGATGAACTGATGATACAACTTTATTCAATTTCCTGTCATTGTATCGATGTATCTGGCTCTCTCTTTCTGAAAAAGAATCTCTGTGTATTATTAACGAACAATGGAATTTGTTGATGCTGACAGGTATGTCAAAAGTAGAAGTGATAAGCAACTACGCTATGGGCAGAAGTACACACATAGTTCATGTGATCCTATTGAAAGGAATGATGGCCTTCCAATTGTTCCATGTGGCTTGATTGCCTGGAGCTTGTTCAATGACACTTATGGATTTACCCGTGGATCCACGGAAATAAAGGTCAACAGGAAGAATATTTCATGGAAAAGTGACCGGGAGCATAAGTTTGGCAAGGATGTATATCCTTTTAACTTTCAGAATGGATCCTTAATTGGGGGAGGAAAACTTGACCCTGCTTTACCAGTGAGTACTTGTATATCTCAATTATTGTTTATAACTTAATCATGCACAGATTTTTTTTTTTTTTTGGTTTGTCATTAGCAAAACACTTGTTTCTCTGCCAGCTGAGCCAGCAGGAAGATCTTATAGTGTGGATGCGTACGGCTGCTCTTCCCCAATTTCGAAAGCTCTATGGTGTCATTGAAGAGGATCTACAGGCTGATGAAATCATTACGATGCACATAGCAAACAATTACAATACCTACAGTTTTGGCGGCAAGAAAGGCCTAATTCTTACAACATCAACCTGGCTAGGTGGCAAGAATGACTTTCTTGGATACGCGTATCTTATCACTGGCTCCTTGAGCCTTTTCTTAACCATTCTCTTTGCTCTGATTCACGTGAAAAATCCAAGGTAATTATTAAGGTTTACTTTTTAAGTTTATCCTGTATGAATTTATGGTGTTACCATCTTTCTTTCGGAGCCAGGCAATAAATATTCCTCTTGATCTTTTTTTTTATTTTTCATTAATAACGTAACTTCCTCTGCACATACGTCTGGAGTGTTCTGTAATCTGTACATGCGCACATCAATAAACAAAAATCTCCAATTGATTGCTGTATAATTCTACGTGTGTTGCTGTAAACTTTAGTTTGTCCATTAACTAGACTTGGTCCTCATGTTTTGAATAATGTGCAGGCCACACGGTGATGCCAATTACCTATCATGGAATAGGCCAAACAGCAATAGCTAAGCTGCCTACATAACTGTACGATATGTAAGGTAAACATTTGACAAATACAGTGTAGTTGTTTCCCTGTAAAACCAAGACTATTCTTCTTTCATATGATAACATAGAGTTCAGACTGAATTTCGTGGCAGTGCAAATAGAACAACCAATTTTGTCATTGCCTTTTCTTTTAAGAATGCACACAATTTGTGCATTTGAAAAGAACTGGTATAATTGGCAGTTTTTAGTTCATCCAAACATTTGGTATGTTGGGATAATAAAGTGCTGATGAGGATTGACTGGCTTCTTCATGCATTTTAATTGGCTCTCTACATGCTCATGAAGAAAACAAACTAACAAGAATTGTATGTGCGTGTGCCATACTATTTGAGTGACCATGTATAGTATAAATGCGTTTGTCATAAGGTTTCTGCCACTACTGCCCATATCTTATTTCCATCGTCCAGTCTAACCATTGTGAAGATAAAAGCTGACTTGGATTTCAAGAGATGGACAAGTTCAATTTAACAGTTGTGCAGGTCCGAGAATTTCCTCAGTTCATGAGCTTCACTATGCAAGAAGAAAGGTCCATCTTATCCCAATCTCTCTCATCAACTTTTCTGTTTTTCTTCTGGGAGATGTGTGAGCTTTCTCACGTCATACTTGCTTGAACTATGGAAGTTGGCGATTCTGCCAAGGTGAAGGTTACATTTTGCAGGTGCATAAGCATCAATGGGCGACACCAACGCCTCGACTGGTTCATTCATTGACGACATGATGTCATACTTTTGAACTGACTTGCTGCTCATATGACGAGCTGTTATAATCTCCTTTGTTCATATGACCTTTACGTGTGAACAAATATGCTGTGCTGGTTTATAGCTGATTTGACAGACAACTTTGCTTTAGTATAAGTAGAAACCTCTCATGCTCGAGCATCATTTTCAACTGTTCGATTCCGAAAGCTATTTCATTGTCTTCCCTTATTCCTAATGGTCTATGACTTGTCTATATTTATAGCATCGTATTTTTTTTTCATCGAAGAAACCATCAAATTTTCCGCTGCTCTTTTTTTTTAATTTTTTTCCTTATCTTTGCTTCTTGTTTGTACTATAAAATCACCAGGCTTGTTTCTTAACCAGCTAAAAATGTTGTGTTTTCACCTAAAACATTTTTTCATTGAAAAAACCATCAAATTTTCTGCTGCTCATTTTTTATTTTTTTTCCTTATCTTTGCTTCTTGTTTTGTACTATAAAATCACCAGTCTTGTTTCTTAACCAGCTAAAATGTTGTGTTTTCACCTAAAACAAGGTAGAACATATTTATAATCCATTCAAGGACTATAATTGTTTAGAATCTGTTGCAGTCTGTCGATGTTTCGACATATATACATAGGATAAATTTGCTGTTCGATCATGACTATTAGGCTGTGTTCATTCCTGGTGGTTCCCAGTTAATCTGCAGTGCACGTAAAATGAAGCTATCCATTAGCACGTGATTAATTAAATACTAGCTTTTTAAAAAAAATGAATCAATATGGTTTTTTTTTAAAAAAAACAACTTTCGTATAGAAAATTTTCGCAAAAAGCACACCGTTCACCCCGGACCTCCCCTGTGAAACCAAGTGATCTTGGGATTCGACGACAACATGTTCGGCGATCACATTGACACCAAATCGTTGATGTGTCACGTCAAGCTCCGAGCGCTTGTCACCGACGCGCCAAATCTATCCTTCCTCACGCTGAAGCTGGGAGGAGGAGACGAGAGGATCAAGGCGTCGTCTCCGGCATCGCCACCATGGACAGGAATTTGATCGTGTTCTACCTCAACTTCACCAAGAGGATCGTTGGCGTCAACCTCATCTACGACACCATCGACGAGTCCCTCTCCATGATCCCGATGTTATCGAGCCACAAGGCGACGATCCATACCACTCAAATGCTCGTCACGCGCCGCCGTACCACCACCGCCATTGATGATGATGAAGGGGACTACGCTCTAACGTATCTGGGCAAAATGGCAGTGGAAGAAAAACCCGCGGACAAGCCGGGGGACATGCCGGTGATCAGCTGGCCAGATGATGTCTACCAATGGCAGCCATCGTCGTCACTCCCACCGTGGAAGATGATCAAGAGGGCCGGGAAACTATTTTAACAGCTCGAGTGAATATCCACTCGTTTATTGCATGTCATCTAAATGGTTATGAAAAAATTGAAAAAATATGAATAAGATAGATCAATATGTAATGTATCAATCCACAAACATGCAAGTTAAAATTCAACTTCTACAGATTGTAACAAAAATAACAAACAAAACTCAAATTACTACATGTATATTTACAGTTAAATTTGTTATTTTTATTACAACTTGTAGAAGTTGAATTTTAACTTGCATGTTTGTGGAATGATATATTACATATTAATCTATCTTGTCAATTTTTTTGAAAATTTTTCATAACCATTTAGTTGATATGCAATAAACGGGTGGACGTCCACTCGAGCTATTAAAATCCATCCCCCAAGAGGGCCAACCTTCCCGGCAAGTGGATGGTCGATAAGTGGTTCTACGTCGACACGGCCTTCATGTCTGATGATGGCCACGCCTTCTGGGTGGATCTCATGTGTGGTATCCTATTTTGCCGCTGCGACGACCTCCTCTCCTCCTCCAACGATGACGAACCGGTACACTTGTACTCCATAGATCTACCGCCAGACTATCAGTCCTTCACCCCAGACAGATGGACAGTGGCAAGCCCCCGAACTCCATTAAATCCATGTCTGTGCACTTCCGCGGGTGCGTCCGTCGTGAGCATCCCAAGGTGACAGTGTCGCGGCTGGAGCTGGGTATCAAGACATGGGTGACGGAGCATGTCTTGAATCTCAAGACCCTATGGAGACAGTCTGCGTTGCTAGCCTGGGTGCCAATCTGCCGATGGACATGGCGGCCATGTATCATGTCCTGAGCGTGAATGAGGAGGAGCACGTCGTCTGCCTCATGCTCGGTGAGTACGGTCTGAATGACGAGGGGGTTGTTCCTACCCATCCATGTGCGACACTGCCTTCGTGTTGATATGTTCGGGGCAAGGCTTCTCTCTTCCGCAGCCATTCCTGAGGCGTATAGCTATGCGCCAAGTGTCATGGCTTGCGATTTCACAGCTATCTCCCTCCTGCTCTTGCCGCTGTCCATCGCGCCAGTTGATTGCTATATAATTCTAGGTGTGTTATTGTATTTGTATATGTTATAGACTTTAGTTTGTCTATTAATATGCAGACCACGATCTAGAGTTAAGAGAGAGGGTTTCGAGGCCGACAATTTTGTCTTTGCCTTTTCATTTTTTTTTTAAGAAAATGCACACAATTTGTGCGTATGCAAAGAACTAGTATAAGTAGTAGTGCTGAGTTCATCCAAGCATTTGGTGAAGTGCTGATGAAGATTGACTGGCTTCTTCGTGCATTCTAACAAGAATTGTACATGCGTGAGTGCCATACTATTTGAGTGATCGCGTATGAATGTGTGTTCTTCATTGCGAAGATGATAGTTGACTTGGATTTCAAGAGAAGGACACGTGCAATTTGACAATTGTGCGGGTCCGAGAATTTATGCGCTTCATGAACTTCACTGGTCACTAGTATGCGAGAAAAAAGCTCCATCCTATATATCATAACCTTTCTCATCAAGTTATTTTCTGTTTTTTACTCGTATTTGAAAAGTGTGTGAGCTTGCTCACTTCAAACTACTAATACTTGATTGGATTAATTGTTGTATACTTCCATGTTTGGAAGCGTGAAGATCACATATCGCAGGTGCAGAGTAAGCATCAATCGGTGACACCAACGCCTCAACTGGTTCATTCAATATTGTCGACATGGTGCCATACTTTTGAACTGACTTGCTGCTCATATGACGAGCTGTTACGATCTCCTTTAATTGTTCAAATGACCTTCACATGTGAACAATTATGTTGTACACCCTCCCTACTATGAAAAACAAATTTCTATCTATAAATCTGGACATATTTATATTCAGATTAAATTAAACTTTTTTTTAGACGAGAGAGTACTGATTTATAGCTGATTTGACAGACAACCTTGCTTTAGTCATGATAAGTAGAAACCTCTTATGCTCGAGTATCCTTTACAACTGTTGGAGTATTTCGTTGTCGTGGTTTTTTTCCGCAAGAGTTTTTCACATAAAACTCGTGTCTCCGTTGTGTATCTATTTTCATAATATCTGCCGCTCTTTTTTTTTATTATTTTCCTCTTATCTGTGCTTCTTGTTTTGTATAAAATCACTATCTTTGTTTCTTCACCAACTAATATGTTTGTGTTTTCACCTCAGACAAGGTAGTGGTACAACTTATTTATACTATCCAGCCAAGGAGTCTAATTACCTGATACAAAACGGAGTTTTGTTTAGAGCCTGTTACAACCTCTCGATGTTTAGGCATCTACAGTATGCACATAGGCCAAACTTGCCACTGTAACTTCATCTTACTGTATCATATGCGTGCCATGCATACAGTGGGAACTTGTGCTGAATCACTGGTACGTTGTTCAAAGGTCAGTTGTCCGTGCTATTCATACAATGCTTGCTTTGAGCCGTACGACTGTCCCTATGAAGAATCTACTCATACAACTAGGGCTGGGTATAGTACTCTGTTATGTCACGGACTCGCAGGACGTGCAGGATGTAGGGGGTGTTTAAAGGTTGGGTGTGTTTAGTTTACGGTAAAATTGGAAGTGGCTGAAGTTTAAACGATGTGACGGAAAAGTTGGAAGTTTGTGTGTGTAGGAAAGTTTCGATGTGATGAAAAAGTTGGAAGTTTGAAGAAAAATTTTGCAACTAAAACACGGCCGTTGTAAAGTTTTGGTGTGTCACATCCAATATTATATAGGTATCGTATAGAGTGTTCGGACACTAAAAAAACTAATTACAGAATCTGTCAGTAAACCACGAGACAAATTTATTAAGCCTAATTAATCCATCATTAGCAAATGTTTATTGTAGCATCACATTGTCAAATCATGGTGCAATTAGGCTTAAAAGATTCATCTCGCAAATTAGTCGTAATCTGTGCAATTAGTTATTATTTTAATCTATATTTAATACTTTATATATGTGTTCAAACGTTCGATGTGACATGGTGTAAAATTTTGGGGTAGGATCTAAACAGGGTGTAATTATGGTTTTTGACATACTCCTACCGCAGATCATATAGTTTTCTTCCTTTGTTTTTATAGGGATGGCAACAGGCCGGGTCGGGCACGGGTAGAGCGAACCCATGTGAATAATGTGATGGATGCACAAGCGCAGCGCGGAGCCAACTCCACATAAGTTGTGTGGCCACCAGAGCTCCATCGCAACATCTTTTCTACATAATTGGATGGAATAATTAGTACTAATAAGGAGTATTTATTTCCTATGAAGTTCAATTTTAACCATCCCCGCTTTCTAATAACAGGAGAAGGGAAACGATATGCGTACTAAACTATTTTTATAAACTTTTTACACATATGAGGTGTCACATTATGATTGAATCTTTAAGTTTTTTATAACTTCTAGTTAACTTAATCAAATGAATTAGATTTCTATTAGCAAAAAGTTTGTAAGAAATTTTAGTACATGTAGCGAAAAAAAGGAAGAAGAAGAAGAAGAATTTCCCATAAAGTACCATCTATAAGCAGGAGAGTCGTTGTTGGTTAGCCGCGAAGTAGTAGGCTCATAGAAATTGCTCAAAAAAGAAAAGTCCACTCTATCGTAATGGTAACGAAAAAAAAAAGGTCTTAAAGAAAGGAAAAGGTACGCAATAACTGCAGGCGGCAGGCTCTGTCTAACTGAATTCTGAAACGACATGTGCGGTGTGCCCTTTTCCCAGAGAGATTGTCAGCCGCGCCGTCGTCAATGATGGTGTCAATTACTACTCCTACTCCGTCTTTTTTTTTTTCCTTTCTTCATTCAGCTCAACCACGCCGTTAGTACTTAAAAAGCACCGAAAAAGGAGAGGTTCGCTGATGATCGAGCAGCTATTTGACGTAGCAGGAACATGAAATGTCAGGATCCTGCGCTAGTGGCTCATGGCTTTTTATATTTTTTTATTTTCAAATAAATTCTTCCAAAACTCACATTTAAATCTGAACCTCGTAGCGAAACAATACAGCACAAAACAATGTATCACATGGTAGAGGTTTATTATTATGTAATGGTAGCGCACAACGATACAAGCAGTGGCCATTCCCAACCCAATTACAGCAAGGATAATAGTAGAGCTCACTGTCTACTATTAGCATATCTTAAAGCCAACACATATAATCGATTAGCTATAAGGTTGACTACAATTTTTCTTCTCCTATCTATATCTCTCACTTATACATTTATTATTTTTGTCTTGGAGCTTATGTTAAGCTAGCTCTTGCATGAGAGCCAACACCTTTGATTTTTTTTATCTCTCTCCTCCACATAAGCTTATAGTAAGCTTATAGCAAGCTTATAGCTCACTATTATACTTGCTCTTACTAGGATGGCGTTCGTAACTTTAAATAAGCTGCCACATAGGATGAAAAATAATGTGGCAAGTGAATAAATGAGGAAAGAGAAATAAACCATGTCTTACATGAGACATGGTTTCTACACAACATCCAAGACATCATGTGAGATAGGTAGCATTAAATTTAAGTATGGAATAGTGGTGTTTGCATTGGAAGAGTAGTGTCTAGTACTAGTTTCTTGATGATATGGAGTTTATGGAAAATATGTCTAGTGTCTTGGGTTGGGAATGACCTAAGAGAGGCAGAAGTAGACACAATTAACCTGATCCGGTAAAAGTATAGAGCATCTTCGAGTGACACACAACTACGGCTACATTGTGACAATGACACAAAACGATAGTTTGCGGGACAATTGGGGACAGTAGGTATAACAATTAACCAATATATATACTCCCTCCGTCCCAATATGTAGCAACCTAGCTAGGATGGGATTAGACTTGTAGTTCTAGGATGGGTCTAATCCCATCCTAAATTGCTACATATTAGGATGGATGGAGTAATTACTTACTACTATTATTATGTAAAAAAATTACTTACTACTATTGCTATAGCTAGTATATCTAGTTAGTGTTTGTACATATGTGTGTAGGCGTGGGAGTGTGTATAATGGTGTATGTATTTGCGTGTATGTGAGCACATATATCATGCCATGAGAATCATTATATATATATATATATATATATATATAGGAAGATGTAAAACCAATCGAATTCCTACCATATTCATATATGTAATATCAATCCATGTAACCAGGAATTGAACACAATCGAAGATGACTTTGATGTCACTCAAATTGAACACAAAGATAGCTTGACTGTGTCCCCCCCCCCCCCAACACACACACACACACACACCCCTAAAAAAAAGTGTGTGCTCCACATTGGAGTAACAAGCAACTACAACAATACATGAAGGAATATGAGCATCCATTGTTTGCCCCCCTGGTCCCTTCCATGCAGTAACAGTTGTCGCATCCTCGATGCCATGGAGAGTGGCAGGATTGGCAACCCAAGCCACCACCACCTCCCGTTACTCACCGCTAACACCGTATCCTCGCAGCGGCACCCTCCCCAAGCATGATGGCGTCAAGGAAGAAGGAGACATCAACAACATGATGGTGTCTGAACTCCTAATGACATGGTTGCAACTGGCTTGGGCAATACTACCTCTGTCCCCATAATATAATAAATTTTGCCCATATAGTTAGACTGAGGTGGTACTTCAAGCACTTAATCGGAGCCTAGTATCAACATAGTTTGAGGCTAGGTGGGTAGCGGCTAGTGGGTTGGACCATGTTGCGAGCCCAACAAGGAGGAGGTGAGTTGGGGTTTAGCCCAAAATTAACATTGTTGATTTGGAATTCAATAAACATTTTTTGATATATTTGAACTGATTTCGACTTGATAGGCTGTAAAAGGAGAGGGGAAAAGAAGCAATGGAGTGGGGGATGCACTCGGAGGGAAAGAGGAACATGCAAGGGCTTTAAAACATCTTCACAAAAAAAAGATCACTTATTTGTTTGTATTTCTATCTGCAGTGAGCTGGCACGTTTCGATGTCTATCGACAGTGAGCTTGCGTATGTTTCGATGTATATCTCTCATGGCTTTAGCTAGGGAGATTCGTTCTAGCCTAGTTAAGCTATAGTGAAGATAAATCTTGCTAGTTGTTAGATTTCAGTAGCTGCTAATTCCTGCCTATATACGCCAAACTATTGATACCCAATAAACGGGGGCGAATTATTTGTGGACATCTATGCCCCTACAATTTTCTCGCGACGCTGGCTTGGCCCACAAATTAACATTGTTGATTTGGAATTTAATAAATAATTTTTGGTAGATTTGAACTGAATTCGACTTGATAGGCTCTAAAAGGGAGGGAGGAAAAGAAACATGAGAATGGGGAATGCACTCGAAGAGAAAGAGAAACATGCAAAGGCTTCAAAACATCTTCGCAAAAACAAATCATTTATTTTGGACTTTGATGCGAGGTTTGTTTGTATTTCTATCTATAGTGAGCTGGTATGTTTCAATTTCTACTAGTCGTGAGCTTGCACATTTCGATTTCTATCGGTAGTGAGATTGCATACGTTTCGATATATATATATCTCCTGGCTTTAGTCGGCGAGATTCATTCTAACCTGGTTAAGCTACAGTGAAGATAAATCTTGCTAGTCGTTAGATTTCAGTAGCAGTCAATCTGTGCCTATGTATGTCAAACTATCGACGGCCAAGAAACGGGAGCAAAATACTTATAGACATCTATACCCTACAATTTTCTCGCAACACAAGCTTGCTAGAGATCAAGAGATAACCAACTTTAAAACCAGTAGACCAATGTTACTTTAGCAAATGCATAATCTTTGTCTAGGGAGTTAAGACTACCATTGATCTCCACATCATGACTATATATGGATTATGAATGCAGTAGCATGGTTGCCCAACTTGTGTGAAAGTAAATATGTCTCCCAAAAAAAAAAGTGTGTGCTCCACATTAGAGGAACAAGCAAGCACTGTAGTACGTGCAGGAATGTGAGCATCCACTGTTTGCCTCCCCCCTTGGGTCCCTCCCATGCAGTAACAGCTGTCGCATTCTCAAGGCCACGGAGAAGGGGCAGGATCGGCAAACCCAACCCAAGTATGTCAAACTATCGACGGCCAAGAAACGGGAGCAAAATACTTATGAACATCTATACCCCTACAATTTTCTCGCAACACAGTCTTGCAAGAGATCAAAGAGATTAAAACCAGTAGATCAATCTTACTTTACCAAATACATAATCTTTGTCTAGGAATTTAAAGGCTACAATTGATCTCCACATCATAACTAATGGATTGTGAATGTAGTAGCATGGTTGCCC
>CM020180.1:33146991-33219720 GCA_009805545.1 Oryza longistaminata | reverse complement strand
ACATTGGAGTAACAAGCAACTACAACAATACATGCAGGAATATGAGCATCCACTGTTTGCCCCCCTGGTCCCTTCCATGCAGTAACAGTTGTCGCATCCTCGATGCCATGGAGAGTGGCAGGATTGGCAACCCAAGCCACCACCACCTCCCGTTACTCACCGCTAACACCGTATCCTCGCAGCGGCACCCTCCCCAAGCATGATGGCGTCAAGGAAGAAGGAGACATCAACAACATGATGGTGTCTGAACTCCTAATGACATGGTTGCAACTGGCTTGGGCAATACTACCTCTGTCCCCATAATATAATAAATTTTGCCCATATAGTTAGACTGAGGTGGTACTTCAAGCACTTAATCGGAGCCTAGTATCAACATAGTTTGAGGCTAGGTGGGTAGCGGCTAGTGGGTTGGGCCATGTTGTGGACCCAAAAAGGAGGAGGTGAGTTGGGGTTTGGCCCAAAATTGACATTGTTGATTTGGAATTTAATAAACAATTTTTTGATAGATTTGAACTGAATTCGACTTGTTGGGTTATAAAAGGGAGGGAGGAAAAGAGCAAGAGAATAGGGGATGCACTCAGAGGGAAAGAGAAACATGCAACGGCTTTAAAGCATTTTCACAAAAAAAAGATAACTTATTTGTTTGTATTTCTATCTGCAGTGAGCTGGCACGTTTCGATTTCTATCTGCAGCGAGCTTGCATACGTTTCGATGTACATCTCTCTTGGCTTTAGCTGGTGAGATTTGTTCCAGCCTGGTTAAGCTATAGAAAAGATAACCCTGGCTAGCCGTTAGATTTTAGTAGCCATTAATTCCTGCTTATATACGCCAAACTATCGACGGCCAAGAAACGGGGGCAAAAAATTTGTGAACATCCATACTCCTACAATTTTCTTGCAACACTGGATTGGCCCAAAATTAACATTGATGATTTGGAATTTAATAATTTTTTTGGTAGATTTGAACTGAATTCGACTTAACATACTATAAAAGGAAGGGAGGAAAAGAAGCAAGAGAGTGGTGGATGTACTCGGATAGAAAGAGGAACATGCAAACGCTTTAAAATATATTCGCAAAAAAAAAATCACTTATTTAGGACGTGATGCGAGGTTTGTTTGTATTCCTATCTGTAGTGAGCTGGTACGTTTCAATTTCTATCGGTAGTGAGCTTGCGCATTTCGATTTCTATCGGCAGTGAGCTTGCGTACGTTTCGATATATATCTCTCATGGCTTTAGCTAGCGAGATTTGTTCCAGCCTAGTTAAGCTGCAATAAAGATAAACCTTGCTAGCCGTTAGATTTCAGTAGCAGTTAATTCGTGCCTATGTTCACCAAACTATCGAAACGGGAGCAAAATACTTATGAACATCTATACCCCTACAATTTTCTCGCAACACAGTCTTGCAAGAGATCAAAGAGATTAAAACCAGTAGATCAATCTTACTTTACCAAATACATAATCTTTGTCTAGGAATTTAAAGGCTACAATTGATCTCCACATCATAACTAATGGATTGTGAATGTAGTAGCATGGTTGCCCAACTTGTGTGAAAAGATTAAATATGTCTCCAAAAAAAAAAAAGTGTGTGCTCCACATTAGAGGAACAAGCAAGCACTGTAGTACGTGCAGGATGTGAGCATCCACTGTTTGCCTCCCCCCTTGGGTCCCTCCATGCAGTAACAGCTGTCGCATTCTCAAAGCCACGGAGAAGGGGCAGGATCGGCAAACCCAACCCAACCCAACCCCCTCCTCTCCCGTTATCCCGCCCCGCTAACGCCGTAGCCTCGCGGCGGCGCCTCCCCAAGGCCGTCCACTGACAGGTGACAGCTACACCAGTGATGAGGCAGTGAGCTGCCGCTGCCGCTGCCGCCGCCGCAGGCAGATCTGACACACGCCGCGCCACTCCAAAGCCTAGTACTGCTGCTGCTGCACGCACAGCTGCAGCCAGCAGCAGCAGCAGCAAGCGCCGGCCGCGCGCGTGACGAGCGCGCGCGCGTGCGAGGCGAGGCCAAAAATCACCACAAAAGCAAGCGAAAAACACCGCGGAAAAAGGGGGCTCTCGCCGCACTTCACTCTCGCGGAACAAGGCATTGCCCGGGCCACCGCATTTCGGGATGGAGGCGGCGGTGGGGGACGGGGAAGGCGGCGGCGCGGCGGCGGGCGGGGGAAGCGCGGGCGGGGGAGGAGGAGAGGAGGGAGATGGTGGAGGCGGTGTGGGGGCAGACGGGGAGTACGGCGTCGCGGTCTACAGGTGAGGGCGACGGGGGGAAGGACAGGCACAGCAAGGTGTACACGGCGAAGGGAATCCGCGACCGCCGCGTCCGCCTCTCCGTGTCGCACCGCCATCCAGTTCTACGACCTCCAGGACCGCCTCGGCTTCGACCAGCCGAGCAAGGCCATCGAGTGGCTCATCAACGCCGCCTCCCCCGCCATCGACACCCTCCCGTCCCTCGACCCCGCCGCCTTCGCCGCCATCCCCCACGCCGCCGACGACGCCGCGCCCACGCGGCGCCGTTCGCAGCAGCAGCAGCAGCTCAGCAACAAGTCCGGATGCAGTAGCACGTCGGAGACCAGCAAGGGGTCGGACAAGGAGGTCACCGTGGCGAGCGCCCGGCGCAGGCCGCGTCGTTCACTGAGCTGCTCATTGCTGGGGTGGCGGCGTCGTCGGCGGGGGGGTGGCGCCATTGGCAACGGCGCCGACTGCGTGGGCATCGCGCACCCCGGGAAAGGAGGCGCGGAGGGGGCGTCCACGTACGGCTTCTCCGCCGCCTCGAGCTTCGGCGACGCGCCACCGATCGGCATGGTGCCGGCGCCGCCGTTCAACTTCTCCGCCCCCGGCGCCGACATGGCGGCGCACTACTCGCTCGCCCAGGACCAGCTGGCGGCGCCTCCGCCTCCTGCCGGAGGCGACTACAACCTCAACTTCTCCATGTCCTCGGGTTTCTTGGGTGCCAATAGGGGGACCCTTCAGTCCAATTCGCCGTCGCACTTGTCCGGCCACCACCACCACCACCATCAGCAGCAGCTCCAGAGGCTGGACGGCTCCACCATTTCCTTCCTGCTTGGCCACGCCGCCGCCGCGGCGCACCCGGCGGCGTCCGAGGGCCAGATCACCAGCACCGCCGCGTTGCAGCTGTGGGATGGATTCCGCCACTCCGGCATGAAGGAGAAGAGCAAGAACTGATCGATCCCAGCAACGCATCCTCCAAAGGTAAGAGACTAGATTTCGTAATCTAAGACTAATGTTCGCGCAATTTCGTCATCTTGATTCGATTGCAATCTTCTTGGAAGCCGCTCGAGGTGGCCTCGTTCCCTGAAAAATCCCACTAAAAACTCTTTTGTTGCATTCGACGTGTGTCCCCAAAAACTTTCGAGGCGGGATACCTGCATTTTGCTTTGCATGGATTCAGGCCAAACAGGTGTCGATTGCTCATCGCTGGGGGAGGGATTTCGTAGGAATCAGGCCAATCACATGGGTTCTGAGTTGCACGGTTTTGCATTTTTAATGCAATAAACTGTAGGAAGCCATATCTACTCTACGTCGCATTATACACGGAAAAAGGATCGAAGTTAATAGTATGAATTGCATCAACATGAACTGGCAACCTGTATATACTGTTCGTATGACAATATATGCAGCAAGCCTTGAATGAAACAAGTTACTGTTCAAATCACAAGAGTTCCTTCTAAGAATTTTTTGGAAAATAAGTGAGATCTTTATACAGTAAGAAAAATTGTTACATTTATTATCTGCATTGCAATGCGTATTCATTACTAGAACTGGTAAGTTCTAGTAGATTATTAAAGCATGATGAACAGTACTTAACCAAGTAGTAATTGGTTTAATTAGGAAGTTATAAATTGAAGAAATGCTCTATATGTCTAAAGGAACAGTGCTTTATGATATTTTGTTTTCTGAAGTGAAATGTTGAAATGACACTTTGGTACAACCACATAAAAGCCAAATTAAAGAAGTGAAAAACTTTATGGTCATATATAGCATATAACATCTCAAGGTGGGTTGTGGATCAAACAATAAATTTTAGTAAAGTGAGACTCACTTTAGTTTTTAAGCAGGATGCCATAATAAAAGATTTTTTCTAGTACTAACAGAGATATGCCTGCTATGAATATGATAATGGAAACCTGGAGTATAAAAGACATTAGATATTTGAAAGTGTTGACAGTACCATATAAAGCATTTGTACCTGTGCATGATTAGTTAGTACTTGTTCTCCTATCTGAAGAAAAGATAGAGTTAGTACAGCTCTGAATGATCAACTTTCTGAACCTTGGTAGTATTAGAAAGTCTTCTATTGATATGTTATAATTGTTTGGTGATCTTATTTATTCCATCATCACCAATTCACACTTGTTGTACACAAATTTTTCTCAACTAAAGCTTGATATATATGAACCAAAGTTCAGCTCCATTTATTTTGCTTAGACATTAAAGCCTGACAAACCAGTGTTAGAAATGAAATTCGATAAAAAAAACATCATGAAATGGGTAGGACTTGTGTATCTCTTGTGCTTTTCCTTTAATTGGGCTTTTCAAGCTTCCAAAGTGAGCTAGGCACCTTGCATCTTATGGATAGAACGTTGTTTTCCTTCAAATGTTGCAAACTTCCAACTTCGCACTATGTAGTGCAGGTCCGTTTGGAAAAATGTTGGCTGATGGGTAGTGTTCCTGGTTGGGGACCTAACCAGGTAGTGTACACGATTACATGTGCAAACTTGACCATTATTAAGTATAAAACATCATACTCAAGTCTTAACCAGCAGTAGTAGTATTGTTTAGAAAATCCTAGACAGCTGACCTCCTAATTTGCTAGCCAATTAATTAGGAGCATGTTTTGATTCAGTGAATGCATGGACGCCTTCTTGCTGGGCATCTAGATTAAGGTAATAGTACTTCTCTATATAGTAGAAGTACTAGTAGTACATTTTTCTGGCGTGACTGCTATGCTCATCAACAGGGAGTAAATTGAAGTAGTCTGAGAGACAAACAGTCAGGGAGGTAGTACAGTTTCAGGTCTTGATGGATGTTCCGTTCCTAACTGTATGCTGGCATGGTTCTCACTGCAACCAACTTCCAAACATGAAGAACGTTTTCAAATATTGAAAATGCGTTCATTTTTCTTCAGACACGAGTTGTTCTTTTCCCCCTGTTCGTTGTGTGCAGTAAAAGCTGCCGGCAAGTCACTCTACATCATCTGTTCAATATTCCTTTTTTTAGATAATTCTGTTAAATATTCTCATCTTAATATACTAGTATCCCCCAAAGGCATCCTAATTTCTGTTCACCTAATGCCTGATGTGTCCTCATATCACTACACAAGTTGACATCCACAAGAAACATCTTACAATACAATTTTCTTACCAGTAGCATTTGCAGTACAAACTAATTAGTAATTACTACAGAAGTTTGCATCTCATCACCATTTCTGTCAACCTGCAGGAACTGAAGATATCATCATCAGATTAATTGCTGTCACCTTTCCAGCAAGAGCTCACCGTGGGGAGCTGCTACAAGTTTATTGCGATGACTGCCCGTGTTCTTTTAGCTGGGTCATCGTTCTGCTATGCTGTTTTTTGGCCATCATGAACACCCTGCCGCTGCTGCTACCTGCCATTGCCATCACTCAGACAATCTTGTGAATTTCCTTCTTTTTCCTAGATGAAGCTGCTGTACAAATTTTTGTGGGAGACGTGAGTTTCGAACAAGAATAAGCGTGTCCCGTAGCCAGCGTTAAACCTTTCCCTTCCAGAAATATTTTTCGAGTGAATTGAAATTAATGTGTGCCTCTGGTTATTGGAGTGGCATTGTGGCATTATTGTGTTCTCTCTGTCTCGCGGTTTGCGCTATGAAATTGAGATAAATCTGTCATCTCGTGGTTCGTCCTGTTTATTTCCTCAGGATTAAATTTAAATTCCATACATACATGGCTGCGTACTACATTCGTCAAAAGAAAATCCAACCTAAGTAAGGATGTGATCCAAGTTTGATTTTTTTTTTTTTTGAGCCGGAGAGAGCAATCCCTCTCTTTAAAATATACTTTGCAAGGGAGTTGACATTTTGCGTGAGGCCTGGTCTCCAACATTGTTAGAGGTGTGTTAGAACATAGTAAAATATACTCCCTCCGTCCAAAAAAAAAACCTAATCTAGGAGATGATTCTTTTATGAGTATGGTTCTTTGCGGTGAAACTAGTCTACTAGTTTCGGTAGGATTCATCATTCATGTACTAAACTTGACAGGGGTGTTTGCATTTATAAGTAATATGTATTCTTTCATAGGTGTTTATAATGATAGTGTGTAAGTGGCAGAAGATGTGTGTGCGCACATCACGCTGTGACTCTACGTTTGTACCTTGTTTTTTTTTTTTCCAAACTTTTTTCCCTTTTAGCCTTGCACCGTGTGGACTTGGGGCCAAATCTAAGTGATGGTCTGCTAGGCAGCAACAATATAGCATGGGCCTCACGGCCCAAATAGGCGTTTGGAGTGTGTGCCCTCTTGCATGTGACACCTTGAGAAACACGGAGAGAAAATTCCCGAATTAGTGGCTAAACAACTAAACAAGTACTCGTACTGGCTGTGTTTAGTTTACACCAAAATTAAAAGTTAGCTTAAAATTAGAACGATGTGATGGAAAAATTGAAAATTTGTGTGTATAGGAAAATTTTGATGTGCTAGATAAGTTGGAAGTTTGAAGAATTATTTTGAAACTAAACACGGTGTAACTTAAATTTCTATAATGCATAAGAGTACTCAGCAATCAGCATAACCAAAGCCAACTTTTTTTTAGTTTCAAAGGACAGACTTTATTTAGTGACAATCTCAGAGAATCGGAGGCAACTCGCTGCTGCCACCAACCATCCCACACACACACAAACACACACACACACACACACAACGGTAACAACAAACTCACACACACTTGACCACTGAAACAACGGACGAATCGTTCGCGCAGCAAACGCAACCGCCAATGAATCCCTGCAACTTCGCATCCATCGATCTACTCGACGCCGTACTTCTTCTTGAGGACGCCGACGAAGTCGTAGACCTTCTCCGGCGAGGGGAGGTGCTTGGCGACGGAGTCGATCTGGCCGCACCGCCGCGCCCACGCCGCTAGCCTCGGCGCCACCTCCTCCACGCTGAACCCGCCGCACCTCTCGTAGCTGTAGAACCACGCCGTGAACGGCACGAGCGCGACGTCGACGAACCCGAGCCTGCCGCCGCCGCCGCCGAAGAACTCCCGGTCGCCGAGCTCCGCCTCCAGCGTGCGGAGGATCTCCACCATCTCGCGCCGCGCCGCCGCCTGCGGCTCCCCCTTGAGCCTCCACAGCCTGGACCCGCAGTCGTAGAGCTTCTTGTCGACGTAGTCCGCCCAGAACCTCGCCGTGGCGCGCGCGTACGCGGCGTCGGCGTCGCCGGAGCTCGCAGGAGGGAGGAGGTGGGGGGTGTCGGGGAACGCGTCGTCGAGGTACTGGAGGATGACGAGGGACTCGCAGGCGGGGCGGCCGGCGTGGAGGAGGACGGGGATCTTCCTGTGGACGGGGTTGGAGCGGAGGAGGAGGTCGCTCTTGTTGCCGAGGTCCTCCTCGCGGTACTCGAACTCCAGCCCCTTCTCCGCCATGGCGATCCGGCACCGCTGCCCGAACGGGCTCACCCAGAAATCGAGCAGCACCAGCTCCTTCTCCTCCTGCGCCGCCGCCATGGGTGGCTAGCTTTTCAACTACTAGAGATCGAGTCGTGAGTTGTTTCTTGGGTTTGGGTAGTGGAGGCGATGAGTGGGGTGGTGGTCGCTTTTATAGGTAGCGATGGGTGTGATCAGTAGTTGAGCGTGAGTTCGGGAATGGTCGGGTGGTGACAGGAGCTCGGTAGGTTTGATATGATGTGTGTTGTTGTTGCCGTGTGTGATGAGCTCACAAATGGTGCGAGGCGAGGGAGCTAACAACGGAAACACAGTGCAGCGGCTCACCGGCCGGCGGATTCTTGTGTCACTGCTTGCGTCAGTGAAGACTGGGCACCGTCATGTTTATAATTACTTCCCCGTCCCATAATATAGCTAGCATTCTAGTATCGAATGATATTTCATAGTACAATGATTTCGGATAGGAGGGTGTTTAGATTTATTGTAATATGAAATGTCCTATCCGGTACTAGGTTGCTATGTTATGAGACGGATAGAGTGGTACTCTGTGAGTTTGTTTTTCGTTCCATAATATAAGAGATTTTACAAGAATGTATAGATACGTCACATCTCTTCAAAATCTCTCGTATTATGAGACGGAGACGGAGGGAGTATATGTTATTAGATCAAGATATAATTATTTTTCTCTTTATCTACCCATAGTATATTTATCAGTTATTTTTATGAACTCTAATATGAGGATTACTGAAAATATATTATTTTTTAGTATAAACGAGAGTGGCAAGAACAAACTTATTATAAAATGGAAGGAGACAGTAAGTCGTATGCACTAAAACAAAGTGTAACTCTCAACATCGTGCGGGCCTGCGACTGCGAGGGAGGTGGACGGGGCGGCGGCCGGTGGGGGCGTGGGGCGTCGTGGATGCGATGCTAATAACAACCAGCGCACGGCGGCACGCGGATTGGGGATTTCGCCGGGCGGAAGTGTGCGACATACGTACGGGATGACGCCGCGGCGGCGGCGGCGGCCGCCCGCGCTGCTGCTCCTGTACGCCGAAGAAGCAAGAAAGATCGCGATGTAACTAAGCCAATTAATTGTGCAATTTTTGTATGGAGTATGTTGCTCCGTATACCATACAATTTTTTTTTGCCTGTTTCTCGGATCTCGATATATACTGGATTTTGCAGGAATCGACGTGCATCACATGGATACGCCTCGAACTACCTTCACATCGCAACAGTAGGTCAGTAGTTGGTGGTGATCAGTTTCACACGTGACCGTTTTCGTGCGATTCCGTGGCAGTGACTGGCTGGCGTAAAAAAAAAATGCACTCCAAAGGCTACGCTAACCCAGTCACCTTCATCTCTTGTTCTTATCTACTCCCTCCATCCTAAAATAAGTGTAGTTTTGCACTATTCACGTTCAACGTTTGACCGTTCGTCTTATTTAAAAAAAATTTATGATTAGTATTTTTATTGCTATTAGATGATAAAACATGAATATTACTTTATGTGTGACTAATTTTTTTTTAATTTTTTCATAAATTTTTTAAATAAGACGGACGGTCAAACGTTGGACACGGATATCCACGGCTGCACTTATTTTGGGACGGAGGTAGTATCTATCTTTAATGATATCGTCTTTAGTGTTTTCGTGTATGTTAGTACATGTAGGCTGGTACAAAATCACACGATAACTTGACAACAAAAATAAAACATTCACGATACTACCAGAATGCGCTATCGCTATTATTGCTGTAGACTGAAAGAGGCTAAAAAAGAAAACTGGATATGAATGACATAGTGGCGAAGCTGCGTCCCAAACATATCGGGCGACCGCCCAGACTCCACCGATGTAATAGCTATTAAAATTAGTCGATCACTACAAAACGCTTTTAGTCATTCAACCTTGACGGCGTCGTTGACTCCGCCACTAGAATGACATGTCGACTGTGCATGTTAGAAATATTGCTTCCCCTTTGCAAATCATTATTATTGAGTAATGCTAAATAGTGAGCAACATTCCACCATAGAGTTAAATCTAGGGGTGGATACTTGTTAAACCACCATGGTTAATAATTAAACGAAATGAACTGAATATGAATATTGAAAAAAAAAAAAAGCTTCACCTAACGGATATCAATATGGGGAAACCAGGTGTTCCTACCTGTTGATGCTGAAACAATATGCAGCATCCGGGTCTCTTCACGGCAAGAAGATGACTTTGTAGCATGGCACCCGGATAAACATGGCAAATTTTCAGTGAGGAGCGCATATGGGCTCGCATGTAACCTTGTTAATATGGAGACTAGTTCCAGTTCTTCTTCCGCTGGATGCAAAAGAATGTGGAATCTTATATGGCAGACCAATGCCCCCCAAAAGGTCAAAATTTTTGCATGGAGAGCAGCCACCAATTGTCTAGCCACAATGGAGAATAAAGCAAAGCGGAAGCTGGAGCAATCTGATATATGTTCAGTGTGTGGTTTAGAAAAGGAAGACACCAGGCATGTGTTGTGCAGATGTCCTCACGCCAGGAACCTATGGGGGGCCATGTGTGAGGCGGGTCATATATCCCTAAATGGGGGTAATCTGTGCAATGGCCCAGGTTGGATTTTTGATCAACTGGAAATCCTGTCGGAGTATGAGCGAACTGTGTTCCTGCTGATTCTTTGGAGGATTTGGTTTGTCCGGAATGAGATCGTCCATGGGAAGCAACCACCCTCTATAGAAGCTTCCAAGCGTTTCCTGGAGAGCTATGTAAAGTCACTGTTGGAGATCCGGCAACATCCTCTAGCGAATGTAGAGAAGGGGAAGCATGTTATTTCCTTTGTTAATGGGAAAACCAATCCGGCCAGGCGACCTCCTGAGGATAAAAATCAAAAATGGAGGAAACCGTGTGAGGGGTGGATGAAAGTTAATGTTGATGGCTCCTTTGATGCGCAGACTGGGAGTGGAGGTATTGGCGTGGTTATGCGGGACTGGAGCGGGAAGGTAATTTTCGCCTGTTGCAAACACCTGCCTCGGTGTGGAAGTGCTCTGGAATAAGAAATTTTAGCTTGCAAGGAGGGCATTCTCCTGGGACTCCAATGGTCGCTTAGACAGTTTGTAGTGGAGACGGATTGCTTGATGGTGGTGCAGATGCTCGAATCAAAGGAGAAAGAAATGTCTGAGGTAGCTTTTTTGGTGAAAGAAGCTACAGAACTGTTATCCGGTGATAGGGAGATTCAGCTCCGGAAAATTCATCGCAGCCAAAATTCAGTCAGTCATTTATTAGCAAATAAAGGCCGTTGTGAGGGCCTGTCTGTATTTTGGTTAGATGATGAATGCTCTTGTATTTCTCGTCTTGTTTTGGACGATTTAAGTCCGGAGTAATATATCCCTTTCCCCACAAAAAAAAAAAAAATATGGGGTACCCATATGGCGCCAGCACCTTTTCCTGGTTAAACTTCCATTCTTTTGATGAAAAATGAGTAGTATATCTCATTTTTCGCCTTTTGGACCTCCCTATTCGTTAGGTGAACTACTCCATAGTAACTATCTCATCCTAGGGATAAAGACTGTCCTTTTGTTGCGGGGATCTTTGGGAAAAATATTGAATCACTCTTGTTATATCGCTTGATTTATTATATAAAAATGTCCCCTCTGTCCCTCCCCTTTTTTTGGAGTAATAAAGAAGGAAATATTCAGATACAAAGAGAAATCAATAAAATAAAAAAAAGTTAGATTTTGGTTCATCACATAGTATTGTAATTTTAGATGGCTGAAAATTTTTTAAAAAAGATTTAGGCGTTGAAATTTCATGGTATTTTCTCCCAGTATAACTCGAGCCCAACTTTAGTACTTCACTCCTATGGGCCTCTTCTTATTCCTCTTAAACCGAAGGCCTTGGACCAAATACACAGCCCACTAACACAAGATTAATGACCCACAGGAAGGCTAGTCAACGCGTCAACGCTTGACCGCCCCCAACGCGCCAAGACCCGACTCGAGCCCAACTAGGAAACCAAAAAAAAAAAAAAAAAAGGAGAAGAAGAAAAGGCCCACGCGTATAGCGCCACCTGCAATAATAGCAAGCGGCTCACCGTCTCCTCTCCTCTCCTCCTCCGGCGACGCGATCGAGAAGCGGCGCCGGATTTTGCCGCCGGCGACGCGCGGCTGAGGCGGCGGCGGGAAGGGGTGGGTGGGGTGGGGAGGAGGATTCCGCAAACCGCGCCCATGGCTGGTTCGTCGCTTGCTTTTGCGACTCTTCGCGCCGTTTCTCCCCTCTGGAACCGGTTGGATGGGTGGTTAGGCTGACTCGATCCGGGGGTGAAGGTATGGAGGAGGGAAGGAGGGATCGATCGATTCGTGAGGGGTTCCGTCTGCTCGGTTCGTTTCTGGAGGGGGATTTTGGTTCCTCGAGTTCCTGATTATGCTGGGGATTTTGTGACTGTGGTTAGGGTAGGAAGCTAGGAGCTAATCGATCATGAAACGTAGAATTGTCCTTTAGGGACTAATCAATCGTGAACGTAGAATTGGCTATTGGATGTGTTTGTGAGCAATATGCGCTGAATCTGTAAATTATTCCAATATTTCACGCAGATGTTAGCTGAGGTTAAGTGCAACGAAACTGCTTCCTTTCTCACAACATGCTAGATCACCTCAGTACTTTTTGGGATCCTAATGATAGCATTTGCATGATTGGTTGGGCACTCAATTGGGTGCAGGGGAGGGTATCAGGGTAATGAATAGGTATTGTAGGACAGGGAACAAATCTAGTTGGGCCCATGATCCAGGTGTTAACTGATTACAGTCGGATTTATTTATGAACTAATTTTTTAAAAATGGAGTAATTTGTGAGAAACCTAACTATCGTGGCTCAGTTGTAAGGAATGCAAATGCAGTGTTATCAGAAATTCGGACGGTGCGGAATGAAGGCTTATGTTTATGCTCATACGAAAATATGCAGTCTACGTTTAAATTTGTTCAGTTGACTTATAATCGGTGGTTCTATCATTTGTTGATCTTAATCATTCAGAGCTCACAAATTCTGCATTTGTGATTTTCTTGTGTGTACTAGTTATGGACTTAGTAATTGCAAGATACGCTTCCATGATTACGAATTATATCCTACTAGAAGTATTTGTTGCAAAATTTTTATCAGGATTGAATTATTTCCTGCCTGCCTGCTGGTCCCAATTGCTTACAATCAACATTGTAATAGCATCCGTGACTCCAGGTTCTTGCAGTAGATTTATCTTTGCAAGATAACTTTATGAGTTTCTCCCCTAGTCTTGCAAGTTATCCACTATCATTTCTCTGTTAATGCTTCCGAGACGTTGTTTTGCCTGAGTGCACACTTCTTGTAGGGAAACCTATGATATATTTTACGTCAAGTTGAAATATCAGTGTTTTAGTATAGATAAGTGTCCATCTGTTTTGCTTTTTGAGATTTACAAGAAGAGTAATTGTTCTCCTGGTAGGCCTTGGGCCAATTCCTTAATTCACTAGGGAATGTGTTTGCAGGAAATAATCCACCACCCAAACCATGGGAACGTGCTGGAACTTCATCTGGTCCAGCGCCTTTCAAGCCCCCATCCGGGGGTAGCACTAGTGATATCGTCGAAGCTTCTGGCACAGCAAAACCTGGGGAAGTTGTTTCTGCCGCAGAGAGCAATGTTGCTTCCAATGTGAACAGCACCATCTCTAGGCCTGTGCCCCCACGGCCTTGGCAGCAGCAAGGATACGGAAATTCTTATGGAGGTAATCATTAGTTCTGTAATCGCATAATCAGATACACTTAGTGGCTCAGAATCTTAACCTCTCGATCAAAATGCAGGTTATGGCTCCAGTATGTATAGTTCGCTTGGTGGGTTTGGTGGACCTTATAGTAGCGGCGGACTTTACGGAAATAACATGTATTCAAGTTATGGAGGAGGTTATGGGGGTATGTATGGAAGTTCTGGAATGTACGGTGGGTCCATGTATAATAGTGGGATGGGAGGTCCCTATGGTGGCTATGGTATGGGCATGGGTGCTTACAACCAAGGTCCAAATTCATTTGGGCCACCAGCACCACCCCCTGGTTTTTGGATGTCCTTCCTGCGAGTGGTAATACACATTTTCTACCAAGTCACTCCTGGATTTGATACCGATTATTGTTTTTAATTGATCTTTAACAAACTAGAGCATGATTGCCACGTTTAAATTTCTGTGGAACTTAGTTTGCAGCCATAACATGTACTGTATTTGTTATCACCGTGTTATTGTTACATATGAAGTTCATGACTTTTTTATTTCTATTGTAGGATCATCTTTTGCCTAGTAGATGGAATTCAAAATCCATGTAGCAATTATGGTCTAACTTGTAGTTAATTTATTGCCTCATATACATTACTAACTCTGTTCTCAAACACGAATGCCGTAGCCATTTCAAAAACATTGGCAACACTTTATATCATTATATTTTTATTAATATTGACGAGCATATAGTTTGAAAAAAAAACAGTGGTCAAATGCGTTGATCTTGTTGACATTCTAAATGGCAAGTAAAAAAAGATTGGTTGTAGTAAAAAGTGAACTTTACCCTGTGATTGGTATGCTGGGAGTGGAGAACACAATTTCCTAACCTTTTCTCATTTATTGCAGATGCATGGTGTTGTGAATTTTTGTGGGCGAGTTGCTTTCCTTTTTAGCCAGAACACACAGGCATTCCACATGTTTATCTCAGCTCTTTTGCAGGTATATTCTGAATTTGATTCGATTTTGATTCAAGTTTATACTTATAACCTTCCTGATCCACCGTTGTCTTCGTCATAGCTATGTGATCGGACTGGAATGCTTTATGGTGAACTTGCGAGGTTCGTTCTACGCTTGCTTGGGATCAAAACAAAAGCAAAGAAAGGTGGGGTTCAGGGCGCAGAAACTTCTTCGTTTGAAGGTCCAGGGCATCATTTTGCTGAGGCACCAAAAGCTAACAACTCCTGGGACAGTGTCTGGACTGATGATGGTAGGGGGAAGTAAAGGCAATGTTTGTGTAAAGTGAGTGTGTTTTGTGAGAGAATCATGATGAGTTTGTTTATGGGGGAGAAATAATCTGTCGACATCTGTTCGTATGCTATTTGCATTTGAATGAGAGAGAGAAAAAAGAAGTAATCACTAATGCTTTTTGTATGTCATGCTCTTCCCTAGTAAGTAGTAACACCTGTAGCTCTATAAAAACAAGCTGTTAAAGCACCTCCCTGGAAATGCCAGAGTGCTAGTAATATAGCAATATCTGTGTAGTAAATATCAGCGTCTTAAAAAGGTGGACAGAAATATAATGTATTCCTTTAAACTGAAAAGTAAAGAGACTTTCTTTCTTCTTTTTTTAACTGAAAGTTCTAACACGTGCTTTGCAATGGTGATACCAAGCTGGGTTACCTAATTGTTTTGCAACAGGCGAACCGATCAAGAGTTCGCTGCATGCACCCCCTTGCAATTGTTTCAGTTCTTGTAGAAGGTTGTGCTCTTGGCAATTGTAAAGCCTGTGTGGTGCCTGGTATGAAGTGAGCTAAAGTTGGGAGGCTTGATCAAAACCTTACTGAATAAACACATTTTCTGGTGACTTCATCTATCAGATTTACCTGTCTCTCCTTATTGAGCGTGGTTCGCCCCAGGTGCATTTCTTTTGCGTTGTGTTTGCCCTTTGAAAATGGTTGCAAAGCCTAAATAGCTCTGAGCTCTTGTGTTTTTTTGCCGTGTCGATTTATATATGGCATGTTCTTGTTATGATAATCTTGTATAACTGTCTGAATCCCCATCTCTGTTGGACAATGATCTGTCTGGTCTTTAAAAGTCATCATTATCTGCAGTACAGCCTATGCTATGCCAACAAAATTACCAAAATTGCCATCTTATCCCCACCTAATAACAGAAACCCCCCTGCTGGCCTACTGTTCTCTTCTGGCTTCTACTCACCCCTATCCTGCTAAACAAGGGGAGAACAATTTATATATACATTTTTTTTCCCTTGACTAGGGAAGGAGATAATCCACTCCAATTCAGCTGGAGAAAAAATGACTTCTTTGTGTGTTCATCTCCTGAAAATTAAATAAAAAAAAGGAGAGAAATGTTGGATGGCAGGAGGAGGGGAGTGGTGATGTCAAGTGGATGAGGAAGTAGTGTAGGAGGAGCCATCCTTCATCTCAACCTCCAAAAGCTAATCCATAACCTCCTCCCTTCCCTTTCTCTCGCTTCTCCCCTAACAAATCTCCACGTCTCCCCCCCTATCTTTGTCTTCATGTGCAGAAACTCAAAGATCTCTCTCCCTCACCTATATTACCTGCACCAACACCACTGACCACTCCCTCCTCCTGTTCTTGCTCCTTCCTCCCAGTGTCTCTCAAGGTAAGATAAGCTACATGCATATCAGTGTACAGAATTTGCTTTTCTATTGGTTTGATTTGAGTCATCTTTTCTTTCGTGATTTCTTCAGTCGTAATAGTTCTTCTGGCGTGGCCAAGAATCTGTTGCACGCATAGTTTCAAAATGACCAAATTATTAGGATCTATTGCATGTTGTCGTCTTTGTTTCTGATTGATTTTTGTAGTTCTCTTGTTTGTATGAGTGATGAGAGGTTTTTTATATTTGTTCAGTTCCAACGTCGTTTGATCGTTGGTACAGATGATGAAGATTTCTTTTTTTGTTTATCGTTTCTGTTAAAAGAATACCACATCTTTTCTGCAGAAACAAAAAAATGGGTATCTGCATGCCCTCCAAGAGAAAGGAGTCCCTTGGTTTCTCTGATGATGGAAAGTCTTTTTTTTTGTTTACCTTGTTGCTATTAACTGTTAGCAGGCTTGCATAATTGCATGTGTTCTATCAGACAAAAAAGAATTAAGTTTTCATCATGCATGTAGATGATTGTTCTTTTGGTAGGAGGAAAGCTATAGCTCAATTCTTTTGACAGTGCTGTTCTTTGGCTGTAGAGCGGTGCAGGGTTCACAAGGCAGGAGAAAATGGGGGAGATCACCAATGTCACGGAGTACCAGGCCATCGCGAAGCAGAAGCTTCCGAAGATGATCTACGACTACTACGCCTCTGGAGCTGAGGATGAGTGGACTCTCAAGGAGAACAGGGAGGCATTCTCCAGGATCTTGTAAGCCATAATTCTTACTTGATTGCTATACATGATACAAATTAATTGCACCACTACTACATGGTATTATATGATATGCCATATTGTGCATCAATATATTTCATCTGTGTAAATGCCTCCCTATGAGTCTACCATGTACAAGTTCAATCTGATAGCTCATAGTTAAGTAGGATGGATCGACAAAACATTACTAGTTGTCCAATCCTGACCACTCGGTCTTTTTACTAGGTAGACTAGTTTAGCATGAGCACATCGTATTCTTTTCAAAATAGAGTTAAGGGCATTTCATTAGTTCAGTAAAATTGCCAATCAGTGAAACTCTCAGCTAATCATAATCTTATTCCCAGACCCAGAATATCTATCATACAACATCTAACGTTATCACTTTCTCCTACGAAAGCTTTAGCAAATGACTTAAATTTTTCAATCACATTCCTTAGGTTGAACATTTGTTAATTTTTCAGCCCACAATCTGACTGTAACCTTTTCTGGCTAGGTTTCGTCCCCGCATCCTGATCGATGTCTCAAAGATCGACATGTCCGCAACTGTTCTTGGGTTCAAGATATCAATGCCCATAATGATTGCTCCCAGTGCCATGCAGAAGATGGCTCACCCTGACGGTACATATGCCATTTCAATTATGTTGCTTAATTGTTGTACAGCCTTACATTTAGCCCAAACTCAAAACCAAAAGTAATTTCATCCATCAACATTAGCATATTATATTGTTTTTAAAAAAAGCATATTACTACTACAAAAACTGAAAATAAACTGAAGTTGTTAGCATGTAACAAGCAAGCACATGATCTACATTGATCTTTGCATAGAATTGGGCTAACTAAAATACCATATGTATTCAGGAGAGTATGCAACAGCCAGGGCAGCTTCAGCAGCAGGAACTATAATGGTATGCTATCTACATGTTGTCATGTTCAATAGCAAACAACATTTCCTTGGATGCATAAAGAAACCAAACCAAAACAGAAATTCAAACTTGCATGAACGCCAATGTTAATTTGGTATCGCCTTCATGTTTCAGACACTGTCATCTTGGGCTACTTCAAGTGTTGAGGAGGTCGCCTCAACTGGACCAGGAATCCGTTTCTTCCAGCTATACGTAAACCATATCATATCACTCTGCTCATGTAGCATACTTTGGCTACATTTTTTTTTCGTATCTCATTTTCTTGTATGATCTTGCATACATCTACAGGTGTACAAGGACAGGAATGTGGTTGAGCAGCTTGTCAGAAGAGCCGAGAGAGCTGGGTTCAAGGCGATCGCACTGACCGTGGACACTCCGCGGCTGGGACGCAGGGAAGCTGACATCAAGAACAGGTGAGTTCTTAACTAGCCACCTGAATTTGGCACGATCTAGAAATGAATTTCAGCGAGTTGTCGTAAATGTTAAGTGATGTGATCAATGGCTGCGTTGTTGCAGGTTCGTTCTGCCACCATACTTGACACTGAAGAATTTCGAAGGCCTGGACCTCGCAGAGATGGACAAGGTCGGTTAATTCAGCCAAAAAAAAAATACAGTTATTTTCTCTGAAGAAAAAATGGTCTGTTCTATGCAGCAATTTGAACCATTTCGTTGGCATTTGCAGAGCAACGATTCCGGGCTGGCCTCCTACGTCGCCGGGCAGATCGATCGCACGCTCAGCTGGAAGGTAATGAGCAATGCTCATCGATGCTACAACAAACTTACCAGCAAATTAACTTATCGAAATTACTGTTCTTGATGCTAAGATCGGGAGAAATTCTGACGGTGTGTGTTGTTGATGATGCTGCAGGATGTGAAGTGGCTGCAGAGCATCACGTCGCTGCCGATCCTCGTCAAGGGCGTCATCACCGCGGAGGATGGTAGGATAGCTTCCTGTTTCTTGCATTTCTTCTGATTTGACTGATTTGAAATCCACAAAATCACAAAGGAAACTGATGCGTTTATGCGCGCGTGCGCAGCGAGGCTGGCCGTGCACTCCGGCGCGGCGGGGATCATCGTGTCGAACCACGGCGCGCGGCAGCTGGACTACGTCCCGGCGACCATCAGCGCCCTGGAGGAGGTGGTCACGGCGGCGGCGGGGCGCATCCCGGTGTACCTCGACGGCGGCGTCCGCCGCGGCACCGACGTCTTCAAGGCGCTCGCCCTCGGCGCCGCCGGCGTCTGTCCTTCAATCGATCGATAGCTAGCTGCATCTCCGATGATCTATGGCCGATCGATTAATCTTCTGATGGGCGGCTGTGGATGCAGATCGGGAGGCCGGTGGTGTTCGCGCTGGCGGCGGAGGGGGAGGCCGGGGTGAGGAACGTGCTGCGGATGATGCGGGAGGAGTTCGAGCTCACCATGGCGCTCAGCGGATGCACCTCGCTCGCCGACATCACCCGCGCTCACATCTACACCGACGCCGACCGCTTCGCCCGCCCCTTCCCCAGGTTGTGAGGACCTCGCCGCCGCCGCCGCCGGCGAACTCTAGCCAAATCTCGCCACCAATAAACAATCCGTCCATGAATATACGACGCCACAGAGCTCGCCGATTAATTAGGTAATTTTTGCAAAAGAATCTCGTCGATCCACACACACGTACTCCGTACACCCCTCGTAACTGGGTCGTGTGTCTTAATCCCAGCGATTAATTATACTGTTATAATCTTGTAATTTCGAGTACTGTACACCTATTTGACATCTGTATATCTCGCCTTAAGATATTTACGGAACCTATATATATACTCCTTTAATTTTTAATTAACTGAGTTCAACGTATTACTACCTCCATATTTTAATGTATGACGCCGTTGACTTTTTGCCTAACGTTTGACCATTCGTTTTATTAAAAAAAATTATGTAATTATTATTTATTTTATTGTGACTTGATTCATCATCAAATGTTCTTTAAGCATGACATAAATATTTTCATATTTGCATAATTTTTTTTAATAAAACGAATGGTCAAACGTTGGTCGAAAAGTCAACGATGTCATACATTAAAATACGGAGGGAGTACTTCATGAAAGATATGGATGTGAACAGGGACGAAGCTAGAACGAAATAGTGCCACTATCTCACTTTACTATGCTTTGGATCAAGTTTAAACCAATATGGTTGTCTAAGTTTGTATTGAGAGGATATACAACAAAAATAGATGAACTTTAAGTTTATGGATTTGATTTAAAGTCGACAAAAAGATTGGGGATATATGGTGGACTTATTTCTATTTTACCCTACAGTTAGCCACTTAGCCCATATTTAGAAATGGGCCAGGCCAGCTGCCTGAAAGCAAACTAGGCTATCTGTGATTGATCGATTAGAGTGTACTACGTACTTCTCAGCCCAACAAGATAACCGCTTTTGGGAGACTGGAAAATCCGGATATGATGCACTTTTACTACGTTTGACATAGAACAGTTAGGGGTCATTTTTACTTCATTTGACACCAGGATAGTTAGGAGGTGTTTTGGGAGAGAGGGGCTAAACTTTCTCTCCTGGTGTGGCTCAGAGGCTCAGTGCAGCAAGCACTACCGAATAGCCCCTACTTCAGAGAGTAAGCTTTTCATATTTAAGGGCTCCTTCAAAGCACAAGAAGTTTATTGAATTTTAGTGGGAAATCATTCAATTCTCCTAGATTTCAGCTCCATTATCGGGCTCCTTTGAAACGCAAGGACATAAAAAATGCATGATTGAAGTGCCCTAACATCTGAAATATATCCTATGGACTGAAAAATTATAGGAAAACTGCATGAATAACCGTTTGGATGGAGTGTAGGAAAAACGTAGGAATTGGATGAGAGAGACAAACATAAATGGTTTGTTTTAAAGAGGTTGAAGCTCATGTTAGAATTCCTCCAATTTCCTATGTTTTGAGCCAATCCAGATGAATTTCATTGGATTTTTGGATAGCTATTTCTTTCATTCAAATCACCACATAGGAGTTTTTTTTTCATAAGATTCCTAAAATTCCCCCTGAAACAAGGGAATTATGGAGGAATTTATTAGCATTCAAATCCTTAGTCCTTTGAAATAAATGATTGGAGCTTCTCAACTTCTGTGAAATTCTTAGGGATTGACTTGATGCATATAGATTTTGGAGAAAAGTTAGTAAAAGCTCTAACCTCTTAGAAATTTCCTTAAAGTTTATTTCTCTCATTTGATTTATGCTTTTTTTATGGTCTATTCAAACAATCATTCATGTGTGTTTTGTAACTTGCATTCCTACTAAAATCATTCTTTTCAATTACTTTTTTTTCTCAATCTTGCGATTGAAATGAACGGTTCAAAGGGAAATTCCTCCATTCAAAAGAAGGCCTTACTGTGCAGTATGCACTATTACTAGGCCCCATTTGTCTCAGAAGGCCTTACTGTGCATATGCACTATTACTAGGCCCCGTTTGTCTCTATATTTTTTGCTTATCAATAGCTGCTGCTAGAGAGATTATTATACTGTCACCCTCACCTCCTGCTGTTTGGTTGGTGATGTTCTTCTTTTCATCAGCCTGTTAGTGGGACCCCCCAGCCTACAACATTTTCTACTTATACATAGTACTAGTACTACTACTTCGTCACTTCCATCAGAGATGAAAAGAGAATAGAAAAGGCACCATCAGTTAAAAAAAAGGCATAAAAAGGGGGAAAGAGAGGATTGGATCGGATTCGAAATCAAAGTTTGGTGTGATGGGTGGTTGAACAAAATCTAACTGAAAATCCAGTGAGACCCATTTGACAGGAAGGGGAATAAATTTATTAGTTTGGACCACGCTCACACTTGCAGGATGACATGAATGTTCTGTTCCTTTGCAACTTGGAGGAATGATACGTTCAACAGTTCAAGGTACACATGTGTGTATAGTAATGTATTCCAGGAAAATACAAACCAGTAGATTGAGTCATATAAATTCATACTCAATCAGTCATGTCTCTATCCTGCAATGTTGCTCTTTTGTCTGTATTTTTTTTATAGTCCCAATTGGATCACGCTCTCAGAGATAGTCTGTACGTATAAAATATTTTTCTTACTTATTTTGATATCCTTATTTAGCACGAGAACTTAAAATAATAAGCTACTGCCACCAAGGACTGTTCACACTAAAAAAAAGAACCATAGCTAACAGTTGTTTACATTATTCATCATATAAGCCTTTGCTAAAATTTAAAACTTAATTTTAGAGCTGATTTTAGGGTTTTCTTCCATTGGAGTTTATTTATCAGCATTTGGCTTTAAATCATTAAAGAAATATATATAATATTTTTATCCACAGCTTATTTCTTTTAGTTGCTAATACTACCTCCGTTTTTTAATAGATGACGCCGTTGACTTTTTCTCACATGTTTGACCATTCGTCTTATTCAAAAAATCTATGCAAATGTATAAGATATAAATCACACTTAAAGCACTATGAATGATAAAACAACTCATAACAAAATAAATTATAATTACGTAAATTTTTTGAATAAGACGAATGGTCAAACATGTGAGAAAAAGTCAACGGTGTCATCTATTAAAAAACGGAGGGAGTAAATATTATGTAAATATTATGTCTTACAATCGGCTGTCAACGAAATGATAGATTTAAAAATAAATTTCGATCGAATTTCAATACCGAATGTCATCTATATTAAAAAAAATAGTTGATCATTAAGAAACGCCATCCGGACTAGACTGTGCCGCTGGCTCTGTTGACCGCCGTGGGGCACACGAGTCCATGTGACGCCCTGTTCATTAAGGACAACAATTGTCGCACATGGAAACAGGCGATCGATTGCTTAACTATTCATGAATTTACAACGCTGGTTGGTGTAGCATGAAACTGATGTAGGTAAGGTAGAGTATGACCCTGTTTAATTTACGAAAAGAAAATTTTTGCGTGTCACATTGGATGTTTGATCTTACGTCGAAAGGGATTTTTGACACGAATGAAAAAAAAAACTAATTTCATAACTCGAATGTAAACCGCGAGACGAATCTTTTGAGCGTAATTAAGCCGTCATTAGGTACATGTGGGTTGCTGTAGCACTTATGGCTAATCATGGACTAATTAGGCTCAAAAGATTTGTCTCGTGATTTTCATGTAAACTATGCAAGTTTTTGTTTTATCTATATTTAATACTTCATACATGTGTTTAAAGATTCGATGTGATGTTTTTAGGAAAAAAATTTAGGAACTAAACCAGACCTACGAAAGAAGGGAATCGAGAACGTGAACACACCCTATTAACAGGCTTCTAGGCCTTCTGTTTTTGCCGAAAGTACCTCCCTGGATTTTGGAAAAGACCAGGCTATGTATGGCAACATGTTGTATTGCTATATATGTGCAGGCACATAAATAGATAATTAAGTAATTGCAATATGTGTATGTTCAGTTTCATACATTATCATGTTTGTTTGTTCGGAAAAGTCAGTGCTCTGTTGGGCTTTGTTGCAAACAGTATTAGAGATATTGACTGTCAACCTGCCATCCAACATATTCTCTGTGGCTGGATAGCACAAACGTATGCACATACAAATGTGTTGCTGTTAGCCCAACAATGGCTATTTTATCATCTACTACTAGCTTCTCCCGTCCTATATAGACTTCATTTTTAGCTAGGTTAGTATGTAGTATTCAGGTTCATTATATTACTTAAATGAAAGTTTTTTTAGAGAAGGAGGTAATATTTTTCTAATGAAATAACTCAGACCAACAAATAGGTATGCAATATAAGTGAGTCAGAAGCACGTAAATAACCTAGTTCACCAAACCATTGCCACAGATTATCTGCTCCACGTATGTAAAATAATATGTTTTGTAAAAAAAAAAAAATCTTCTACTGCATTGTTTGGACCACTTATTTTAAGCTCTTTATATTGACTTTATTTATTAAATTGTTTAATTTATCTCTATAATTGATTAGATAATCCACATTAATAATCCGATGAATAATATATTTCAAAACACTTTAGACATTGTTCTTTTCCACTTATCAATTGGTTTATTGAAACGGATTATTTGCTCAAAGCTACTATGTTTTCTAAAAAAATTCTTTTACCGCACCATTTAAGCAACTTGTTTTAAACTATTTAGTATTATGTTTATTTTCCAAATATTAATCTTTTCCCTATTATCATGTTGATAATCCACGATAATGATCCGTTCGGGCCTTGGGTCTGAGACCAGATACACTCCAGCTATATCAGCCAGGCAGATGCAACAAGCACAACACTGCTTATATATCTACAGTATATCGATATGCAGAGAGGCAGCTAGCTTGCAGAAGCTGCAGTTGATGATCGATCAGTCCATGAACAGCTCAGAAAGAGAGAGAGAGAGAGAGAGAGAGAGAGTCACCGGAGTCACCGGACTGTGTGCTACACGTGCTGCGTGCCCTTCGATCCAGCGACAATCTCCCGGTGCGAATCGTACGTCCGATCGGGATGGATCTCTCTCTCGGACGATTGTGCAGTGCTCTCGGATCATCATGGGCTGTGTAGATTGCATATATATGCAGCGCGTACAAATGCGAGGAGAGGAGACATCGTTGTGGAGGCTTGGATTGCGCTCTCGTCGTTTCCGTTGTTGTGGAACGCAGATGCAATGGCTTAAAAGATTTTCACTCTTAAGCCAGTCTTTGCTATCCTTTTCATTCCGTGTAAAACCCTCATGACCGTCACAGCAGAGTGCACTTTGTACCGAATTTTCTCTCTTTGTAATACTCCCTCCATCCTAAAATGTTTGACGCCGTTGACATTTTTCAAAATGTTTGACCGTTCGTCTTATTAAAAAAAATAAGTAATTATTAATTATTTTCCTATCATTTGATTTATTGTTAAATATACTTTTATGTATACATATAGTTTTACATATTTCACAAAAGTTTTTGAATAAGATGAACGGTTAAATATGTTTAAAAAAGTCAACGGCGTTAAACATTTAGGGAACGAGGGAGTATATTGATGTGCGTGGTTCTTATGAGTTCGAAGAGAAAATATGTTAAAATCGGTGAAAGTATTGTGTCATCACAAATTGTTTCGAGTAAAATCATGCAAATTAAGGGGTACTTTGAAACAAATTGTTTCCACAGAATTGTTTTCTCTCTTTAGGATTTATGGTCCTTTAAGATTTGTCATTGGTCATGTGCCTTTACTACGTAGCAGGAACTGCCCAATGAAATTATGGATGAATACTGTAGCTTGCATTGCAATAAAAAACGCAAGAATTCCAAAGTATTTCAAACATTCACTTCATCCTTTTTTTACTAGCAGGAATAGGATGGAGGATAAATCATGTCTTCAAGATAATCTTGTGACCCAAACATCATATCCTACAAAAATTTCTCTGTTTTTTATTCCTTGGTTTTCCACGCGCAACCCTGCCTTATTCCTTTCGCATTCCTTTTTTTTTTCTATTATGTGTTTTTCAATCTTTATCCTAAAGGAGACCACGATTAGTCTAATGATAACTATACCACATACTAAGCAATTAAGTTTTAAATTTTAACATCGACTTAGCTCGCTGAAGAGAGCGAGGCGTTGCTCTTGCGTTTCAAACAAGCCCCTAAATCGTTGCGTTTCAAACAAGCCCCTAAGGCTGTGGGGGTAGTATATGGATTGACGTGATTAATTACGATCCGGAAAAATTGTTCAAACATTGTGCCTCCAGCTATGTTGGATTTAAATCGGGACCTATGTGCAGTTGGGAGAAAGTGTGAGGGAGAAGATCTAGAGGTGGTTGGGAGAAAATGACAAACGAAACCATTCTGTCTCGGATTTATGTGTCCTTGCAATAAGATCCATGCAAGTAGATGATACGAGTAGGACATAAAAGCAGCGGTCCACATGCAGGCGTGTATAAACAGTTTCATTAATCACGAGCAGAACACAACACTGATCTCTCTAATAATTCGCTTCGGTATAGCGACAAAAATAGTTAAAACCGATGGCATCATGCCAATCGCTTTGCTAAATAATAATGCATGTCCTCCTCTACTTCGCTTCCCATTCAGGAAAATTCATATTATTTTCTCCATTTAATTGTTGTCATCATCTAGTTTAGACATTGTTCGTTAATCCGCCAGCGAAGAGTTGGAGGGGATTAATTTCACACATATTATAGTGTGGAATCACTTCTCCTCAATCTTCTCATATCTTTTTCGTAGATTTTATTCCGTTAATCCTCAGGGAGATCCCCAGGGAGAGATTGGAGGGGACTAAAGGAGGATTAATTCCATACATCAATAGATGTGAAATTATTTCCCACCAAAATCCTCCTCAATTATCTTGCGGTGGGATTAACTGAACAAGATGTTATGGGAATTAAACGAATAAGGCCTTATGACGATTAAACAAACAAGGTCTTAGGTGAGAAAAAACCTCTCTATGTTTTCAATATGTTCTGCTAGCTCATTACGGCCACGTTCGGAGAGCTGGAGTTTCTGAGAAGTAGCTGATAAAAGTATAGAAAAGTTAAGTTCTTATCCTCAACCTTCTGATTTATTTTCTAAATTTCATATTTGTATATTATTACTAGAGTCTAAATTGTTGAGCCCGAGATTTTAAAAGAAGGTACGGCTGCCAGAATCTTTATCAAACATGACCTATGTATGCCCTCTTTGTAGCTCACAAATGGACTAATTAATGTAAATCCATGTGTATTATTAATTGTGGTATATTTCTTAAACAAAATAAAACGATATGTTATGGGAGTTTTTTTAATATTAATCTACCAATGTAATTTCATACATATAATGCAAACATTAAAAAAATACATATGCAAAACAGTAGCTCTGCACATGATATTCCACATTTCCACTAGGATTACGGGTACTGTGGATCAACGGCTAACGTACAATCACTGTTTCACTATCGTACTCCATTTCACAATCGAGTTATTAAAGAGGGTTTGTACCACTTTATTTAGAGAGAAAGAGAAATGCATGGTATTTTCTTCTTATGCCATGCTATAGTGATTATACCATTTGTATAATTGCGAACAGCCAGTACATACGACCAACGCTGCATGCTCATCATTTATTTATTTATTTCCGTAAACTGACAGATTATTTTAAGACCACGCAGCCCCTCTCTCTCCCTCTCTCTCATTTTCTTCAATGCGTGTAAGTTGACCTACCAATAAATTAATAATGACATTTTTTTAATACAGATGTTACAACTTGTATTTAGGTTGTATTTAGATCTAAACTTTGGATCTAAACTTCAGTCCTTTTCCATCACATCAACCTGTCATACACATACAACTTTTCAGTCACATCATCTCCAATTTTAACCAAAATCCAAACTTCGGACCCAACTAAACACAGCCTTATACTCATGTAACTTGTTGTGCACTCGTGATGAGTTGATGACCACACACAAGCTCGGCAATCACAAAAAGAAATAAGACCGGTTTGCTAAATTACGAGTTTATCCAGAAATGGTCCTGCTTAATTAAGGTAAAGCAAGTAGCTGCCCCGTGCCAGTCAAGCAACAATCCAAGAAAAACACACACACACACACATGGCACATCAGTGTATCAGACCAGAGCTGCTGTTGCAATCGTCTCAGATACGAACGGATACATATATTATTTTTCCATATTTGTTTTTACCAAACCCAGTGGGCTAAATTATCTGCTTCTTTGATTAAAAAAAAGGGAACAAATTTATTTATTTTTTTGTACATAAATAATTTTGAAACAGTTGTTAGTTGGATCGACTGTTCATCCCTGTCCTTTCCCGAGGGCGGACGCTAGGCGACAAGAGATAAGTGAGGCGGCCAATGAGGGGGTTGGGTGGCACAGATGTTGCGCCACAGAGAATCATCAGGGCGGCTGTTCCAACACACAGCTACGCACGCATAGAGACAACACGGCTGCCGCAGCCGGGACCGCCGCGGCTGGTCCTGTGACCGTCAGTCTCGTCGTCTGCATTTTACTCCCTCCGGTCCCATTTCAAGTGTGGCCATCAGTTTTCATGTCAAACTTTAATTATTTGTTTTGTTAAATTTTTCAAAAAGTTAAAAAATAAGTTACGTGTAAAGTACTATTTATATTTTATCATCTAATAACAACGAAAATACTAATCATAAAAAAATTTATATAAGACGGACGATTAAAATTGGACACGAAAACAAAAACTCAGGGTTAAAGGAGACGGGGGAGTAAAATATACTCCCTCCGTTTCATAATGTAACACTTTCTAGCATTGTCCATATTCATATAAATTCATTAACATCTATATGAATGTGGACAATGCTAGAATGATTTACATTATGAAACAGAGGAAGTAGCAATCTACTACCGGATTAGACGTATTCTGGCCTATATTTATATCTGTAGTAGTAGGGTGCGTCACATTCGGTACTAGATTACTACTATATAATCTACTAGTAGGATGGAGGGAGTAGTAGATTATTATTAGCAATAACCAACATTTAAGACTTATCCATTTTGGAGGAAGTAATATATAGGAATAGGAAAACATGCACACTTCAATATATAGGAATTTTTCAATAGGTTTGAGTGAATGGAAAATTTCCTATGTGTTCTCTTCACAACTTGTAGGAAAGAAAGATTTTATTTGGTTTTCCTATATCTACATTCCTATGAACCAAATGACACTAGTAGATATTAATCTATAGAAATATGAGGTGGTGTTTTAGTCCCTCCCATCACAAACAGCCCTTGAATCCCTTGGTTTTCCTCCCAAACAAATAGTAGGCCCTTAAACTTTATGATTTAATTTAAAGTTCCTAATGTACGGGCTGTTCGCTTTGGCTTGTTATTACCGCAGCCGCTGCTGCTGTGAGTTGAAAATGGCTGCTGGTGGCAGTAGCTCTGAGCTGTGGCTGCGGCAGTCATCACCACTCAGCAGTGCCATAATTTTACTAGTACTACCTCCAGATTTTAGTAGACGACAAAAAATCTTAACTTGTGAAATAACTTTGATCATTTATACTATTTAAATAAATAGAATAAGTGTATTAAAATACGTCATACTAATTTCTTCGATAATAAAATATGTCACAATAAAATAAATAATATTTATAAAATTTTGTTTATAGTTCAAACATCATGTAAAAAGTTAACGGACAAGTTTTTAGCATTGGATCGGAGGAGTACCGAAGCGTAAACTGACAGATTATTTTAAGACCACGCAGCCCCTCTCTCTCCCTCTCTCTCATTTTCTTCAATGCGTGTAAGTTGACCTACCAATAAATTAATAATGACATTTTTTTAATACAGATGTTACAACTTGTATTTAGGCTGTGTTTAGATCCAAACTTCAGTCCTTTTCCATCACATCAACCTGTCATACACACAACTTTTCAGTCACATCATCTCCAATTTCAACCAAAATTCAAACTTCGGACCCAACTAAACACAGCCTTATACTCATGTAACTTGTTGTGCACTCGTGATGAGTTGATGACCACACACAAGCTCGGCAATCACAAAAAGAAATAAGACCGGTTTGCTAAATTACGAGTTTATCCAGAAATGGTCCTGCTTAATTAAGGTAAAGCAAGTAGCTGCCCCGTGCCAGTCAAGCAACAATCCAAGAAAAACACACACACACACACATGGCACATCAGTGTATCAGACCAGAGCTGCTGTTGCCATCGTCTCAGATACGAACGGATACATATATTATTTTTCCACATTTGTTTTTACCAAATCCAGTGGGCTAAATTATCTGCTTCTTTGATTAAAAAAAGAACAAATTTATTTATTTATTTGTACATAAATAATTTTGAAACAGTTGTTAGTTGGATCGACTGTTCATCCCTGTCCTTTCCCGAGGGCGGACGCTAGGCGACAAGAGATTAGTGAGGCGGCCAATGAGGGGGTTGGGTGGCACAGATGTTGCGCCACAGAGAATCATCAGGGCGGCTGTTCCAACACACAGCTACGCACGCATAGAGACAACACGGCTGCCGCAGCCGGGACCGCCGCGGCTGGTCCTGTGACCGTCAGTCTCATCGTCTGCATTTTACTCCCTCCGGTCCCATTTCAAGTGTGGTCATCAGTTTTCATGTCAAACTTTAATCATCTTGATTTTTTAGAAGTTAAAAAAAAAAGTCATGTGTAAAGTAATATTCATGTTTTATCATCTAATAACAATAAAAATACAAACCGTAAAAAAATTATATAAGACGGACGATTAAAGTTGGACACGAAAACAAAAGCTCATGGTTAAATTTCATCTTGGCACACAGACCAAGGATAAGCAATTCTACTTATCATCCATTTAAACATGCTACTAGTCATTCCTCGTGAACAAGCGATTCATTAATATTTACATTTCTCGATGCCCGTATAGCCAATCTTGTGCGGAAGAATGAAGAGTCATACATTAAATCCGAGAAAGTCATTAAGATGATAGATTGTTGGATTGAAATATTACTATCAAAAATAAATTTTTCAGAGTATAGCAATATAATACCGGATTAGACGTATTCTGGCCTATATCCGTATCCGTAGTAGTAGGGTACATCACATTCGGTACTAGATTACTACTATATTCTAGGACGGAGGGAGTAGTAGATTATTATTAGCAATAGCCAACATTTAAGACTTATCCGTTTTGGAGGAATTAATATATAGGACGGAGGGAATTTTTCAATAGGTTTGAGTGAATGGAAAATTTCCTATGTTTTCTCTTTACAACTTGTAGGAAAGAAAATTTTTATTTGGTTTTCCTATATCTACATTCCTATGAACCAAATGACACTAGTAGATATTAATCCATAGAAATATGAGGTGGTGTTTGGATAGGAGGGATCCTAAACAGCCCCTGAATCCCTTGGTTTTCCTCCCAAACAAATAGTAGGCCCTTAAACTTTATGATTTAGGCTGTGTTTAGTTGGATCCAAAGTTTGGATTTTGGTTGAAATTGGAGATGTTGTGACTGAAAAGTTGTGTGTGTATGACAGGTTGATGTGATGGAAAAGAACTGAAGTTTGGATCCAAACTTTGAATCTAAACACAGCCTTAATTTAAAGTTCCTAATGTACGGGCTGTTCGCTTTGGCTGCGGCTGAGTTGAAAATGGCTGCTGGTGGCAGTAGCTCTGAGCTGTGGCTCCGGCAGTCATCACCATTCATCAGCGCCATAATTTTATTAGTACTACCACCAGATTTTAGTAGACGACAAAAATCTTAACTTGTGAAACAACTTTGATCATTTATATTATTTAAATAAATAGAATAAGTGTATTAAAATACGTCATACTAGTTTCTTCAATAGTAAAATATATAACAATAAAATAAATAATATTCATAAAATTTTGTTTATAGTTCAAACATGACGTAAAAAGTTAACGGACGAGTTTTTAGCATTGGCTCGGAGGAGTACCGAAGTTAATTATACGCGCGCTCGCAACAGCAGGAGGCACTGACAGGTGGTCCCGCCGCCCCAGAGGGTGGGGCGCGGTCACATGCGCGTGTCGTGTCCACGCTGTCGTCGCCCCAGCCAGTTGTGCAGACGGCGAGGAACCAGATCGGTTGCCGCTGTCTGCTGCTTCCTGCTCACAGCCGCAGTCACACACACACGCCGACCGGTGGGCCCGGCACTCCGTACGTCTACGTATTGGCGCGGTGCGGCGGTACGAGTGTACGTATAGCTGGCCGTATCGCCGACGTGTACATACGTACAAAAAATAGTACAGTACTCGGTAGTACGCGAATACGAGTCTCGGAATATGCAAGTGTCGACATGTTCCTCCTCCTCCACGTCGACGTAGCTTTCCCGGATGGCCACTGTTAACCGCCGGAAAGAACAGGAGAGCCCTCGCGATGGACGGTCGTGATCGCCTGACAACCCGATCTAACGGCTCACGTGGGAGTTTGCCGACCCGACCCGACCGGTCGAGCCACCCAAGGGTCGTTTTGGGCTTTGGCGCGCAGACGATCCGGCTCGGGCCGGGGCGGGGCACGGGGATTGGACCGTGGCGCTGACAGGTGGGGCCCGCAAAGAGGGTCTGGATGGCTGGCTATTGGACGGCGCGGATTTGTCCGTCCGGTGCGTGAGTCGCGTCACCTCTCACCATGACTCGAAACAGGAGCTCTCTCTCTCTCTCTCTCGCCTTTTCTTCTGGTTTTATTATTTTTTTTTTCAAGTTAGGAGATGACTAGTCGTATAGTAGGCTTTCATGGCAGAAAAGAGGAAGAAGAGAGAAAGCGTTGCAGTAGCCAAAAAGAAAGAAAAAGCTCTCGCAACTGTGAAACACGATCCGACGCGATGGGACACCGACCTAAACATTCACACACATGGAGTATACTACTACTGTATACACATGCCATGTCCCCACATGTCAGTAGCACGAGAAGGAGCACATACATTGCATCACTGTTCAACACCCACCGCTCCCAAACCTGCATCTCATCTCATGTCACCAAAACGCAACATGCACACGGAGGCGGATCCTCTGACTTTGGGTTGCAAAGTCACAGGCGTGCAGTTCTGCTCTATCCGCCGTTCGTTATCATCCGACGATCCAAAATCGTCCCCCCAATTCCTTTCTTCTTCCTCTGTTTCCTTGCTCCTGTTTCTGCGTAGCTTCACGGCTGGCCGCCATGGCTGTCACTCTTGGCCAACAAAGCACGCAATTTCTGCCGCTCAAAAGGTGTAGACATGTTGAAAATTTTCTTTTAAGGCTATAGCTTCTGTCTTAGTCAGATTGTTGTTGCAACAAGAAAAATGGCGTCCGATTATTGTTGAAGCTTCTCCCTTTGCATGATCTTACCCAGAGTCTAAGACCACTGAATTTGAACATCACTTTCTCCAGTGATGGACTCTCATCAGTACTTAACAAGCTGACATTTCAACGACGCACCTGGTATCGTCTCCCTATGTCATCAACAAGCTCTATTCGTGCAGACGGCTGTCGTTCTGTGGATGAGATGAGTCATCTCTGTTCACGCAATCACGTACATCGCTTGATTCGGAGGCCAATATGGTGAGGTACGAGGCTAAAAGATTGCCCTATAGCGAGCCCCTTTTCGTTTTCTGCATGGCCTCTGCATCGGCCATGATGCGATTGAAGTTTGTGGCAAGCCGACAATGGCAACCGGCCATGAAGCTATGCAACGAAGGGAGCAAGGAACGGAGGTAGAAGAAAGGCATTAGGAGAATGAGTTTAAACCGTCGGATGATAATGGACGGCGGATAGGATGGAACTGCACGCTCGTGACTTTGATATGCAAAGTCAGAGGATCCGCGTCCCATGCACACGTACGCCAAACAGCAGCAACAGTTTTGGGACACACAAGGGTAAAAACCAGCAACTACTACACCTTCTCTTTTAGTTCTTTACCATACACCGTAGTAGTATGCACGTTCTCCTTGCATGACGTATGTAAAAAAAATTTAAAACTTCTTGTATAGGAGTAATATCCTTCTGCTACTATTCTGCAGCCACAGAATCGAACAAACAAACAAGAGCTAGTACTAGCAGTCACAGCCGTTGGATATGATGAATTAGTGCAGCAGACGATAGATAGATACACTAGTACCACCAAATATGTACAGTATATGTATACGGATATTAATCTATCCCGGTCCATGAACAGTATGAGAAAACGTATTAAAAAAATTGCAACGAGGAGAATATATGAACGTAGTTGAATGGATTGACAGGCACGTAGATGCAGCTGCAACCAGAGAAAGCACACGGCTTCAGAGAAGAAAAGAAGAGAAAACGCTATATGATATGATGAGAAGTAGAAGCAGATGGCCATGTCAATGGCGATTCGAGCATGAGATGAACAGTGTGGCCATCGAGCCTCTGCAGGCCATTGCACTGCGGTTGGTTGCAAGTGCCATCCAAGTACAGACTACAGAGACAGTCACAGATATATACAGTAGCAGAGGCAAACATGAAAGGTAAAATGAAGAGAGAAGCCAAGAAATGGACGGCAAAATGAAAAAGAAGACAAAAAAGGATGCAAAAAAAGAGGACTGATTGATCGATTACAAGGAGTACTAACATTAACATACAAGTGAGATGAGAGGAGAGGAGAAGAGGCAAGAACTGAGATTAATTAACGTCCCTAAGAGCTAATTAATTAAGGAGTACGTACGCAGGCGGCAAGAAGATGGGGATTAATCACACACGAGGAGGAATTGGAAGAGGAGTAGGTGGAGCTAGGAGAAGAAGAACATGGCGATTGATTAACCTTGCCTTCTTGGATTGCGCCGCGGCGGCGGCGGAGGAGGAGGAGGTGGTGGTGGTGGGAGCTAGAGGCTCAAGTTGAGGTCGAGCTCCTCGTTCTCCTCGCCGTTGCTGCCGTCGGCGCTGGCGAAGGTGGTGAGCGTGGTGGTGGTGCTCGCCGGGGAGGGCGTGGTGGCGGCGGCGGAGGCGGTGGGGCCGTGGGAGCCTCGCCTCCAGTTGAGCATGTCGATCATGTCGTCGCGCCCGGCGCCCGGCTGGTCGGCGCCGCCGCCAGCATCGCGCGCCCGCTGCTCACCACCGCCAGGAGATGGTGCTGGTGCGTCGCGAACCGGGGCACCTGCACGCCGCTCTCGCTCCCCGCCGCGGCCGTCGCCGCCGACGCCGCCATCGTCGCTCGTCGTCTTCGCCGCACCCCCCACCGCCGCGCCGCCCTCGGTAGCGGCGTAGTACTGCAGCCCCACCACGCTCGAGCTGTGCGACGCGATGGGGAACGACGTCGGCACCGCGGCGTACCCGTGCCCGGCGTACGCGTGCGCCGGGAGAAGCCCCCCTCCCCACTCCACCTCCGCCGCCAACGCCAGCAGTAGCCCCGACGGACAGCCGCCGCCGCGGCGGCGGCACCACCGACGACGCCGTAGCTCCGGACGGCGGTCGTGACGGACGACATCCCACCGGCGTCGCCGCCGCGGCGCGGCGGCGGCATTGCCGGGCGGGGTGCGGCGTGGGCGGCATGTAGAAGTAGGGATTCCACCCGATGCTCCGCTCCTTCTTGTGCGCGTTCTGGTGCCCGCCCAGCGCCTGCGACTTCAAGAACTTCTTGTTGCAGAACAAGCACGGGAACAGCCGCACGTCCTTGCCGTCGATGCACGCCGACGACGACCCACCACCACCGCCGCCGCCTCCTCCTCCTCCTCCCCCCCCTCCCCCTCCCGACGGCGCCAGCGTCAGCGACAGGTCGGCCGCCTGCGCCGCCATAGGCGACGGGGAGTCCATCTCGCTCGCTCGCCGCTGATATTATTAAAAAAACGAGAGGTGGCGATATGATATCTGAAATGATGATACACTACTACTAGAAATGGTAGTGGAAAGAGGTGAGGCACAGTGGAGTAGAGTGGGTTTGGGTTTGGGGTCAGGGGGGAAATGAGGAGGTTGGTGTTTCTATATATGGAAATGGAAAAGGAAGCATTGTTGCTCACAGCAGTAGCCTCACCACTTTGGCTTCGCAAGGACATGAATAGATGGAATAGTAATAATATTATTTTATTATTGGAGTCGAGTCACAACACTAGTACTGAGTACAACTATCCAACACAGTACCGGTACTATGCAAAATTTAATTAATCATATTAGTTTCTTCCGTGCTAAAATTTTTTTTAAAAAAAGGTGCGATTCTACTGTTGCAGAATTTGACCGGCAATTAGGTTAATGTCAATTTAATTAGTACTCCTACCATTAGATTTTTAACATTTGAATATATGAAAAATGATTTTGTCGATAAAAATACTACACTTTAATTTTGAGACCTTGCTAAAATTAATCGTCAGTCTTATATTTTGAGACAAGAGAATATGATTAAAGTGGGTGATTTTTTTTCACTACTACACACGAGTGGAGAGGAAAAAAAAGTAGGGAAAGAAGAGGAGACAAGGCGGTCTCGGTCGGTCCGGTCGCGCAGTTGCGCCGTGGTGGCGACGGGAATATATGCGGGGGGGGCGTGTAGTGGGAGACGAGCGTGTGTGGGGAGGTCTCTGTGCCACCGACAGGTGGGTCCCCGAGGGACGAGGCCTCCCGATTGGCCGGGGAGGGGAGGCGCGGGTACACGTGGCGGCTCGCCATTGGGCCTGCGGGTCTTGTGCGCAATAATTTCTGGCCCCACCGGAAGTGAGCCCCACCGCGGAGCGAGGTGGGCCCACCAGCAGAAGCAGCACTGCCGCAGTGGATAGGAGCAATGTGGGCGTGTACGTTGGAGTACTACAGTATAGTAGGACTGGTGCCAACTTGCACGCCAAACAGAGTGTGTGCTTGGGTCCTCTGTTGACATGCCCAAACTCTTTTTTTAAGCATGTTCAGATACTACAGCTTGTACTCAAAGTGGAGGAGAGCTCTAAAAAAAACTTTTTTTTAGCTCATCATTATATATTGAGTTTATGGTCTAAAATACAGTATTTAAAACCTGGTCTAAGAATGGTGTATGGAGTTTGACTACGATGGCTTAGCTTTTTCAGACACACCTAAAACGAGGTAGGACACTCTCAACCCTACCTCTTTCTTTTTTAAAAAAACACATTTAACAATTTAAAAAGCGTGTCAACAAGATTAATCTATACTAGTTCTAATTTAGAAAAAAAATCAAGCTTGATATACCAAGCATATAATTATTCGAGTTGGAGTTCCCTCACTCATAACCAACAATCTGGTAAAACAACTAAGTAGCTAGCTGATGAAAATCTAGAAAATAAGTTTTCTAATTTTTGGTTCCTAGTTTATTTTCTCCTTTAGATAGTGAAAATTATTTACATTTCGGCCTCCACCTTTAGCACTCGAATATTAGGGAATGACCTAATATCAAATAATTAGAAGGGTCAAGGCTTTGAACTCAGGTCGTCTAGACCACCACCTTGTGGAGCTAGCCGGAAGACCCCTGTGCATTTCTCAATAAATTAACAATATAAAAAATGGTTATGTTTTTTTTAGCACACAACCAAATTTAATTCATTTTCTAAATTCAATAACTACAGTTCTCAAAATTTAAATGAAAATCTGAATTGTTTAAGCTGCAACTATCGGCATCTCCCATATAATGTTAGTACTTGATACATTGCCCGCATTTGCATGTGATTTTTGGTAAATGTGGTACGAGACGTGCCCACTACCTTTGCCTAGCCAACTGCTGCAACAGAATTAAGTGGATCTGAATCATTAGCAGGAACACACAGGAGAGCTGTGTGCATAGTGAAATAACGACTTGGTGGCTCTGTACCAAAGTCGTACATACAACACGTGCATGAGTACGAACTCATTTTATAATTGATTTCGTGCACCATGCTTTGTGTGTGTGACTGTGTGTGTGTGTGTGTGGGGGGGGGGGGGGCGGGGTGGGGGGGGGGTTAGGTTTGATCAAGTCCCTCCGCCACAAAATATACTCCGTCCGATTCATATCATAATTCGTTTGACTTTTTCTAGTTAAACTTTGTTAGGTTTGATCAAGTTTGTAGAAAAATCTAACATCTAAAATATGAAAATAGTTTCATTAAATTTAACATTGAATATATTTTGATAATATGTTTGTTTTGTTCGGGGGTCAGCTTTGGTATTTGCCTGATCGACCCTTACCAGTGTATTAATCTACAATAATTAAGATTGACATTCGTATGTACTACAATTTACTGGATCTATCCTCTTCTACTAACTTCACAAAATGGGAGGTTTTGTGTTGAAAATAATTTTATATTTTTTTATAAATTTAGTCAAAATTAAATAAATTTAGTTTGATTAGGAAAAAAATCAAACGACTTATATACGAAATGGAGTAAACTAGAATCGGATAAAACATATCCTACTAGTATCAATCTGAACAAGGGGCTATCAAGATTCATAGTTTTATAATACAAAATGGAGGGATAGTAACATCTAAAATAACATATCCTACTGCTATCGATCTAAACAGGGGCCTATCAGGATTCGTAGTTTTAGGATGTATCTATCTGGTTCTATGTTGTTATATTATAGGACGAAAGGAGTAATTGCTATAGCTTGTTTTACATATCAATCTAAGATTATACAAAAAAAGAATGTATTCAAATGTTATGCATCTCCTGATTATTTATATTTTCCAAACAATAATATTATCTTTTGCAACATATATTAAAGTAAAAATCGTTTACCAAGAACGGAAATGCCTTAAAAACCAAAGGAATTCAACACAAAAGTCACACTCACACCCAACAGAGTCGACTAACAGCAGAGTTTTATTAACCTTTCATGCAAGTCGTTTTTTTTTTGCTATTACTAATGCACGTTTTAAAGAGAGAAACAACAAAATAAAGCTACTATGGTGGTGTTTGGATCCAGGGACTTAACTTTAGTCTTTGTATTTAGACACTAATTTAGAGTATTAAATATAGACTACTTACAAAACTAATTACATAAATGAAAGCTAATTTGCGAGACAAATTTTTTAAGCCTAATTAATCCATAATTAGATAATGTTTACTGTAGCATCACATAGGCTAATCATGAATTAATTAGGCTTAATAGATTAGTCTCGCGAATTAGTCTAAGGCCCTGTTTGTTTCAGCTTATGATTATTATAATCTAGATTATTAAGCCAGATTGCTATAAGCTGGATTATAATAAGCTAATATAAAATAAGCTGTGAGTTGTTTGTTTGTCTGGATTATTGGAGGTATGGATTATTGGGTTTGAAAGGATAAAATCTATAATGCCCTCAGCTATCTGTTCGGTTGATGGCATAGGTGGGTAATTTTTCTTTAACAACTCAATAATCTGGAAAAAAAAGCTCCTTTAGAGTAGCTTATTAGATTATAATAATTTGGCTTATAGATTATAATAATCTGCTATAATAATCTACTTGTTTGTTTCAGCTTACTCCTAATAAGCTAGATTATAATAATCCTAAGCTGAATCAAACAGGGCCTAAGATTATGAATAAGTTTTATTAATAGTCTACATTTAATATTTATAATTAGTGTCCAAACATTCGATGTGATAGGGACTTAAAAGTTTTAATCCCATCTAAACAGGGTCTATATGTGCTCCTAAGTGATGTTAAGTGCAAGGGGATAAAACGATTCTCATCAAATTTATTTGTACTCTGATTACCTAATTATTTCACCAGATAAAAGGAGATGCGTTCGCGGCAACTGGCCCGAGAGGTGTTATCCAGCTACAGGAGCTCGCTTGGCTGTTCTGCTGCCGCGATCTTGGTAGCATCCAACAGCCAGGACAATAAAAATAATAATAAATGGACGCGAAGGTCATGTGCTATACGCACGCATGCACTCCTCCACGAACACACATCACGTAGTAGAAAATACCCAATTTTGAGAGATTTTATGGCTTGTTTGATTTGATCTGTTGACCATTACCAAAAAGGTTGAAAAAGTTGAACAATTTTGCTGATAAATTAAAGTCAGAATTTTGAAAGTTGCTAGGGCTGATTTTTTTTTTTTTGACAGTAAGTTGTTTCCATACTAAGTTTCTGGTAGCAAAGGATAAATTCTACAATCATTACCAACACTAGCAGGATAGCCAGCGTATTTTGCTTGATTGGGTTTACTTGAACGCTTGTAGTATTCTTAATTTTGTTATAAAAGGTTCTTTTGGGCATCAATCCAAACAAAAGCCTTTACTGGTTATCTTTAGTCTAGTCGTGGAGTATGCATCATATAAAGATCTGGACACATATTCCAACAGGAGCATCTACAACAAGTAGCTAACTAATTCAGCACCAAAAGGGATTCTCTAAAAGCAGGTACAATAGCAGACTATAAGCCGGCTGTAACCATATATCGAGAAAAAAATAGAAGAGAGAGAAGAAAGCGGGCTACAGATTTGTAGCCGGCTGCAACACGGACTCCAAGATGTTATGTGTGTATGAGAGGTGGGACCGTGTATTAATGGTGCAGTATATTTTTATAGTTAACTATTATATAAATAGGCTATTAGATTAACTATAGATGTTTTGGAGCCAGTAGTTAGCTATACTATTGACCTTGCTCCAAGCTGGTCATTAACAGGGGATACCTAGATGGGTCCCCAAAGCAGACCCACAAAACTATCCCTCGCAAGATGCCAAATGTGACCTGTCCTTCCTGGTCGCCCAACATGTGCTAGTTACCCTTTGTAGAAAGCTGCAAGTAAAACAATTTGGCAGCAGAACCTCTAGGGTGTGAGAGTTCAGAGAGGCCACCACGTGAGACTGCTAATCTAAACGCTACTTGCAGTATAAACTCTTTTAGCACTCAAGACACAGAGGATAACTAGTTAAGATACTTTTAATCTTTTATACTTGTCTGGAGCCAAGTACTTTATAAGGCCCTGTTTGGTGCAGCTCCAACTCCCAGATTCATCTCAGATCCAACTAGAGCCCAACCAAACAGTCCAGCTCCACAAAAAAAATGGAGCGGAGTAGGCGGATCGCTCCGAAAAAATGTACTAGCGGCGCGGAGCAGCATTCCCCCCGCTCCCTAACTCTAACTCCAACCAAATTTTAGAAGTACCACTGAAGTTGTCGATGCCGGCTATCCAAATCGTCCTGGGTACTTGGCACCATACAAGGGACAAAGGTACCATGTCCCGGAATTTCGAAGAGGTTCAGCACCAAGTGGGGTGAAGGAAAAATTCAATTTCTTACACTCTAGCCTGCGCACTATAATTGAGAGATGCTTTGGTGTATGGAAGATGAAGTGGCGAGTTCTCCTCAAAATGCCTAGCTTCCCATTGTGGAAACAAAAAATGGTTGTGGTGGCAACAATGGCATTGGATAATTTTATTCGTGACCATAATGCTCCGGATAGGCATTTTCATAGGTTTGAAAGGAATCCGGATTATGTGCCTACCATTCCATCTAGATTTAGGAGATATGTCATTTCTCAAGATGCATCGGATACATCTACCGAGGGTCAAAGTGATGTATCCATGGATGCATTTCGTGATGACCTAGCCGGCCGTATCGCAGGATGATGGCTTTTCTACTCTTTTGGTCTATTGCAGGATGATGGCTTTTCTACTCTTTTGGTCTATGTTTAGATGACAATGCTACCGGTTATTATTTCTAAACATTTGTATTATTACATATATGTCATGCACCAACTAGAACTTTATCAATTTTATTTTAATTCAATTTTAACCTTCCATATTAGTGTTCAAATATTAAGGAGAAATAACTGTTATTAATCCTACATCAAATAAACAAGAAAACAACAAGGGTAGTATTGTCTATCTCCCCCTTATCATCTCTTTCAGAATTTCTGGAGCTGAGCAGGCTTGCCAAACGTTTTCAGGAGTATCTCTAGCTCCAACAGGAGCTAGCTCCCACTGGAGTTGGAGTTTGGAGCTAGGATTTAGGAGTTGGAGCCCTACCAAACAGGCCCTAAGAGTCTGTTTGGTAGAGCTCCAGCTCCTAAATTTACTCTAGGAGTTGAGTCTGGAATGGAATTGTGGAGCAGCCTAAACCCCGGTTCACATCTCTAGTTCATTTTATGAGAGCGTTCAACCTAGCTCTGCTCAGGGTTCCCCTTACCGTTTTTGGCGCGGTTACCGCGAAAACCGCGAGACATACCGTGGTTTCAAAAACTGAAAAGGTTACCGTGCATGGTAACCGCGATAACCGCTTGGTAACCGTGCGGTTTTGTAAACCCTGGCTCTGCTCCATTTTAGACGAAGCTGAAACTATTTGAATAGACTCAGCTCCATCTCTAGAGTTGTACCAAACAGACCATAATAAGTATTAATATCATATAACTTTGATTTTTAAAATAGTGAAAAATCAAACATTTTTAACTTTGACTATTAATATCATATAAAAATAAAAAACATCAATCTTGCAACTTTGATGTTACTAGATTTATCATTCAACAAACTATCATCATATGCCACTCATTTTATTTAAAACATATTACTTTTATAGATATTATTGGTCAAAATAGTATCAAGAAAACTGCGTTGAGGTAAAAAAAACTTATATTTTGGAACTGAGGAAGTATTACGAAGCAAAGACCAAATTATATATATCTCTTGCAAAAGATTACTACTAGTTAGTTGGAGCCATGGAGGCCTTGGATTAATTAGTTAGCAACTCATTATTACCTCCTAAAGTGCAGGAGAAGAAGGGAGGAATACTATTGGCTCCAACTGGAACTCATTAGTTGTAGTACAATAGGTTGTTGTTGTAGTGATGGTAGTAGTAATAATCTTAGTATGATCTGAAGCAATAGGGAGAAAGGCTTGTTTCTCACCTCTAGGTCTCGGCAGATCTGGATGGGCACGTCGCGCTGTCACGTCCACCTCACGAGTTTGTCCCAAACAGGGACACATCCATCAAGTTTCAGTCCAAAAAGGACGTGTTTCCAACTCAAAGCGAAAGGAAATTTTGTTTATGTCCGCGTCTCGGCTTGTTTTGTCTTGGCCTCCCTCACTTGTTATTACAGCTTACCCCATCTCTCTCAATCTCCCAACACTTCACCTTTCAATGGCCAAAGGATGAAAGGAGTAGTGGTCCATGCCATCTCTCCTTGTACCATTCCTTCAACTGTGCTCCACAAGCTGATTGATAATTCATCATGCCCCAATCCAATCCTCACACTGTCTGGATTGGAGCTCAAAAAAATCGTAACCCCTCCGTTCGAAAATATAAGAGTTTCTACATTGTTTAGCAAACAGTAATGTTTCATTTCAATTGTCAATTGTTGAATTATTTAGATTGCCTTTCCAAATATTTAATTGGCTTTGCAAAAATCGAAATGATGAGAATCAGCGCAAGAAAAAAATCCTTATATTCTGAAAGGGAGTACTACAGTTCACTGGTGATAGTAACAGATGTCTAGTCCATTAAATTAAAGAGGAATTCCTGTGGCCAAATCGACCATTGAATTACTAGTACTACAATTATTACGCAACAGTAGTAGAAGTCGCAAAAAGAACCGAGGCTTTTGAAGAAGAGGTTGTGAGTGAGTGAGGGAGAAGCAAAGTGTGATGGGGAGAAAGGGAGCGAAGAGACCATCGGCAGATGTGACATACACACCGATGTGGATCGGTTTGAGAGAAGGGGAAAAATTCCCCGGGGTTAACCCCATTCGGCGTGACAAGATGGGAAGATGCCTCCTCCCCCTGATGAGTGCCCACCCGGCCACCCCATGTATGAGAGCACAATCATCATGGCTCTTGGCAAAGTCGGCAACAGCAGAAGCACCAAGTCAACAGCAACAATAATACCGAAGGAGTAGCAGGCAAGAGACCCTAAATGGCCAAACCATGTTATGGGGAACTTGTGACAGCTAAAGCTATCCCTATAATCTCCAATTACCCCCAAATAATCCATATTCTTACTCATATCATGAGGCTCGGTAGCCATAGAATCCAAGAAATAAACTAGTATCCAGAAGCACGGTATTCAGAAGCGAGTTAACTCTAGCTTCTTCATATTCTCGCTGGCTGATCACTCATAGACCACATCTCAAAATTTTGTTGATTTTTTTACTAGATTATTGATACAAATTATCTACTTAATTGTAAGGATAAATTAACTATTTTAAGAAATAAAGTAAACAATTATTCCCTTCGTCCCAACATAATTTATTATGGGACAGAGGGAGTAGCTTAGGAAAGGGGGCTAAGCTATGCGTTAGAAAAAAAATAGAGGTAAAAAAAATCCATGGCAATAATAGAGTGAAGTGGCTGAAAATAACGGGATGCACTTCTTCTCCTACCAGCAGCAATAATAATAATCAAAGGCATCAATCAGCTGGAGGCCACATCCACAGGGACAGGGGGGACGGGCCGGCACGCACAGTGGATGCCCCGAGCACTACGTTGTTGTTGTACACGCCGTGCTGGAGCCATGCCCCTGTAGGCTGGGGGCCGGCGCAGGGGAGGGTGGGTGAGCGTGTCGCTCGCCGGCATCTTTGCTACAGTACTGTACTACTCTTAACTTCTCTCCTTTTCAAACTTAGGCCTTATTCGGTTTAGAGGGGATTGTTCACAGGGATTAACCGAAGAAGATCTCGCAAGGATTAACCGAAGAAGGCCTTAGCAAAATCCACCACCGGGGTCCGGGGAGGCCGAGGCCAAAGGGGCTTTTACGAGAGGGGAGAGGTAGAGAGGCAGGAGAGGCCCCATGAGATATGTCTCGCTGCGCTTCACGGCTGTGGCCCCCGCGGCCTCGTGTTCTTGCCAATCGATCCAGTTCCACTTCTCCCGGGTGGTGGTCCTCCTTGGGATGATGCAGGCGGCAGTGGCAGCTCGAACAGGCAGGCCCAGCGTCCTCGGCTGCTTGTCATGTTTTGCTGGGTGCCACGAGGGTAAATGCTTCCCATCGTGTAATGACTGACTCATGAGTTGATGCATGCATGCAAACCATGCAACTCAGCAACTAACTGTTACAGTCACACCGGGGAGGATTTGTAGCAACAACTGACTGTTACAGTCAGGATATAGGCATTTTTGGGGGAAAAAAAGAGGAAGTTCGTAGGAATTGAACTAATTCATGTGCTCCAAAGGGGCCATAAAGAATTTCAAGAGGTTCACTACCACTAAGTGCAGGCTATGGGGACTAATCAAGAATCATGACAACACTTTGTCTAGTGACTTCGAAAGATTTCCTTGGAGGAACTCTATCTAATCTAAAGTAGTGAAAGAATAAAATCTTTCTCGGATCTTGGTTGAGCCACGTAAGCCACAAATCAAGCACCGTTGGATGCAGGCAACTAGTATAAACCGTTGGATTCATGTTCCAGTCAAAGACCAAGCAAAAATTACCAGACTAAACGGAAGCACTGAGTATATTATAGGGGTATATGTAAATTACCAGAGAGATGTTTAAAAATTTCTATCTAGTTGACTATGGAGTAACTAAATCAGGCCCTCCCTAGAGCCTAGAGGCGAAGCACTGAGTGCAAAGTAACAACTGCAAAAGACCGACCGAATAGACAGCAAACAAATAAACAGCAAATCAAGCTCCCAGCGAGGTTAGTGGAGGCATCTCAGATCTACGCATAGGGGACCCCAAGATCGCTGAGGGAAACCGACCTGTGATGGCAGGTAGTGTTGGCCAGTGACTATTCAAAGCCTTGCAGGGGCAAACAATAAGCACATGTCATGGCACCAACCATCCTGCAGTTCAACTGGCTGGGCACCAGCAACCAGGACCACATCCTTGTGCAAAGATGATTACTACGGCTGTCTACTACTACTACTACTGCTGCTGCTGCTACTGATGATAACTAATATCCAGGGGAGAGGAGATTCCTTGCCCTCACGAGCTCATGACCATGTGAGCTTCTGTGGCCTTGAGTGAATAGCATTCTCCCCACTTGGCGCAGTGAGTGAATGGTCAGCCTTTGTTCCTATCCTTTAATAGACGGGTCCTATGAATGGCACAGTGGGTGTGAGTATTAAGTTTATCCAACCCAACAGAACAACTGTTCCCAATCTTTTTGTGGGTGTTTCACTTAGCCTTGTCAGAAGGTAGGGTTGTATATTAAAGGAGTAGTTCAGGGTCCAGGCCCTAAACTTTTCAGGGCACCCTATCTACCTCATCTATTAACTACCCTACAGGTCCCAGGGTCTAAACTTTTAAATGGGCATTCAATCTAACTCATGTAAATATCCAAATAAAGCCTTCAAAAGGAGCACGAAAATGAACATGAAATCAGTACGAAAACAGAGCATAGAATTGAACATGGTGCTGATTTTTCTTATATCTACATCAGTGGAAATGTCTAGAGCAGATGACAAAAGATTCCCAGAGCAACCAGCATGAAGACGGAAATGTCCTCAGTAAAAACTCATTACCAAACTTAAAAGTAGCAAAAGGAATTTGGCAAGAATGCGTACCTAAGCAACACGTGTCATGGGCATTTGTCCAAGTTTCATACAGCATGTCCATGTCAGTTCAATTGAGTTCACAGGTACCGGCTATCAGTATCTGTGGCTGTTCCATGAGCCCAAAGTAGAAGAGGACTTGACATGGCTGGAGACGGTACCAGAACCACAATTTGCGGTGGGGCAATCACGGGACCAGTGCCCGCTCTTACCACACTTGAAACACGCATCGGGAGAGCTTGCAGAAGTAAATGTTCTCCCACCTTTGTCAGGATAAGGATCTGAAGATTGATTTGGGCAGTCCTTTGCCCAATGGTTCTCTTGCCCACATTTGAAGCAGGCGGAGGAGCTCCTCTTGCTGGGAATTTGGCCACTTGAAGCAACATCAGTATGATATTGTGTTGAAGCTTGCAGTGGAGCAGCTGTCCTAAGCTGTTGTTCATCACACCACTTGAAATAGCCGCAAGAGCTACCTCCCTGGAGATATGTCCCGATCGTACATTAAGAAAGAGATATGAAATGCCCTAGTTTCAAAAAAATGCATACAAGAATATAACAGTAATGAAAAAGGTAAAACAGAACAAGTGATGATATCATATCCTAGCATCAATTGCTATCCAGAAAGGTGCAGATAGAAATAAGTGCTCCACTAGAACAAAAGGATTAACTACACATAGGAACTTACCACTATATCTCTTAAAGCAAATGCAAAAGAACATTTTGGTATGAAGAGCAAACAAGACATAGAATTGTAACAATAAAATACGAAGTTGCAAGGGTAAGAAGAGCGCACTGTTAACATTAGAATTACTACGGGTTTTGGACATAAAGCATTAAAAGTAGGACATTGAGTCCAGCTATGGGGTCACACCAAATGCATCAACCAATCAGTGGAAACTGGGGAGAATTTATATTGAGCGTATTTAAACTAGTAAGCAAACTATCATCATCATCAAGAATAATCGTGTTAACCAGCCCTGGAACCAAGTTGAACCAAAACTAAATCAGCTGGCTAGCTGCTGTCTTCTAAACCAAGTCTTAAATGGATGTATTTGGGTATTTCAAATGGCAGAACAGGTGGAGAAACAAGCAGTTGGATAACAGTTTGTCTAATGTAATACTTCCTCCGTTTCACAATGTAAGTCATTCTAGCATTTCCTACATTCATATTGATGTTAATGAATCTATATAGATATATATATGTCTAGATTCATTAACATCAATATGAATATGGGAAATGCTAAAATAACTTACATTGTGAAACGGAGGGAGTAAATATTATCAGACGGCTACTTGTTACTCACAACTGCTTTTCAGCAACACCTTCATACTAAGCATGGCAGCACACAACACAACAGCCACAAACTGATCCAAAAAATCTTAGTTCACGAATGCACTGTGCAACTGTAACCATCATACTGTCCACATCTTCTAGACTAACATAAGGTGAGCAGTATCTTGGTCCTATTCACAAGATAAACAGTTCAAAATTCCCATGGTACAATCCAAAGCACTAAAGTAACTTCCATCTGTAGGTACTATAGTTATTGATGATAATCATACTGGGCCTAGCAAATGACGCACTCATTTAGCAAGAATGAGACAGCTGTAGATAATCAACACAGTACCAGAACTCATTTTATAGGGGATATCAGCATAATATTGTACAGTAAAACAACTTTCCCTGCTTTGTTGGGTGAGGAAAGAGGAGAGGAAGAGAGAGGGTGGGAGGATAAACAGGGACATGAATGAACCTGATTAGCTGGGCAACGATAAAACTGCCTTCCAACATTCTTTCCTGTCTTTGTGGTGAGAATTAAGCAAGCTCCAGCACCACAGGGGCAAAGCATATGCGCAACTGATGTATCTGACTGAAAAACAGTATTGCTACTGACATTTGCAGGACCTGGAGATGGGTTATCACACCACTCAAAGTAGTTGCAACCTCCATTGTCCTAATGGCAATAAAAATAACATAAAAGAAATAAATAAAAAAATAGGAAAAGCAAAAAAGTAAAGGAGAAAAAGTAACTAGACAACTAGTTATCTGGCCTAAGAAATAAAATGACCGGTTTAGATTAACCACATGTAATTCCAAGCACACTGTATCAGCCGACACGACAGAAATCCTTTATTGGCTGGCATATTCTACCAAAGGTTACACAAGGCATCAGCCACATGAACACCAGAGTATGATCATGCAGTGTAAGGCTTTGGAGGTGCAACGGTACATGCATACACATCAGAAATATTAAACAATGATTACGTATTAAGGATACAAAGTAGTTATGCATGAATGCATGTGGAGCTGATCAAAAGCAAAAGAAACTATAGGCTGCATTGGCAAAAAAATTCCTCATGTCAAGATGTGCATCCCATGTTCCAACTGAATAGAAGTTCCCCCATCAAGACAGATGATCGAGTAATAATGTGGTCAAGTAGTGATTGGTGAAACAGAACTTCATAGCCTCTCCAAATCAATATTTCAGAATGGCCTGGTGGCTTTAGATCAACATTTTTGTTTACTGCCTTCGATATGCAATCAAATTCATAACCTCTTGTTTAGAGCACAACAGGCTTGTCTCATAAAAATAGTAACAAATAATATAAACTTGCTCTCAAGGTCTAAAACTTATCAGTTGATAGGAGAAAAGGAATAAAATATACACCATTAGTTTTGTGGTTAGTCCAAATTATAACAGTTTAGGTTGAAAAAAAAATGAATCGTGCCAAAAATAAAATTTCAAAATAATTGGATTTTCAGATCTAAGAATAAGAGTCCATGTCAAATTCAGTCTAGGTATGACTATAATTCGTAATAGATATAACATAAAGTAAATGGATATAAGCTGGCTGTATAAGACTCACATATATAGCATTCAACTACAGAATTGCATGGAAACCCAGGTAGTTATTATACTATTAAAACTAACTCAAAAGAAGTCACAACGTTCATTCTCAGCGGCTAGAATTTACACGCTAATCATAGGAAATAAGAAAAACATATGCTACTAATCTTGGTGGGTCTGTATTAATGGTGTAGATGACATGATATATTAGATCACTGCTACAGATGTTAACTGTATAATATATACAATTGTATTTTCAGAATAAATAAACAGGTGTTCTATAGCAAACACAATTCTACTTTCAATAAACTACAATCAAACTCCACTCAGTTGCACAGGAAATTTGTCTAGTCCTAGTACAATTGGTTGACCGGTCTCTCTAATTAGATTACACTCCACAAAACAACAGTACCACGCTGAACTGGACTTAAGACAACAGAATGGGAAATTATACTAAGGCAGAGACACATACCATGTTTATGGTTTTTTTTAATAGTTATCATGTTTATGGTTTCATATCGCAAATATGTATCACCATTCTGATAGTCTGAGGTGTGCTAAGATATTTTAAAGTATGATTTCAATCATATACAGACACGCCACGATAAATAAAGACCACTAGAGTGGGGAACACTGACCAATAAGCCAGCAAGCCTCACTAACGGCAACGGTATAATCAGTTTATCACTTTGACAATTTGGCACAACATCATGAAAAACTAAACCCCCTAGAGGTCTCATATCCCCTCTACATAATTGCAAGTGTGTCTAGGCTCTATGTTTCTATTAAGTGGGATCCAATGTGTTGCGAACCATCGTTATCAGACCACATAGAATTCGAAGCAATACTACCCAATTACAGTGGGTGATGGGATTCGTAATGCTCACCCGCATGGGGCACCTGTAGAACTTGCGGCCCGGATTCCTGGGCGTGTTGGATGTGAGCACTAGGCAACTCCCGGCGCCGCAGGGGCAAGCCTTCTCCTCCACCGCCCCACCCGCGTCCCCATACCCACCACCCCCTCCGCCGCTTCCACCAAAGGCCCCGCCTCCTCCTCCGCCGCCAGTAGCTGGCACGGATTGCGGGCACTCTCTTGCCCAGTGGCTGGAGTCCCCGCACTTGAAGCACGCGCCGCCCCTCGCGCCCTGCGCGCCGCCGCTGCCGCTACCTGGGGTGGCTAGGGTTTGGGAAACCCCGGGCCGCTTGCGCGCCTGGCTCAGCGTCTCCTGCTGCTGCTTCCAGGCGGAGCTGTGGCTTCCCTTGAGCGCGGCCAGGTAGGGCCCCTCGGGGGCGGCGGCGGGGGGAGGAGTGGCCGAAGTCGGTGACGAGGAGGTCGACGAGGTCATGGAGAGGCGGCGGCGCTTGGAGGAGTCGGAGGAGGCCAGCGCCGCTTCCTCCGTGGCCGCTACGGCGAGGAGGAATGCCTCGTCCTCCTCGTCGTCGGGGAAGGACATGGTCGTCGGAGCGAGCGCGCCGCGTCGCCGGTTGGGGTTTCGGGAAGCGGAGGCGGCGGCGCGGTTTCGAATTTTTTGGGGAGATTTTGCCGGGGAAGGCGAAGCGAAATGGTGCCGCGTGGCGTGCGACGCGCGTTCGGAGGCTGTCCCGCCTTGGGAAATGGAGGGATAGGCGGTGTTGCCTTTCCGTTCATTTTTTTTCCTTTTCTTTTTTTTTTCTTTCCGGTGTAGTGGGCTGCAATGCAGATGGGCTATCGGCCCATCTGTGAAGGCGTGCAAATTCTCCTGTCTTTTCTATAGAATTTTGTGAAGTTGGTCAAATGATTTGGTTTCAGATTTCACAGTGAAAATGTCGAGATAGTTTGGAAATGTATACATTCAAAATTTACGATTTCACATATCCCATGATTGGAGCGTATACAAGATTCTGACGCGTTCACAAGCTAACTCGATAATCCAGTTTAAAGAAGAGAAGCACTGCACTTCTGAAAATGTGGGATGAATTACTCGATGAAAAAAACTACACATTCCAAAGCTTGCCGCAATTATTCTCCAGGAAAGACGGTAAAGAGTAGACACCAGTTTGGGAATAGTGATATCTGCAAAAGCAAGAAATGAAGAAATTATTGTTAGCTTTAAATTTAGAAAATGTGAAGGAGAAGATGTGGTATCAGAAAATCTCGCACTGTACCTTTTGCAAGCGAGTGGATAGAGTGCTAATCAGTAGTTGGAGCAAATTTATACAAGAAAATTAAGTTACAGAAACATTGACAACAACGAACACTCTTCCCTGGTTGACATAACTGAATGTGGTCTTGATCTAATTCAGCAATCACAACAAAAAGAATAGCATAAAGATCAAATGCCCTGACTATGGCATCTGCCAATCACAACTATCTAATTTATCGCAATTGATGGATTGTCATACTGCTGACTACCAAGACAGACAGCACCAAAACAAACTATGATCTCCCTGCCAAGAAAAAAAAACAAAAACAAACAAACAAAAAGCTAGGATTATCTAAATTAGTTAAGGCGCAATATAAACAACTAATGTTCATCCGACTGTGTAGATGTTAAAACAGGACAAGTACTTCAACAGAGAAATTTAAGTTAAATAATCCACTGGTGCATGCAAACGAAAGCTTGATTCTCATTCTGGAAACTGACAATTGCACGCATAATGTTATACAAAAAGTTTCCAGCAATGGAAATCATGTTATCTGTTTTGTAACTCTACCACATTAACCAAACAAACACCATAAAACATTTGCCAGCCAAGAAGTGAAGACCTCAGCCTAAGGAAATGTAGTGCATCCAGTTATCTACATGCCATAAAAAGGGAGTTACTGAGTTACGACAACTGTAAAAGCGCAATACCAACCATAAGGCATGAGCATGGACATAAATACAGGAGCCATTGACAATTAAAATTCAAATCAGCGATAAGTTGCAGCATACTTGGTGAATTTTATATGTAAAAAGTATGGACAAAATAATATTCAGCAATCTATGCCCTTTTAAGAAAGGTGATTGAGATTTGCAATGATTTGATGAAAAGAATGTGAGTAAGTGGTGGCTAAATGATATAGTTGAACTTTACAAAGGCTTGATGTCAATGTGGCTTTGCAGTGCGTACTACTGTGCACAAACCAAAATGACTTGCAGAGAGATAAAATGATAGTGCAATTTAATTTCATCGGTCACCACTCACCAACCTGTTTGTACACCCTCCTGTCTTTCTACGCAAATATTCCTAACAAGCAGCCGTATAGTACTTCCAAGAGTAGAATCCCCCTTGGTATTATCACGAAAATCATACTGCATATGCCCTCATTTTTTCTGACCAGGCAAAGTTCTAGCTTTCTATGACAAAATTGGAGCAGAATTTGCACCCTCAGAATCCTCAATCTGCTCATGATCCTCATGCTTCGACGGAAAAGGCTTCCCACTCCGCCGGCACCTTATGATCTCCCGTGACTCCTCCATCAACCCTGCATACTTCCTCCGCACCGCCAGCATGGGATGTTCTTCAATTGCAGTGTCTCCCCCAGCCAGGTATGCCTCTTTGAGGACAACAAAGCATGTCTTCTCCTTCAACAACAAGTAGAAAACATGCGGATGCCGCTCAAACACACGGTGAAACTTCTGTGGCAGCCCCAGGTGCTGCCTGAGGCAAAGTAACCGCCTCCTCTCGGCAGAGCATGTTACAAACAGACTAAGCAGCTCATGAAGCACCCCGACCACCCGCTTCTCCGAAACATCGCTGCCGCGATCAATGCCGCTGAAATCCTCATAGGGAGAGACATAAGGCAGCTTCTGAAACCCCTCCAGCCATGCCTCGATCTTCTGCTTCAGCCGGAGCCCCTTCGACTGGAAGAGGGGGATCGGCACCATCTCCATGGACCCAAATCTCCTTATGGCATCCGTTTGGAGCACTGATTTTGGCATTTCTTGGTGTTCCCCATTATCAATGAGCACAAGCTCCCTCCCATCATCCTCCTCCTCACGGCAAACACTGTCTCCAGTGGTGAGAATCCGGAATCCGTCTTGCGCGATGTCATAGTCCCGGCATCTGAAGTAGTCCTCCGGGAGGCCGAGGTGCCAGAGCATACCCTGCGCGACGCGGAGCGGGAGGCGGCGGCGCGGGGCCATGAGGAGGAGGCGGCGGAGGCGGGAGGTGATGTCCGCGCGCCGCGCGGCGAAGACCTCCCGCTCCTCCTGCAGGAGGCCTGCGGCGGGGCCCGAGAGGCGGAACCAGGGGTGGTTGTGCTCCGGCCCGACGGACTCCACGAAGGCGGCGGGGAACCGCCGCAGGAAGGAGATGACGCGGCGGTCGGGGACCTCGAGCGGGATGCGGAGCTTGGAGACCCCGGAGACGGGGGTCGGCGACGGCGAGAGGAGGCCGGCGAGGGACACGAGCGGGCGGAGGTCCCGCGCCTGGGACAGCACGGGGACGGCGTCGAAGGAGGCGTCCTTCTTCCACCGCATCTTCACGTCCACGTACGCCATGGACCGGACGAGGACGGCGAGGGGTGGGAGGAGCCGCGCCTCCCGCCGCCGTGTAGCGAGGGGCCTCATGTTGGAGAAGAAGAAGAAGAGATGGACAGAGCCGCAGCCCGTATAGAGAAGGCTCGAACCCGCGGGAGCCGATGTCCGCCGACCAGGTATCTCGCCGGAATCGTCGCCGGCGGTGGGAGAAGGAGAAGACAGTGGAAGGGTTAGGGGGGTTAAGGGGTTGTTCAGAATATGTTTCCTGTTGGGCTATTGGGCCTACTGGGCCGTAGTCAATTCTGACGGCTAAAGAGAAATAAGTTCACTTAGGTTCCCTAATTTGTCGTCTTAAACCATAGTACCATATATAGCCCGTCCCGAACTCGCAAAACCGTATCAACTTTCGTCCCAAGATAGTATGGTTCTTGGTTTCATCCTACGTGGCACTTTGGCTCTAGTCAATTGTGCTAAGTTAACGAGGACCCCCGTGAGCCCCACATGTCAGCATCCTCAATGACTCCGATGACGGTGGGGGTTCTCCTCCGAGACGCTACACATCATGCTTCTCATCTCCCTCTTTGTCCCTGCCTATTTTTCAAGTAACAGATTTGACTGGGCTTCGTCCATTCTCCACCGCCACCTCGCGGGTGGCGGCCCCTAGGGACTAGCCATCTTTAGCAGGCTCATGGAGACTTGCTTCCCAAATCGTCGGTCCGTGTTTAAGTCCCGACGAAATAAGGCCAACATCTGCCCTCAGGTGTGCCTTTTTATCTCTCCTCCTCCTCTTGTTTACTACTAGTTGAAACGTTGTGATCCGAGTGATCCTCTGGTTTATTCTCAAAAATTACGCATCTTTGATTGTGCGATGCATGGGTGGGGTGTTGGTTATGCTGATTATAGCATTTGGCAACAGGTCCGCACTACTGGAGTGAAGTGCAAGCTAGAAGAGTCTATCATAGCAAACCAGTCGAACACTAGTCGTGTGCAAGCAAGGAAGGAAGGTGGAGCAGGGGCGGCGCTCTCGCGGCCCCTCTCCACGCCGTCCGCTGCGCCTCTCCACGCCACTTGCTAGGCGGTGTCCTGAAGATGGGAAGAGAGAGGAAGATAGGTGGCAAGAGAGGAGGAAGAAAGTGCTGACCATTGACATACGGGATGAATTTTAGACTAGGCGATAAACGAAGGGACCTAAAGTGAACTTAATTCATACAAAAAGCCCATAGTGATCACGGCACATCATAATTGGGCCCATCCTGTCTCCTTCCTTCCTCTCTACCCTATACCCTAGTTCGACGCCGCCGTCGCCTCTGCATAGACTCCCCTCCCCGTCTCTTCTTCGCGAGCTCGCCCCGCCTTCTGCGCCAAGCACCGCCGATCTTCGCCGGCGTCCTCCCGCTGCACCAGAGGTGTATCTGGCGGTGAGCATCCGTTCGCTCGCTCCTCCTTCCTGATCTATCTCTGCCCACGCCTTTTGCGTTACGGTCTGCGTCTCTCGTTAGGTCGCTTGAATCGGGAGGTTTGTTGGATTGGATTGGATTCGGAGAGATGGAGGATGTGGAGAACAAGCTCAAGGACTATGAGATTGTGAGGGAAGGCGAGGCGGAGATCATCATCAATAAGAAAATAGCAGCAAATGAAGTGTTCTACAATCCCGTGCAGGTATTGACGTGTACATGTTTTGTATGCGATTTTTTTGGGTTATTTGGTGCTGTATGATGGATTTGTCGGCTCCTCTAGCTTATAGCTTAGAATACGTGCATCATTAGTGGTTGGTTTGTTTCGAATTGATCGAATGGTGTGAGCTGCGAGCTTCACCAATCGTGCATAGGTAGGACTATAAGTTTGGGTTCTGGCTATTTGATTTGTATGTGATTGGGTCGTTTCAAGTGAGTGGTCTCTGGTGTAGCCACTAGAGTACTAGTTGCTTTGCTTTTCTTTACGACTTGTTTGTATTGTGTTGGTCATTTGTGTTAGTGCATCACGACACGTTGGAATCAGTTTAAGGTTGTAGACTTGCAGTTGCTAGGAGAATATATGTGAAGCTTCAAAACAGCCACTCGGGCTTGTTTATGCTGCATTCTCAACAATTAGTATCTCTAGCCATAACTTTTTCAAGTCACTAACAGCCTGAACTTTTGCTATGGAGGAATTGAGTAAAGGGTGGTTATGGAATGTGATATCATCGGCAAATTACTATGAGTTTATTCATAGTTAATATTTCCTGTATCTATCGCTTTTAAAAGTTGCAGTGTAATTATATTTGGCCTAAAATTATGTCTAATCTCCTATCAGCTACTGTGCTTTTCTGTAATTCAATTTTGTTGCTTGATTAGGTCCACAATAGAGATATGTCAGTTGCTCTTTTAAGGACTTTCATTGCCAAGCGTGAGGAAGAACATAAGGCAATGATGGATAAGAGGGACAAGGCACATAACAAAGTGAGCCAGAGTAAATCATCTGGTCCAAATGGAGAGAATGGGTCAACAGGACAGCATGATGAAATGGATGTTGATGCTGAAAAGGAAACAAATAAAGTTGAGGATGAAACAGAAGATCTGTCAACAGAAGCAACAAAGACACCTTCGCGGAAAGTAGCCAGAGAGCTTAAGGCACCAGTTGTTCTTGAGGTGAGACATATAGTATGAATAGTATAGAATAAATCTAAAAAATGCAGGTTTTATGGTTGAGGTTCCAGAAAAAACAAGGATATTATGAGTTGTGGCACATAATCCCAGGTTTATGGTCTACGGGTTTCATAAAGCCCCACCCTTCATTCAAATCTCAGTTAATTTTAGCAAAGTAATTAAGAGTTAAATTTATCATCTTAATCAAGAATTCAATAATTAAAAAACACACAAAACACTCTGACATGAAAGTTTGGTCTTTTAGTTAAATATGTGCTCAGAATGTTATATTGTTTGAATTTTAAATAGGGCTGGGATATTTTGCAACCTGAGGACCATAATATTTGGTGCTCTGCAAGTCATAATACGTGGGGTTTTATGCAGTTTTGACATTAAAAAAATTTCATTACTGTGTTATGTTTACATCAGTTTTATGGTTCCATACTAACGTTGCCTGATCTGATATGTAATAGTTTTTCATTTTTTACTGGCTAACAAAACTAAATGCAGGCTTTGGCTGCTTCTGGGTTGAGATCTATCCGTTATGCTCGTGAAATAGACGTGTTAGAAAAGGTGGTCGCTCTGGACATTGATAAAGGTAATGGCCCAATTTTCTGAACTGGTTTCCTTTCTAAATAATGATGCTTCTCTGCTTGCATTCAATTTACCGTGTGGGTTCTTCCTTTTCAGCTTGTATTGAAGCTTGTAAGCGGAATATAAAGTTTAATGGTGCTTCTGCTATGAGTAAGATCGAGCCTCATTTGACTGATGCTCGAGTTTATCCGGAGCTCTACTACGCCGGCAGCCATGGCATGGACATCAAGGGCCCCAGCTCCAACGTACGTCAGCAGCTGTCGCACTCTTATCGCTTCATCCACATTCGCAATCATTGCTTCTTCTGCTTGCTTCACACTCCATTGTTATTCTTGTACTTACTAGCTGCTACTCCTCCCATTCTCCAGGAGGAAGAAGACACCAAGATCCTCTTGCAGCCAGCTCGCGAGTTCCTCCCGGTGATCAACAAGGTGATTAACTAACTAATCAACTAATTAGACATGCTAATCAACTAACAAATCAACATGTCTTAGCTGTAATAATTCTTAGTTAGTTGAGCCATGAGGAACTTACCAGCTACGAATTTTTTTTCACTTATTTTTGTAACAAAAAAAAAATGACAGGCTTACAAGGCTTTGATGGAGAAGACGAAGAGCACGCCTGGGGCCAGAGTGGAGAACAACAAGTTCTGCCTCTCCGTGCACTTCAGATGCGTCGATGAGAAGGTAATTAGTAATTGATTAATTAATCAATCCAGTTCTTGCATTACAATATAATTAATCGATCTTGGTTAGTTTCGAGATCAAACTATAATTAATCAGCCAGTGTTCTTGCAGAGATGGAATCCGTTGGCAGAGCAAGTGAAGGCCGTGCTCCGGGACTACCCGGAGCTCAAACTCACCCAGGGAAAAAAGGTGATTAATTGATTCATATCAACCAAATTAATCAACGGCGAGCTCGATACTGACGACGACGATGAACTTGATCACGCAGGTCTTGGAGATCCGGCCGTCGATCATGTGGGACAAGGGCAAGGCGGTGGAGTTCTTGCTGAAATCTCTCGGTAAGATCAATCAATTTCTTTCTGATCCGTCGTCTTCCTCCTCTCGCCGCCAGTGAAAAAAAACATCTTCTCCTTCTGATCGCTCACGGGTTGTCCGCTTGCTGTTCGATCTATCCATCTCTCATAGGATTCGACGACGACCGCCGCGACGTCCTGCCGGTGTACATCGGAGACGACCGGACCGACGAAGATGCTTTCAAGGTGAAAAATATTTACATGTTTAATTTCACGTACATGCAGCTGGTGATTTCGACTGTTTTTGTTCGTTTCAAAAGTATAAATTTGGGCTTTTTTGTGGGGTTAATGAATTATTAGGTGTTGAGAAAGAGAGGTCAAGGGCTGGGAATTCTTGTCTCCAAGTGTGCCAAGGAGACTGACGCCTCGTACTCTCTCCAGGACCCAGCAGAGGTACACATGGTCTTTGATATATAACTATTACATATGTAAACATCCAGCATGACATGTTCAGATTAGTTTTTCTTTTATTAGTTAAGTATAAACAATAACATTCATGTTCAAATCAGTCATGGCGTCATTTTGGCGATGGCGATGTGCGCGAGAAAATGAGCTGTAAATTAATTTCTCGAAAATTTCCAGGTCATGGAGTTCCTCGTTCGATTGGTGCAGTGGAAGCTTCGGCGATCATCGTCAGCGATGCGCCCGAGGGTTTAGTACACTGACGACGGATCATATATACTATATGACAGTCTTCCCTGCTAAGCTAGCTCTGACTTCTGAAGAAGTTTGAGCAAGTTTAATGAGTCAATCAGTTAGTTAATTAGTAACTAATTAACTAATCAACTAGTCATTGTACCATCAATAACCCTCTATCATGTCGACCCCTAGGAATATGTACTATTTGTAATTAAGCTGTGCAAATTAATTAAGCTGCAGCGTAACCACCCTTTAGTTCTTTACTCAAGAATGTGTATAAATCCCCTGTATGACTAGCAGGGCCTGTCACTCCTGCAAAATGTAAGATAATTAAGAATCTTAATATAGCTAGTGATCAATTTGTTAACTCAATATTAAATGGGTGCCAGCTTCTTCCTGTAACTTGTATGCATATATATGTGCATTCTGGTTAGATTTATTGCATTCATATATATAAGGTACGGCCGGATGCAAATCATCTATAATACTTTTAATGCAATAGCAGCGGCTGATATATGAGTCCGAACCTGCACTCCAGTATCTGCTACTAGACTAACAACATTAATAAGGTACACCTCCTAAACAGGAGGCACAATGTGGATGTACTTGCCACATTCTGCCCCAGCAAGATTCGTTGGTAAGTAGACCTGATTGAGACCATAGCAAAAGCTGGCGATTTCTTTGGATAACTCATGTATGATCTTGGATTCCTGCGTCCCCCTGACGAAGCCCTAATTTACTGGTAATGTCTCGATTGGACGTGTGATCTACCCATCATGATAATAATCCATTGTGCAACTAAGGAGTGTTTAGATCAGGGTGTAAAGTTTTAACGGGTAACATCGGGTATTATATAGGATCTCGTATGAGGTCTTCGGACACTATTAAAAAAGTAACAAGCATGTTGGCCCGCGCAGATTGCGCGGCTAGCATCATTATATTTTCTCTCGTATAATAGCATTTATGTTTTCTCATTATATTATTCAAATATATTAAAATGACAACATAATTTTAAATTTTGCAATAACTTTACAAAACTACTAATGTGTAATTCATATTATATTTTATATACGTGTTAGTTATTAATTATTTTTAATATCAAATTTTAGTTATTGTAAATTATAATATTCCTATATGGACTCTAGACTCGTCTTTTAATATTTCTTTTTTTTAATTCAAATTTTCTGTAAATGTATTTCTATATATACTCTATGCTCTTCTTCCAATATTATTTATTTTTATTTCTGAATTTTTGTTAGAAAAATTTCTAATTGTATTTATATGTGGACTCTAAACTCATCTTTCAATATTCTTTAATTTTTAATTCGAATTTCAGTTACTTCTAAATTGTATTCCTACATAACCTTAAATTCTTCTCCCATGTTTTTCTTAATTTCGAATTTTATTTATTTGTAAATTGTATTTTATACCTACTCTAAACTCTATTTTAATTTTATTATGTTTATTCCAAATTTAGTTAGTTTTAAATTCCTATGTATGACTCTATACTCTACTTCTAATATCATTTTTTTTTAATCCGAATTTCTATTTTTTTTTCTAAATTGTATTTCTATATGGACTCTATAACTTTACTTCTAATATTTATTATTTTTAATTCCAAATTTATATTATTTCCTAATTGTATTTCTATATGTACTTCATACTCTACTTCTAATATTCCTTATTTTAATTCCGAATTTCAGTTATTTCCTAATTGTATTTCTATATGGACTCTATACTCTACTTCTAATATTCCTTTTTTTTAATTTCGAATTCAGTTATTCCTAATTGTATTTCTATATGACTCTAGTCTCCTCTTCTAATATTCCTTATTTTTTAATCCGATTTCAACTATTTCTAAATTGTATTTCTATATGACTCTAGTCTCCTCTTCTAATATTTCTTATTTTTTAATTCCGAATTTCAGCTATTTTTAAATTGTATTTCTATAGGACTCTGCCTTTTCTTTTTCTATAATTAATGTGAAAATTTCTAGGCCATGAGAGCGAACGTGGAGGCTCATTTTCTATTCCTTTAATAATATAATATAATAGATAGATTATAGTATCCGTCAGTGATCCGCGAGATAAATTATTAAACCTAATTAATCTGTCATTAGCATATATTATGTGACCACCACATTATCAGGTTTAAAAGATTTATCTCGTAAAATAGTCACAATCTATATAATTAATTATTTTTTTAGTCTATATTTAATACTTCACGTAGGTTTTCAAACGTAAATTTGGATGGGACCTAAACACACGCACACGCACACGCCACATGCATGGACATGCATGGTTGTTTCTTTCAGACAGAAAAACACCTAATCTCTGCTTGACCCAATTCTAGTCAATGAGTAGTGACACATCAGTCACATCACTGTACATGATACTTAAGCCTTGTTGAATTATATTAGTACTCAATTAGGGGTTAGGTAGAAAGCATCTGGCTCGTTTTCAGCTACCGTTGTACTCTGGGAAACAGGTTCACTAAGATGACAAAATGTATCAACCGGATCTATCTGTAATCTGTGTGCACATATTTTCTAAGTTTTCCAACCAGACCGCCTAATTGATTCCATTGGATGATATGCGTTATTGCAACTCACCTTGATCAAATTGATCACCTGGCCTTTTCTTTTTATCTTGCATGCTCCAAGTCAATTCATGTGCTGTGCTCCTTTATCTGTTGTTGTGCATGAACAATGAGTTAATTAGTTCTTAGTTTTGTAATCCGGCTTTGGGTTAAAGTCCTGATTTGATTTAATGGATTTGCTAAGCAAAGCTGCAAAAAAAAAAAAAAAAAAAAAAAAAAAAAACTTGCATACATGCATGAATGCATATGCAGATGGTGATGGTGGGGTAGCTTGAAAAACATTACAGCAGTGAGATTTATATTCTGCACTACGTATATACGTGCATGATAGCATTTTCAGATACGTACCCATCAGTGATGAAATGGTAATCAAACCGGTGCACGCGTGATTATTACATCGTGTAAACAATGTTGTTGCCTTCGCATATGCTTTGCTTTTAAGGTACATCCCAAACTTCTTTACTTAGGTTTAATCCCCATATGATGCTTCCTTGCATGCATGCGTTGGCCAATATGATATCATGATCATGATCATGAAACAGATGTATATAAAAAAAAGCTCAAATAATTAAGACGGGTTAGAGATTGAATATGGAGTCTTAGGGTAAATTAAACCACCATCTCTTACACTGTTCTTCAAGTACATCTCTAAAACAGATATGTAGCACCAGTGCACTATGGGAGTAATTTTAGTTGTCCCTATATGATGAATGAGAACTAGTTAGCGGGGTTTTTCGATAACTTTGCATGGAAAGCTTTTTTTTAAAAAAAAAACGACTTATAAGATTGGATTTGATATACAACTCTTGTTTTGATTTTGTCTATTTAAATAAATTATCTTGTATATAATCTATATTGTAAAATCTGGACCCGCCCGTATTGCGGTCCTTATATCTTACCTTTTTACGCAAAAAAGTGGTAATTTTTAGGCTTGAGACCGAACGTTTTGTTCCTATTTAGCCCTCGGTAATAATATGAGAAAACGTAGAGTGGTGGCTATTAGCGAATGAAACTCAATACGTGTAACATAAGACAAACTAGCCAATGGTAACAGCTATGCAGCTTTTCTACAAGAAAAGTCAAGGGCTCAAGGCCTTTCCATGATGAAGTATATATACTCCTCCTTTCGAAATATTGACGCTCGTGACTTTTTAGCACATGTTTGACCGTTTGTCTTATTCAAAAAATTTAAGTAATTATTAATTTTTTTCCTATCATTTGATTCATTATTAAATATATTTTTATGTAGGCATATAATTTTACATATTTCATAAAAGTTTTTGAATAAGACGAACGGTCAAACATGTGCTAAAAAGTCAACGGCACGGAGGGAGTATATTGGAATAGTTTTCTCCCATCCTATCAATCAGCTGGCTAGCAGAAAGTTTTGGCACAAGGGAACAGCTTAACAGTATATAACTATATTTGCCAACCTGATGAGACTAAGTTAATTAAGGTGTGCCTCCCCTGGGAAATGATTCTTCTACTCACTCAGTCATATATCCAAGTCACTCTCATGTGAGTGTGTCTGTCCATTCCTGGAACACTCCCTATATTCATGTTTAGCACTGAGAGAAACAGCTTAAAATGTTAGTTTGATTGTCTTTAATATAACAAATCATGTGCCAATAGTTTGATTCTTTGGGGACCATGTCTAGTAAAAGGAATCTCATCAGCTATATTAAAGGAATCATCACACACAGTTTCATGCCCAAATAAAAAGATTCCTGCGTGGATGAAAGAGGTAGCTGATACTGTGAGAGGTATCAGTACCAATCAGATACAAAGATACAGCATCTGGTCCATTTCTATGCAGTTCATGATTGGAGGAGTAGTGCAACATTGTTCATGATTGGGGAGACAGAGCCATTGTTGCAGTTCCTACTTGCATTGATCCAATAATTCTAAATTGAATACAAATTAATTAAGCATACTTGCATCAACACACACACAGTAGACTGGTTCTCTGCCAGTCTGCCTACCAACTGAAGAAAAATCAACGATGGATCCATCATCCCTGGTCTAAATCTTCATATATGGTTGAATATTAATTGCTTGTATTTATCTTTTGGCCTGAAACGTAGAAGGAACATTGCCAACAACCTCATTGGATTATAAATTAAGTGACCGATCACTTGTTAACACTAGTGTAGAGATGAGCTAGCATGCATACTTATGTATCCTGTAGAAGAACAGGGGAAAGATGTTAGCTTTTGCTGTGATGCCAATTAATAAGCAGCTGTGATCTTTTGGTGTTGCATGCATGCATATGCCTGCCAATCCTTCTTGCAATTTGCATGCCTGATCTGCATTTCGATTGGAGCAAGAGAAAGACTCTAGCTGGTTCAGGTGATTCAGCTGCAAAAGACATGCATGTGCCAAAAGATTCAGTCCCCTTTGAGCAGCTAGCCTGTTTCCTATTTACACACACAAGTGTCCAACTACCAAGAACCATACTAGCTATTATATCATTGGCCCAAACTTGTTGATTGTCATGCAATGCATCTCAGATGATGTAGATGGAGAGTAGGCTCACACGCTGTCGTAATCACAGTGGTGGATGTGCATGTATTATAAGTGCATGCCCTGTGCCGTTGTGTCGTATACCACCTACAGTAATATCAGAAAACATATTACCGGATACAGGGTTCAGGTACAATAATATATGCCTTAGTTTAGAATCAAGTAGTTAAGACCTATCCTATGGTTAATTTGTTCCATGCATGCATGGCTGGGTGCAGGAATTATTGCCGGTTTATTTGCTACTGCTTCACTATATGAGACCCAATTATAGGATCCATTGCATAGTTGTGGCTAGAACTCATCATTCTGTTATCATCAGCATGTGTTGTGTGTCTGTGTGTGAGGGAGAGAGGGAATCTGATAGCTTTTCAAATTTTCTAAAAAAAGGTGTTTGGAATCGGTGAATTGAAATACTCCTACCTGTCTACAATGAGGGACCTGGGTCAGGTCAAAGAATCAGAAATTCAGAATGCTTGCATGCATGATTGCACCAGGAAAAGGTGTTTCATCAGGTTCGGGCATTTCAGCATTTGCGTCGCTTCCCCTCGCATCTGATGCGCGCACTTGCCTCTCTGTCGTTCTACTTCTAATCCCTACACTATCAACGTTTAATTAGTTTGAATGTATCCTATATATACAGAGACCGGTTGGAAGTGATTTTAGAGTGATTCTATATCTTGGTGTAATTGTCCAAAATGAATGAATAAAGCTTTATCTTTTTTTTTCCCTCATTTTGAACCAACTTAATTATCGGTGGTGGTATATATCTTGAGTCGAAACTGCAGAATTAAAAAATAGCTAGCGAGAATTTGGAGAAGTTAATGTTATCCAGCTTGTGACTATTGCTTCCCCCGTTTGAAAATAGTAAAAGTATAAGCATATTGTTTTCCACAAAGTCAACATTTAAAAAGTTTAAGTAATAATTAAACTTAAAACATATGTGTTCAGTGCCATGTATGTACTATCACTACTTTCATATTTGAAAATATTTCATATGATGTCAGTTTTGTACTTGTTGATAATATATTACGAAAGAAACTACTAATGTTCATACTTCTTAGTATAGTGCTAGAGATTGTGTGTAGAAATCTAATATCTCTTATATTTCAAAAAGAGGGAGTGGTATATATTTTGGATTCCATAACTATATATTGGGTCTTAGAATTTTAGAAGAAAATATGTCGGAGGAGTTGGAGTTTTTTTACTGTAGCTGGCTACTAGCTATATAGTACTCGGGTTGTGTTCCTTCGAAAGGGTCATGAATCTTTCCTCCCGACACGTAAAACGGAGCAACAAATTAGCATATAATTAATTATGTATTAGTTAAACAATTTGAAAATTGATTATATGTGTTTAAAGGAACTTTCTTATAGAAAAATGTATTATAGCCAAATTTTAATTTTTCAAACTTAAATTTGAATCTGATTTTGAGGTTCACTCATCGAAGTTTATTATTTAGCCATTGCTTTTTTTAACTTCATTTAGCCATTGCTTTTAGATCACTAATAACACGTATATAAAAGTTTTATTCATAAATTAGTTTTCGCTTGCAAATATATTGTTTGGCATATTTCATAAATAAGCCAAACAATAGGATCCTTTAACTATAACTAAGGTTGTGGGCTTGCCCCTAGCAACATCAAATCATCAACAAACGTCGAGTTCAGCTGTGCGTCAACACAGACACGTGTCACAAGAGCGGGCCGTGGCGTCTGACGCTGACAGGTGGGGCCAGAAACAGAGGACGGGGCGCATGACGCAGAACCTGTTGGGAGTATGCGGACCGTCTGTTTCTTGTGATGAACGGTCGAGATTGATCGACGCTGCCTCGCATGCATCGCGGATCATGTCTGGGCTCTGCTGCTCCGTCCGTTCCTCTGTGGACGGCCAGGATCTCTCCCCACAAAATCTGCACACGACGATCGTATCACAGTGGAATTATTTGTTCCAATTTTTTTTTCCCAAATCACTTTCCAATCATCATCGCGTGCGCCAATCCGAACCAAATCACGCAGAGACTGACAAGACTAGCTATGAATGACAAAGCTATGCTACAGATTAGCCGTTTCTGAATCTGCGATGCTAATGATCTTCCAAAGAAGAAATCTACAGAAGTGCTAATGATTGTGAGCAGTGCAGCAGCAGGGCTTTTTAGGCGAAACTGAAGATCTTATCTACACTGCATTATTACTTGACTCTCTCTAATATAGTACTATACATCTTTAATTTGCACTCTTTTGACTGCACAGTAACCGCTAAAAACGGATGCTGGGATTAATCCAAACTAATCCACATCAACCTGCACCAATCATGCCATCGAGATCACAACAGTACAGCATCTTGCAAGCATTCTTCCTGCTGAATTTTGGTGCTGTCACATTCAGAATGATGTTCAGAAGTTTGATCGTTAAGACATAAAACAGCGTATAAGCAACTACAAAATAATTCATGAGTAAAACTTCCATATCTATGCTACTCGTGGTTTAAAAGCAAATGCTCGAAAAGAAACTTCAATGAGAAAAATATCAAAAAGTCAATTTCAGATTTCAAATTCTGGCAATGGCTTATAAGCCGAAAGACAAACAGTGACATTGTAGAGATTCAGTTAAATAAAACACAGAGGAGTAGTATTTTAGTGCATTCTTGCCACAAATGTAGTATTCAATTAACAGGTGATCTTTCTTCTCTCCTCTAATCAATGGTTAATAAAATGCAGAGAAGGAAAGAAACAGGTCATCACATCACATGACTATCATCAGAAGGTCAGGATTGGGAGCATGATGGCATAGCTTCTGCATGCCCAATTGCCCATGCTGCAACCACACATAAAGATCTCTTTTTTCTCCTTGGCATTTGTGTTGCATTTGTGTGTCTTTTCATTCATTCCCACACCACCCAACACCACCACACCCACATTACATTACATTACAACCAAAAGCTTCATTAAGGTCATTAGTGTTAAACTAATCATGGGGTAATGGAGCCTAAAGCTTAAGCTGTCTTGCTCAAAAACAACAAGTTTTTAGCTTAGCTAGGCATAGTGACAACACACACTCCCCTCATTTCATCAAACACCTTCTTCTTCTTCTTCTTCTTCTTCTTCTCCAATGGAAGCTAGTGCAGCCAAGGAGAAAGACAAGGGTGGCAAGAAGATGAGCAGGGTTGGAAGCTGGGGATCCATGGCTTTCTACTCCTCGTCTTCTTCCTCCAGAAGCCAACCAGTGTCAGCAGCAGCAGCAGAAGGCAAGAATGGCGGCGGCGGCGGAGGTGGCAAGAAGGAGAAGAGGAGGAGCAGCATCAGCAGGAGCATCACGTGTGCCGGATCGATCTGCAGCACCAAGGAGAGCTCTGTGTCGAGCAGGGGGAGAGGCCGGCGCCGCCGGAGTGGCGGCGATGGCGGCGGCGGAGGGAGCACGTCGAGCAGGTCGCTGATGGGCCCCGGGTACCACGGCGACTCCGCGGCGGCTGTCTCCGCGTCGTCGTCGTTCAACTCCGTGATGACGGCGGCGACATCCGCGACCGCGGCCACCACCACCACCAGCTCGTCGGCAACCTCGCCGCCGTCGGCGCTGTCCTCGCCGCTGTCATCCATCGTCGGCGGCTCGTTCAGGGCCATGCAGATCAGGAAGCTCTCTGGCTGCTACCTCCACTGCCACTCGGTGCTCGACCCGCGCACCCTCGCCGCCGTCGTCTTCTCCTGCCCCGACTGCGACGAGGTGTTCGTCAAGCCCGACTCCCTCGAGCTCCACAGATCAACCAGGCACGCAGGTATCATATCACATCACCACCATCTCTCAAAACCATCAAAAACTGGAAAAGTTGATTTCATCCTCTCGTTTGTTTCGTGCATGCCACCTAAATAGTCATAAAAAAATTTAAAAAAGTTTGGCAACATGAATTAATATGAAATATATCACTCCACAAACATGTAAGTTTAAATTCAGCTTATACAAGTTATAATAAAAATAACAAATATATCTGTGAAAGTACGTAACTATTTTCTGTTTAATTTGTTCTTTCTGTTGCAACTCGTAGAAGTTGAATTTGGTCATGTATATTTGTGGAGTTATATATTTTATATTAATCTATATTGTCATTTTAAAAAAAAAAATTAGTAACTTTTTTATGACATGCAAACAACGAGGGATGTCTCCTCGAGGGAGGGAAATCCACGTCTCAAAAACTCTCTACACAATCTTTCTCATCTCCATTTGATTCGATTCGGATTGCAGTTTCAGAGCTCGGGGCGGAGGACACGAGCAGGAACATCGTGGAGATCATCTTCCAGTCGAGCTGGCTGAAGAAGAGCGCGCCGGTGTGCAAGATCGAGAGGATACTCAAGGTGCAGAGCTCGGACAAGACCATCAAGAGGTTCGAGCAGCACAAGGAGGCGGTGAAGGAGAAGGCGAGGAGCGCCGGCGACGAGGCCGGGAGGAACCCCAGGTGCGTCGCCGACGGCAACGAGCTCCTCAGGTTCCACTGCACCACCTTCGCCTGCTCCCTCGGCCTCGCCGGCGGCACCGCCCTCTGCTGCGCCTCCTCCTCGCCGCCGCCGCTGCACTGCAAGCTCTGCAGCATCATCAAAGACGGATTCAGGTAACTCGACCAAGATGTTCAGAGCCCATAATTCTTTTTTTCACAAATTCATACTACCTCCGTTTCAAAATGCTTGATGTCTTTAATTTTTGTATAACGTTTGACTGTTCATATTATTTAAAAATTTAGTATAGATATATAAAAGTATAAGTTAAGATTATAGTTTCTTTGATAGCAAAACAAAATACATAATATCTATATAATTCTTAGACGAATGTTCAGATGTTATATGAAAAGTCAACGGTATCATAGGATGGATGGAGTATTTCGTAATAGGTTAATGTGTATTTTACTGACAATATGGAGCCGATCCCACACGTCAGTGAGACAATGGGTGTCATTTAAAAGATTTATGAAGAACATTTTGTTGAATTATAAGTTGTTTGGTTTGATTGATGAACAAAAAAAAATTCATCAGGGTGGATGGCAATGGGAGGATCACGACGATGGCGACGAGCGGGCGGGCGCACGACACGGCGGAGGTTTCGCTGGACGGCGAGAAGAGGGCGATGCTGGTGTGCAGGGTGGTGGCCGGCAGGGTGAAGAAGCTCCACAGCAGCAATTCTTCAGAGGATCATGACTGTGACTCTGTCAGCCCCTGCTCAGAAGGGGTCTACTCGGATTTGGATGAACTGTTCGTGTTCAGTCCCAGAGCTATACTTCCTTGCTTTGTTGTCATATACAGTGGCTACTAGATCAAAGAAAACCAGTAGAATAGCTTGATTTTGCCACTGTTCTTAATCTAGTTTCTTTCTCTGTTGTAGGTTGTAGTATGTTTAATTACTTCATGTTCATCAAGTCAGATCATAATGCAAAAATGGAAAAAAAAAAAGAACTGCCTGCAAAGTGCAAATCTTTCTTTTGTGTCACAGTTGCTCTCAAGTGTCATTCAAATTTGACATGTTTGAAAAGCAGGGGCAAGATGAGAACGAGGCCATGAGATAGACACCAAAAACAGTGATTTTGCTTGCTTCCAAGATCTAACAAAAGTACAAAACCATTGTCAATGCAGAGTTTTTGTCCATGTGTGCTGAGCACACATCAGATGCTTACACCCATGAACACTTTGGGTTCTTGGAAGAAGCATCTACTTAGACAAAAGGCTAAGAACAAACAGCTACTTTGGAAGAAGCAATGAACTGCTAAATGTTATACTATTCCTACCCTGCATCCAGCTACATCCAACTCAATGTATTACTAAATGCAAGTATAGTACAGATCCCTAGCAAATGCTGCTTCTTAATTGTGCAGCTCTACAAATATAAATTCCTCTAACCAATATAGGTTAAGAGCTAAGCAGTAGAGGCGATGGTGATTATACCTGTATTTTAGTCAATCATATTCTGAGGTTGTCTGCTTGTGGACGACAAGTTGCACAAACTGATTCCAAACAAAGAGAGCACACATTCACCAGATTCAAGATTGTTCATCAACAATTTGTTAATCTAGCATTATCGTGGCCTCTGATCTGTTCACTGCAAAACTGGACAAACGTCAACAGACAATTTTACAGCAAGAATGTCATTTGGCACGAAAGCTTAAAGAAGATCAGTGTCCTCAAGTTGCCTGTTTTTGTTCGTTTGGATTCAGCAAACAACGTGCTTCGAACGCTATGTCACGATGTGCCATGATTTGTTTAAAGAAGTCAAGTCTGCAGTAGATCTAAAATTGATTAGCTTACCTAGTTATCTGCAATTTCACATCAATTGGTTCAGGAACTTGCATCAGCTAGTGCTTAACTAGTTGTCTTTTGCCGTACAATTGTTTGTCACAACTCACAAAATTACCATATGCCATGGATTATTGAGCTAAGATGCCTGGTACTGCAGGCTACATTGGATACCAGTGGGTATCAAAATTCCTAGTGGTGAAAAAAAAAATCGACATCCTTGTGAGTTGGGAAATTTGGTCAGATGAGGAGTACAGCATATTAGCCCAACTCTTAATCTAAGAAAAAACAGATTTTGAGGCTATAAATGTAGCCTTAAAAGTCTAAAATTGCCAGGTCAACCACATTCTAGAGTGACGTGGCATGACACGTGTCGAATCAAAAGGAGTCTCAGATCCACGGGAAAATTTTCAATAATTTGTATATATATATATATATAGGCTGTGTTATAAATTTTTTTATCACACAAATATAGATAATTAGATAAAATAGATAGGTTGAGTGACTGTCTTGCTCATGTATACTGGGTTACAGAATAAAAACTGAGGGCCAGAAAGATCGCAACACAAAAATGTCAGCAATGCTCAATGATGATGAGGCCAGCAAGATCCTCCTCTCACCAGAGCCTGACTAAACACAATCACCGTCCATGGAGCACGCCGGCAGATTGCTGAAAAATCAAACTCTGCTTCAGAAACAAACGGTAGCATAAATTGTAACCCGTCTCGTAATTTTGCATGTAAATTGTACAATTAGTTTTCTTCATCCACATTTAATGCTCCATACATGTATCCAAACATTTGATATGATATTTTTGACCACAATTTTTTGGGATCTAAACACACCCTTAAAAGAGCTGCGTAAAATAACTGTTTTAGAGGAAAACCACCATACTCCCTCCGTCCCATAAAAAACTAACTTCTGGGGATGAATCTAAACAAGCATGTCCAGATTCATCCCTAGAAGTTGTCTTTTTTGGACGGATGGTGTACGTGTATGATCATGACGTCTTGTTTGCACAATATATTAATTATCACTAATTAATTACTAATGATTAAAATTAGCGAAGATTGGCGAATGATAGCCTCATCCAGCCAAATTTTCCTGCAGAGCTCATCCAACTTCTTCGTGCAATTTTTCAACATGTTCATGATGATCATTTGGTGTGATCTCCAGCTCCTGAATATCAATATGTTCAACAGTGCAAATGTGCTATATCATCAACTAGGTGAAACCCGCGCGTTGCTGGATTCAATATGATACATTTAAGATAACATTGAAACATTATGTGAATTATGTGGGATAATAATTTAAAATACTTGTATTTTAAAATCTTTAATTATAAAACTATAATTATAGATAATATAACATGTTGCAGATGTTTAAATGTGATGATTGTTAGTGGATGTGATGTGACATCTTTGCATGTAAGCTTAAGGAGTTAGGGGGGATAATATAGTAAGATAGGATTCATCATCCGTTTCTTTATGTTCCTGATACTGCTTTACATTACTCCCAATAACCTTGACGATTTTCGTCAGAAAAAGGCCATGCAACATCGTGTACTAAGATTGGGCCCAGCCTCATTTCTGACAGATTGGCTTGACGCGTGTCGGCCATTGCGCACAACTAGCCCAGCCATTAATCTGACCTACAATTGTAGCGACCACTCGTCGCATCTTCTCTCTCTCAAAGAAAAAAAAAAACTCGATCGCACCGGCCGCTTCACCCCACACTCGGACCCTCCCATCATCCGCAGCCTCGTGCCCTAGCCGCTGGCCGACCCACCCTCCTCCTCCTCCTCCTTCCTGCTGCTGCTTCGTGTTCAGCTCCAATGATAGGTTTTACGCCCCGCCTCACCTCCGGCCTCCTGCGGCAGCACAGAGCAGATGCAGGGGCAGCCGCCGTCTTCTCCATCGCCGGCACGCAGGAGCGGAGTGGACGGGTGGAGGCCGGTGTCTCCCCGTCGAAGTCGGCGCCGCCGGCGGAGGTGGTTACTGCTCCGGTGATGCGGCACACCGAGAGATATGATGTTGCCGTAAGCAGTTCGGCGACAGGAGAGGTGCAAATTTTTTTAAAAAGAAAAAATCTTACGGGTTGCGCACTCGATTTTGTTATGATTGGGGAAAGGTTGTGTTTACGAAGAAATATTTATTGTATCTTTACTACTAGTAAAATTGCCACTCTTCCATTCTAAAATGTACACGTTTTTCAAATACTTTTTGAAAAATTAACATAAATCATATGTTTTGAAATGGGGGTAGTGTTCCTTAGTGTTCATTAGCATGATTAATTAAATTAATTAAAACTTGAAAAATAGATTAATATGATTTTTTTAAAACAACTTTTCTATAGAAACTTTTTTTTTAAAAAAAAATACTACTCCCGTCCCAAATTAGATGCCATTTAACTTTTTTTTCTAACGTTGACCATTCGTCTTATTTAAAAAATTAGTGCAAATATAAAAAAGATAAGTCAAACTTAAAAGTACTTTTGATAATAAAGCAAGTCACAAACAAAATAAATAATAATTTCATAATCTTTTGAATAAGACTAATTTACAACGTTAGAAAAAAACTTAAATCATACTTAAAGTACTTTTGATAATAAGCAAGTCATAAATAAAATAAATAATAATTTCTAATCTTTTGAATAAGACAAATGATTAAAGTTATAAACAAAAACTTAAAGCAACAAGTATTTTAGGACGGAGGTAGTACTGTTTACTGTTTGAAAAACGTAGCATGAAAAACGAGGGAGTGAAGTTGGAAATGTGTTGCAAAAACACAATCTAGGTAGTTCAACAAATCTGAGGGACATACAGTTAATTTATGATATCCGATACTACCGTGGGTCACCGAAATTCTGAACGAATTTTGGGCATATTTTGTACTAATGTTTTTTTTCAGCCGTAGAACATTCACCATGACCCACCGAAATTTTGGAGGTTTCTTCGATGTTAACCCTGATACCGTCTGCTCAGGTTGATTACCTGCATCAGTTGTGCTTGAGGTTCTTGTACTGCTGTTGAAATGACAAATCACTGGCGCATTGTAAAACCACCACGCCTTCTTGATAATATATCATTTGGATTTTGGAGCTTTCAATAATTTAGAACTGTACTTGCTTGGGGGGGGGGGGGGGGTGGTGTGACCTTTTAGAGCAAGTTTAATAGTATAGCCCATGTTAGCTCCATTTATCTATAGCCAATCTAATAGCCAATTTATACAATAGTTGCTTGTTATACTATTAATATATGTCCCCCAGTCATAACATACCGCGTCTTGGAGTCCATGCTGTAGCTGGCTACAGATCTATAGTCCGCTGCTTTCTCTCTCATCTTTTATCTCATTAAAATATGTTTATAGTGGCTAATAGGCTGCTGTTGTACCTGCTCTTATAGTAGCATTTCTTCAGTAGTTATTATAGCAATAACGTACTTCCTCCGTTTCATAATGTAAGTCGTATTTATATAGATGTTAATGAATCTAGACATATAAATATGTTGTTAATGAATTTAGACACACATATATCTAGATTCATTAATATCTATATGAATGTGCGCAATGTTAGAAAGACTTGCATTATGAAACGAAGGAAGTAACAGCTTTTAAGGACAAAATGCTGTTACATTGCTATAAGAAATACTGAAGAAACACATTTCAGTTATAGGTTA
>CM020180.1:33116959-33134439 GCA_009805545.1 Oryza longistaminata | reverse complement strand
TCCGCCGCCAATCGGGCGGGCGCGGCACCGGCTGGGCCTGCGCAGCCGCGGACGGCGGGGAGCGAGGCTGCCGTTGGTGGACGCGATGACGGAGCGGAGGCGCCGCATCGGCGGGACGTAGACCCCGCTGGTGCTCATGGAGGCGGAGGCGGAGGTGGAGGGCGGGGAAGGACGGTGGTGCCAGTGGCAGTGGCGCTGCGTGGGGGAGAAGGATTAGGGTTCCGGGAGAGGAAGAGCGGGGAGGGCATGATCAGCGGGCGAGGCCGGCGGTGGAGGCGGAGGCGACCCGCGAGGCAGGAGGCCAGGAGCATCACCAACCGCGCCGCCGCGGCAGCAGGGCCAGATATCTCATGCAGCGCCTCCGCTCCCTCTGCTTCTGGAGCGGCGGCGGAGGCGGCGGAGGGAGGACGGCTCGAGGGTTCGGGAGGGATCTGTCCCGCCGGGGTTTGAGGAGGGTTTAGGGCGGAGAGCTCCGATTCCGGCGAGAGGCGGCGGCGCGGGGTTGGGGGGGTCGGGGCGTGGCGGCTGTGAAGGGAAAGAGAGAGAGAGAGGAATCAGGGAATGGATGGGTGAGGTGGGGTGCGGTTGCGGGTGGCGGTGCGGGTGTCGGTGAGAAAAGGAAAGGGTAGTCCTAAGCAGTGGGAAGTTTTGGGTCACTGACATGTGGGCTGCTCTATTCCACGTTTCGCTGCAGCGCGGGCCCACGCGCGCGCGCCAGCCCTGGCCCCCCTTGGTGTATCGAGACGAGGGCGACGTGGGCCCACGTGGCCTCTTTTGCAACGTCGGTATGGACGGCTGCTTTGGGCCCTAAATGGTCGTGACTTGGCAAGCCCTGATAGGATGAGCAGGTGGGGCCCACAGGATACGCGAGACACTGATATCTTGCTGTTCTAATATCTAGATTTCAATCTATATATCAAGATCAAAATTTAATTGTTGGTGTGAAAATATAGTGGCTTAAACACTATGCATGAATCTTTGTGCAATAATGTGTGCGACGTACGCACTTCAGATTGTCGCATGCAAAAATATTATGATCAATGAAGCAATGCCGTCAGAAATGCCCTTTTCTCATTCTTAAAATGAAAAATGGCCAGAATTGAATAAGCTCTAGTGTTCACTTACAAATATGTGTAGTTCGAGACAGGATTAATCTGAGTGGATAGAGAAAGAGTTAAACGTCGATCTCCCGTAAATAATAAATGGCCTAGTGTTCCACATAACTGATCAATATGTCCTTATCTAATACTATGAGTTAAGTTGATCAAGTCTACGCACCAGTTCATACGTATGCGCTTGGTCTCTGACCGTCTACACTCTTCCCTGGAAGACTTATAGTCAACTCACACTATGAAGGGTCCTAATTCCCGATTAATAATGTTCATGTCCAAAAAAGAAAAAAGTTTACCAGCATAGGAATATATATAAATGAAGGATTAAAACATTTTGTTTAGAACTAAGGAGTTTTAATTTGCCATTGCATTAATTGAGGTTGAGGCTTGAGGACAACAAAAGAAAAACTGTATCAAGGATACATAGGTCAATAGTAATTAAGAATAAGTCAAAACACTAACACACAAAACTACACAAGTTGATCAGGATAACACATTAACACTGTATAGTTAGGGGGATGGGAGTGTATGAGAATGAGAATCACAAGGATGAATAAGTTCATGGATATATCTTAAACTTAACTAGGAAGGAGAAATGGTTAGTGGAACTTTTTGGATGCTGCATGCATGAAGTGATGAAGATGGACTGCCGACATGCATGTGCTTGGCACTTTCTTGTTTCCTTTAATTTTTACCTCTTTTAGAAGAAAAGTATATGCTTGTGAGTCATAAAATACTACTAATTGTGGACTATTACTGCTAAGGAAAGAAACAAAGGTTGGTTCGATCAGTTGGTAATTCGATATATATATAACAAAGAAGATTCGAGACTTCTCTATGTGCATTCTTTGTTTTCTTGTTATAAGCTAGCATGCTTAAAATGTGCAGGAAGAGCTCCAATCTAGAACTAGTAGTAAGGTAGGGTTCTCAAGCAATTAATGGAGCCCTCCACTATGGCAAAGATGCATGGACATATGTTAAGAAAATGGAAAAACATATGATCACTTCGGGTTCCTAAGTGAAAAGAAATGGTCTTCATTCAAAGGAGGAGAATATGCATCTTCTTGGTGAATTACGAAGAATGCTGAAAATGGCTATTAGCATATATGTGATGTTTGATGAGTACTAACGATGATATATAAGTTCAATTTATTAATGGTTCCATTATGTCCTTTTACTGTAGTGCAGAATCTCAATCCAAACTTGAGCAAAACATTATGTCCCCCATATTAATTTCCGCTTTCACCTCAGTTCATGAAATATAGCTAGCTCACTCAAAAATAGGACAACTCAAAGGAAGAAATTAAGATCGATGGAGGAAAGAAAAACCTTGATAGTGGTGTATAGTATGCATCCATTTAATTGGCTTTTTTTTGAAAGGTTTAATTGGCTTTTTCAATCTGTTTGTTTTAATAGTGCAGACGAGCTAGCGTTATCACCCTCAATCGTACAAGGTTTCGTCATTCTTTTTAGTAGTAAACCATTAAATTCAAGTTGCAATATAGTACATACTATCTACCAACCCCACATATAGATCCTAACATTGCCTGTTTATGACCATGTTAATGTTTCTTCCTCCTCCTTAATTTGCCCAAAAATTTCCCCATATTGGCATACCACACAGAAGCCAGAAAGCCAGAAACTATAATCTTCCCATTCTCCTTAATTTTGGCAGACTCAAGAAACGAAGAAAAAGAAAGGGCAAACATGTACGCACAACTCGAATCAGCAAAGCAGTTAGGATCAGCGGCTCCAGAAATTAATCCATTCAAGACAGCAAGAGAGGTAAACAACAAGTGGTTGGAGAGGCAAAATATATGAACGAATCGACGAAATTAAACACGAAGCAATCAAGGAGATACAGATACTACTCCTAATTAACAAATTAACATCTGTGTGTGCTAGCTAGCTCGTGTATACTGTATAGTACCTTCTCTTCCGGCCGTCGCGCGGCGAGGACTCCGGCGGCGAGATTCCGAAGACGACGCCGCCGCCTCCGGGAGGGCTGTACGACGCCGACGCGGATCCCACGGCTTCCTGCGCGCTCGCCTCCTCGAAGTCGAACGACTGCTCCCTCTTCAGCCGCGGCGACGCCATTGATTCTTCAGGCCAGCTCGCTCTCTCTCTCTCTCTCTCTCGTCAGCTAGAACAAGAGCTAGCTAGCTGCAAGCCTGCAACGCCTTGCAAGCTGGCTAGCTAGTAGAAGCTGCAGGCAAAGGCGAGATCGAGTGGGAAATGGAGGAGCTAGCCAGCTGCGTCGCTTTCGAGCTGCTCGCCGGAGACTTTAACTTTGGGAGGGGAGCAGGGCTATGGCTATGCTTAATTAGCCACGGCGTGCGGTACAAGCACGGTCAATAGTTTATGGTTTGGTTTTGTTGTCAAGTCAAGAGGCGTTGCTGGGTCTTTTGATATGTTTAATGTTTACAGATATACATTAGATTCGAGAGGATGAATCTGCTGCCCCCTCAAACAATTAATCATGTGCCCTATTATATGGGCCTCAAGCATTGGCCCCCTCTTGACGACTTCTTTTTCCCTGAAATTAACTTAATTTCTTGGTCAGTATGCAATTAGGTTGTACTCTCTCCATCGCATAATATAAGGAATTTTAGGTGGATGTGACACATCCTAGTACAATGAATCTGGACAGACGGTTTGTCCAAATTCATTGTATTAAGATGTATCACATCCCCATCCAAAATCCCAATGTGAAGAGAAATAGATACCGGTTTAGGAACCGGCACATTTGTGGTTCCACAAATTAAAAAAAGCCGGCTCGATGCATCGAGCCGGCACCTCCTCCATCCATAGCAAGAACAAATCATCATCCATCCATTCCATATCCATCCACAGCAAGAACAAATCGTTATTCAATCCAATCCACAACACAAATTACACGAACTATTTGCATGCATCAGAGGTGAAGCAAAAGAAAAAAAAAATGAACAAATCAAAAAGCACAGCGCCTCGCCTGATCCGACCGCCCCCGAGCACCGGTGGGAGTGGCGGCGCCGGATCCAGCCACCCTCGAGCGCCGGTGGCCGGTGGGAAGCACCGGATCTGGAGGAGGGTGACCTGCCCCACGTCGTCGTCGCCCCCAGCTTGGACGTTTCGGTAACCACCACCGCTAGGTAGCACGCGTCAGCCTCCCCTCCCCTCGGATCTAACGAAGGGGAGGGTGCCACCGCCGTGAGGAGGTGCTACCGAGGGGAGGTGAAGGCGCGCCCACGGGAGAAGACTCCACCGCCGCCACCAACTCAGGAAAGGAGGAGGAGGAGGAAGGGAGGAGAGGAGGACGGCGGAGAGGGGAGGAGGAGGGGGACGGTGGAAAGGGGAGGAGAGGGAGTCGGCAGAGAGGAGAGAAAGACGCGAGAGAGAGAGAGGTATGGGAGAGAAGAGAGATGAGTGGAGGAGAGGATAAGGGTCACACACTCGCGCACAATCTTATCCGAGCGGTTGGCTTGCCGGCTCGGCTCGGTTTGATATAGGTGTTAATTTTTAAATAATCCAACACCTATAATATTTTATAGCCGTTGGTTTTTAATTAACCGACACCTATATTGTATTAAAGGTTCTTGTTTTTTTTAGAAAACTGGCACCTATAGTATAGGTGTCGGTTTTACGGTAGAACCAACACATATATTCTGGTAAAGGTGCTGTTTTTTTTTTATTTTCAGTTTGTGGGTGGTGGAAAAAACACTATAGGTGCCGGTTTTAGTTGTTCCGGCACCTATAGTGCCAACTTGTATGTGAATTTTTGTAGTAGTGATAGTCTTTTCTAACGAAATACAAGTGTGAGATCTCATATTGATATACCAGGAAAAAAAACAATACCATAGTATTAGCTAGAAGGCTATGATCGGGAAAGGAAACAAAAATAACAGTCACACCACACACCTGCGACAAAATGAACCCTTTGAGAAACAAACGTGAGCACAACGCCCCAACTACACTAGACTGTCTCTGTCCATGCCTTTGGGTTTGAGAGGGAGAGAACGAGAGACAAGATGGATCCATTCTCCCCCACGCAGACCTGCCAACATAGGCATCTTGTGGCAGTCAGAAGCACCACTGCAAGATAAACAAAAGTCTGAAGGAGAGATTGGCTGGAAATGGTCCTTCGAAAACAAGCCTCTAGGAAGGTCCCGACATCAAGAACATTCTCGTCGCCCACTCTGGTAAACCAGGATGTGGTTTTCACCTGAAGGAAAACACCATGCGAGAGAAAGGAGCCACAACAATGCCCCCAAGAGGTTTACGGTGCCCAAAAGCGTCGCCGCTGTCGACCTCGATTTAGGCCAGGATTTCGCCTATAAACATCCTTCCCTTGCATGTCGTTGTATCCTTGTTGATTCTGTCAACTGCCACCAAACGAACACCTTCAGCGCATGGTTATCGTATTGGCGCCCCACCGCGAGCCAACCCTTGGGAGGATCTATGACCCACAGGAGCGAATACTACACTTTTATCGTGCATGTTGTAGATCCCTATTGTCCATATACACTTTATATTGGATATTTGCACTTCAGATCATATTTGAGTATATGTCAGTTATGGTGTTAATAAATACTCAACAAATAGGTGATAAGTGAAGGGTGACAACTAAATTGATAGGACTAATGTTTTCCTTTCAGTTGTGCAAAGGTTCTACCATCATGATGAGGATAATGGATGGCACCATTGGTTGATCGTCATTAAGCCAAGGACATCATCATATTGAGATGGATGAGTTCAAACTTGTGACGAGAAGACCTCGGTGTAAACATGGTTGAGCAGGATGATCACAAGTATTGATCTTGGCTCAAGTATTGAGCCCAAGTTGGATGGCGTAAGGAAAAGGTATAATGGTGCTAAGAATGTTTTTCTTAGTTTTTTTATCGGTCTCGGTGTTTGGAGTAAAGATAAGGTTGCTAGATAGGTGCCATACTATTAAGAGGTTAATGACTATTGGTATGATCTGAACCATGTGCAAATCGCTCAATCTCAAATGCATGATTGTTTTCACAGATCACTAGACATGCACATTATGGTTTTATCTAGTTTGACTGTGGAGTCTGAGTTGGATGTTGATCCTTCTGAGACTCAACTAGAACCATTGACATGAATATGGTGAGAATAGTTAGATGTGTATCATGCATGACTTGTATGTCTTGTCCACCCGTAATTCTTGTTGGAGTTAGTTTCGTGGAAAAAGAATAAAGTGGATAAGTTTAGGGGTGTCTAGCCAATTGTAGTTAGTTTTCTCAAGTCCCAAACAAAGAGATAAGGGGACGTGTCAAATACGTGTGAGTGGCCTCTTGTGGGTATGTCGAGTGGAGCATCTCTTGATAAAGAGTAAATTACTTGTGTACCCCTGAAAACTCACTCAGTCCCTATTATGCTCCTGAAATTTACCTGATCCATTATATACCCATGAAATTTCAACTTGATCCCTTTCATGTCCCTACCATTACATTTTCCTTCATTTCACTATTACGTTTGGTTGCAAATGTCTTTTTTTTTTGCCCTTAATGCTTTAGGTTTCAATGTAAGCTTGAAAAACGATTGAACATTTTGTTTGAGAGCACAGTATGTGCATTTTATGAAACTAATGAGACTAAATAATTAGTGTAGAAAATTTTGACATAAAATTTGAAAATAAAAACAAATGTAATAAATTAAAATTTTTATTTGAAATTTTAATAGGACAATGGATTTTTTTATCGGGAGCATTCATAAAATTTAAAAATAAATATATTTTTTATTTTATTATCTAAAAATAAATTTTGTGATAAATACTGCATCGCACAACAAATTCATAACTATAATAGTCTCATGTGACAAACTTTTATATTTTTAATAATGTAATTAATAAATTTCTATATTCATGTAAAGGGTAAAATAGTCATTTTTATAGAAATTAGACGGTCAACTAACGGTTAACTGACGGCAGGGGTATGGAAGGGATCAAAATCAAATTTTGGGAGTATGCAAGGAAGTAAGCAAAATTCAGGGGCATAGAAGGGATTAGCTTAAAATTTAGAGGTATAGAACGGATTTTCTCCTTGATAAATGTTGTGATTTTTAGATGTAGTCTTCACATGTTAGATAATTCGTTGAATAAACTTTCCATAGAGTCCAAAAACGTCAAATTCCGACATGTCAACGACTGTTTCCTCTATGCTCCCCCTTTCTCCTCTCTCTCTCTCTCTCTATTTGTGTGTGGCTTGGACGACGGTGAGGACCGGCAAGACCAACATTGAGCTTGATGAAAGAAGAGATGGAGGCGGTGGCAACCTCGTTGGTGGGACATGCAGTAGTCTCATGCAGTCGGAACTAGCCAGACAAGGAGGTTGAAGAGGATGGCGACAACGACACCGACGCTTACGAGGCGAAGACATCTCCCATTGAGGAGGCCGCGCTGCTGTGCCACGTGATGGCGTCATCGTTGAGGGAGAAGGTGTTCAGGCCGACGAGGGACCTGGCTAGGATGTGACGGTGGTGCTAGCGATGGCGACATGGTACAACATCAAGGAGGAGATGGACGCGGAGATGAATGTTGGGCAATGCCGCTCCTCTGCACCCTTCGCTCCTTCTAACCGCAGCACCATTGCTCCCTCCCCCCTCAATTGGTGTCTCTTGACCTCCATCCTTGATTACTTGGCGTAGTGGGATCTAGCCTTGCCAGGATGGATCCTGGCAGCGGCGAGGCAATGGAGTTCCCCTTGTGTCATTGAGCTATAAAAAGCACAAGGAGATGAGGCAGCCCCCACTGCGGTGCTCCCTCGATGCTAGCCTCTCCTCGAACTCCCCTCTCCTAGCGTTTGCAGAGTCGAGAGTACTCACCAGCCACACCACACTATTGGGCAAGAGAGAGAGGAGGAGAAAGAGAAGAAAAAATGGGTTGAAGAAGAGTCGCTGACATGTGGGCTCATATGTTGATTCAGCCTGTTAGGCCATATCAACTCACTACATCTGCGAAAACCACTGTCAAAACCACCGAGAGAGTCAAATTGCACCGGGTTTACTAGTTGGAGAGTCAAGATATCTAGTTTTCTGGTTGAGAAATATGAATTAGGTTGGACCTATATTTGAGAGAGTCAAGGTGGACTTTTTCTGCCAAAAATAACAAATGGGCTCCTAGTGCAAGCAATAAAGCCCTGGCCTATCGTGATGCAAATAGAAATAGATTTAATTTATTCCATATATAAATCACGACATTGAACATGCAAACTTGTATAATCGCATCATACGATCTACACATGTAAACTAGACACTAAAATATAAACAGATCGAATATGCAAATCATTATGAAGCGTACCGAGGGTTGTGGATGTTCGGTTGCACAGCAGAAACAACAGACGGTACCAGGCGTTGAGCGCAACACCCGAGTGGAAGAGGAAGACAAGCCGTGGTGGACAAACAACAGGCAGTTGCACGAAACGCTTTCCAAAAACCTTATTATTGCCTTCTCCCGTGCATGCTGTCGAAGGTGAGGGTTCTGAGGAGCTGCTCTACCCATCGCCGGTGCATGCCAGCAAGTGGGACTGAGTAGACTACGAGCGACGGTGCAATACAACCCTATATTGTTTTTGTGTGGATTATTCAATGTCTTTCAAAAAAAACTAAGTTTCCAAAAACAAACACCGAATTTTGTCACATCTGCGCAAGTGTGCGCAACTAATCTTAGCGAGTCCATTCACGTGCACGCGCCGCATCGCGAGGCAAGCGAGCACACGCATGTCCCTCTAATTCTCACCACCACACATATCTCAGTTGGCTAGGAGAGCACTCGATCTCCTTTTAAAGGAGGTCTCCTTTCATAGAATAAGCAAGATGATAGTAAATATTTCTATGCATGCCATCTCATGAGATAGACTTTTGTAATTTTCTAAAGAATTAATCTTCTAATAGGCTAAGGCCTATCTGTTAATTTCAGCGTAACAATACTAACCTAAGTAGCCCAATTCAACGGTCGTTCTGAACTGTTTTGACTTGCCGTTCTTGATGTTGAACGTAACAAGCCGTTCTTGGATAGAAAAGGTTAGCAAAAACAACATCATGACGCTGCTGGCCACTGGCGCCACGATGGCGGAGCTGATAGCCTGCCGCCCGGTGGGCTCCGGGCGCACCGGTACGCGCACCGGCGCATGTGGCGGCCAGAACGCCCAAGGAAGATGGAGAGCGCTACGCGTCGGACGTACGGCGCGAGACGAAAAAAACGGACGCATCCATGAGCCGTCCGATCCGCGCGCACGCCGTCAACCGTCTGATTCATCAAGAATACATGCATGCCAAACAAATTTTAAACTATTTTTTCTCTTAAATTATATATCCAAATCATGATCCGATTACACTATTAAATTCGTTGCAATAAAATCTTTAAAACAAGACCACACATGGATATATTCCGATGAAAAAACAATTTAGCTTATTATTGAATTATTTTTAAATATTGCACGCTGTTTCACCAAGTATATCGGAATTGTTTCACTAGGTAGATCGAAAATGTTTCAATCGTTTAAATCGGGTGTTGTTTCACCTTATATAAAAACAATGTTTCAGCAAATAGCGAAAGAATGTTTCAAGTCATTGCAACATTTGATCCATACAAAGTGAAACATTATAAATACACTAGGTGAAACATTTTTGGTGGAATAAAAAATAAAACAAATTCCCTTAATAGAGGGTGTCCACAACATGTGGGTGATTTGTTGCAAAAGAATATTTCAATTCACTGCAACATTAAATCTATACATAGTGAAACATTGTGAGTACATTAGGTGAAATATTTTTAGTGGAATAAAAAATGAAACGAATTCCCTTAATAGAGGGTTTCCAAAATATGTGGGTGATTTGTTGTAACTGAATATGTAGTGGGGACACGTGGCAGCACAAGGGTGCGTGTGGGAGAGACGTGGTGGGCCCTGGCGGCTGGCATTCTCTGTGTCCTGAGCGTCCAACGCGAATCACAGGATCGGACGTCCGGGACAAAGCGTTTTCTGAAAGTCTTCGTTGGCCCGACGACTCCAAGGAGAGCGCTACGGCTCGGATGTCCGATATCCCACCAAATATCGGACGCCCAGCCAAGCTCTGAGCGTATGTGCATGTGCATAATGCTGCACTTTATTTTTCACTCCACAATCATGAGGAATCTTTCCATCTGACGTCTCATGTCCCAACAAAAATTGGTTAGTCAAATGTTCCTAGTTGATCATTGAGTGAAACATCAAATTATATATGGTGAAACAAAAAAAATCAGCAACTGAAACATTTAAAAATTTTATGATTTTATGAAACATGATGAAGATACACGTTGAAACTGTCGCTACCACATATAAAACAACTAGTGTTAACGGATTGAAACATTTGTTTTTCTTTTGTCAAAATATAATCATGTGATATCTTGTTGTAAAGATTTAATTACAACGAATACAACAGTGTGATCAGATCATAGATTGGATAATTAGTTTATGAGAAAAATCATTTTAAAGCTCGCAAAAATGCATACATGTATGCATGTATGAGGTGGAGAGAGATGGGAGGGTAGTGGCAAGTATTTCCGTGAATTTTATGAAACACAATAAAAACAGATGCTGAAACATGTTGCTATAACGTATGAAACATAAAGTATTAATGGTTTGAAACATATGTTTTTCTTTAATCGGAATATAATCATGTGATATCTTGTTATAAATATTTAATTCCAATGAATATAACGGTGCAATCGGATTTTAGATCGGATAAGTAGTCTAGGAGAAAAAATATTTTGAAAATTGACACATGCATATGCATGGTTGAAATTAGCAGTTAGTTGATTGCAGATACTCCAACGTGGGAAGCATTGGCATGGTGTCCGATTTTCCTGTCTTGTTCGGACGGCCGATTACAAGCATTCTCTGTGTATTTCATGACGACTGACTAAATCCCGATACTCAATGTTGGATTTACATATAATTAATTCCACTATCACATAATAAGTAAAATATCTGATATGGCACTTAAGTTAAGGGAAAGTCATGTTGTCACTTAAGGGCATATTCAATGGTAGAGACAACTATCGTCTCTTAGACAATACAAGATTATTTAGATATCGTGTCTTTTTAATAGTTGAGACGATAAAGACTCTAACCATTAACTCAAAAAATATTCCTTATATTACTATTCTTTCCTTCTTTTTACCCTCATACAACCATGTTTCCATATTACAGAGGCTAAGAGTCGTTGTTAAGCCATTTGTTACCCATAGCAACGATGTTTTGTTTCTCCTCTTTCTCTTTCTTCCATGTCAGCAATTATTCCTAATTAGTACCGGTAAGAGACTGCTATTAACGACCATTGTGTGCATGTACATGCTCATTCTTTGCATGTAATGTATATGGGTATGAAAAATTATAGAAATTCGATAACATAGATAACTATGAGAGATATCACTATCACAACATGCAAGTTTAAATTCGACCAAAACAAGTTGAAGAAAAATAAGAAATCTGATTACTTGTACTATTCAGGTTATGTGAAACTTACATATAAGTTACACTGTAGTTACATGCAAGTTACAGTGTAATTACATATAAGTTACAGTGTAATTACACTACAATTGTACTATAATTACATCTGTCAAATTTTTGGGGAAAAATTTGTCGACAAATATATAGGTAGTCCCACTTCGGCTAAACGGCTATGTACTGCTCTCTGGGCCCTGGACTATATGGGCTTAGCCGGAGCAAAAAAAAAAAAAAGCCTTGTCAGTGCGAACCCTAGCCGCCGCCATGGCATGGCCATGGATCAATCATCAATCCCATCTCTTTTCTCCTGATCCACGCCACAGATCTGTTCCGTCGCCGTCTGGGCTCTATCTTTCTGGGAAATTTTTATGTCTCCTGTGAAGGCCGTCTGGTAGATCTGTTCGTGTTCGTCCTGTGATCTCTGTTTGGCGCGAGATCTGGATCTGCCCGGCCCTTCCAAGTGTTCAAGTGTTCGTTTTTCTCCTTAAAGGTAACATCTTGCGGCTTGTTCCATCGATTTCTTGCAACATCACAGATGTTTTGCGCCGGCGGAGAAAGGTGACGTCTCGCGGCTTGTTTGTTTCATTGATTTCTGGCAACAATACCACGGATGTTTGCGACGGTGGAGGGATGGGGATGGGGTTCTTGTGTGTTGTGTATATACTTGTGAAGGAACCATGCTTTTTGTTGGGTAAAGTTTAGATCTTTTTGATTTTTGTGAGCACCCATCCCCTCTGCTTTTTCATCTTTTGTATTTCTTTGGTCTCCTCCTGACGAGGTTTACTGTGTTTTTTATAAATCGGTTTTACGGGATGAAACATGTTAAAAGGCTGCTACGTTTGGCATTGATTTTTATTTGTTTGGTTCAGGCGTGCCTCTTGTTAACAGTTCTTATGGCCACACTATTTATACGTTGAGGGAATTTGCTGATTTCACTTTGGTACATCGTCTCTTAGCAATTTTTTGCGCACATCCATCTCTTTGTTACCTCCATAGCTCAAGTTCTACTCAGCAATGTCAACATTTTTGTTCGTAATCAGTGTTGGGTATGAAGTCTTCATCTTTTCATCTTGGTTTTGTAAGCTTCTGTTGCTGTATTTTTTCCTGTTCTCTTGTCATCAGTCTTGCGGGCTGTATTTATTTTGTATTCCTATATGTTGTGATGTTGCTGTCATTTTTATACTCATACGTTGCATTTTTTGTATTGTAGACGAACCGACAGTCACTAAATGGAATTGTATATTGTCGGGCATAATTAAGTTACTGAAGTTTTGGTGAGAAGATAATTGTGGTGAACAGTAGTGTATGCAGAACCATTTTTGAGGAATTGATTAATGAAGCTTTCCAACACACGCCTTAAACCTAAGGTCACATGGGTTAGAACAGTCGATCCATGCGGAATGCAATTATTAATATCTTAGTGATTATCTTGCTTAATAATACAGCATTGAGCAGCAAACGCGAGATTGATCATGAGCCAAGAATTTTGGTAAGCCTGAATTCAGTATTTGTTCTAGGAACACCCCTACAATATTGTGTATAAGTTATTTTTCCTGTTTCGTTCTAAACAAATACAGTTTCGGTACTCCAAAAGAAAGTGGCACTCATGACTCCTCTGGGTTTGAACGTTTCAGCATTCCCTACATGATCAAAGGTACTTTTCTATATTGCGTGGTTGAATTATTATGTTCCAGATTCTAAAATCTTTGATTGCTTGTTTACTTACAATCAGTATTGAATCCTGTTGATCTAACATACTACTTGAAAGGGACTATATCTTTTATCTCATAGATATAAAGTAACTTTAAGCCATAATACACTATTTAAACTGTGAAAAGTCAAGATTTTACGGACTGTATCTCTGTGAAGATAACATTATGTAAGTTTCTGTCAAATTGACCACCTTAGGATAAAGAAAACAAAGCAATGGATTTTCGCATGCCATGTGTTTGTTTTTGTTTTGCCATGTCCAGACTGTCGCTTGTTTATTTATTGATGGGTCTACAATCGTGCTTTGCTAGGATAGGTAGTCATTTTGTCTGGAAGTTGGTGTGTTTGGTCTTTTTTTATATGTTTAAGATGACGCTAGACACGAGTAGAAGGATTACAGGTCTAGTTAGTGCTTATGTATGCCTTAGATGAAGCCTAAGGCAGCGGTGCCTATGGTACCAACTTGACCAGGGTCTTCCAAGCAATCCAAGCGAATGGCTTAAAAGAATGACAATAACAGTGTGATATAACATCATTAGAGCCCCTATGGAAGGTAAGGCCACCAGATGACCCTATTGGCTTGGAAGGCCACCAAATGCCAAATCACATCAGTTTCTTTGGTATGTGGACTTTTAGAACTCTGTTGCTTCTATTAACCTAGATGCTAAACCAATCAATATACCTAATAGTAGTAAACTAAATAAGTATCCTACCATACTTGTTGCATGTACGAAGAGAGCATACTAAAGATAGTTATGGGCACCTCTAAACAGAACACAATCATTTGCAAGATATAAATAAAAAAAGTAGTGGCTAACCTATTCAGAAAGATACATAGAAAGCATAAGATTAGTTCTTAGAAAGAGATCTTAAGGATTTTTGAACCATTTGGGGACTGAATGAGCCCACAGAATTTCATCATGGAACTGAGCATAACCATGTTAGTTACAGATCCTTTTGAAGTAGTCAATAAGAACCATGCTAGTTTATAGATCCTTTTTACGGTTCTGACATGTTTACAGATAGTGTAGATCTGGAGCCTTTCTTATCAGATGTCACGAATCTGTCCCAAATTTTTACAGATAGTGTAGATCTGGAGCCTTTCTTATCAGATGTCACGAATCTGTCCCAAATTTTTAAGTATTACCTGCAATGAAAAAAAGAATTGTTATATGCTTGTGAAAAAGGTTCACTTGGTGTGCCTTTTTGTGCGTAATGAAAGATAGCAACTAATTGTGATTATTTGTTTGTTAGCAAGTGATTCTGATTATTCATTCTTAAATTTTGGTTTATATGCTTCAGCCTAAGGTCACTTGGATTAGAACATTAGATCCATGCGAAGTGCAATTAATATATACTTCCTCCGTTTCACAATGTAAGTCATTCTAGCATTTCCCACATTCATATTGATGTTAATGAATCTAGATAGATATATATGTCTAGATTCATTAACATCAATATGAATCTAAGAAATGCTAGAATGACTTACATTGTGAAACGGAGGAAGTAGTGATTATCTTGCTTGATCAACACAACATTGAATAACAATAGGAAGATTCATCATGAGTATGTAATGTGCTTTTGTTTAGTGGTTTTGAGGATGCAAGTGGGTAGTCCCGCTACCCGCATAAAAACTCGCTTGCTAGTTCATTTCCTACATGGTAGTACAAAATTTAGAAGAAAAAATGAACTAAAAGTGAGATAAGCGGGCTAAAAAAACCCGCTTGCCTGCCCTGCTTGCATCCTACTGGTTATCTGATCGCTGACTGATCCTGATCGCCAAGGGACTGATCAGGATGAATAATCATCGACCAGCCTCGATTAATCGACCTGATCGGTACTGTGTATACCAGAACCTATATTCTATATAGTGTAGAGTATAAAGCAATCACAGTACTATCAACAGATGGCAAGATTGCCACTTACTTGCCTAAAGCAATCACAGTATAAAGCAAACAGCAGTAGTAGTACATATTCACATGTGCTAAACCCTAAGACTTGTTCTAGAAGTGATTGATAGGTGCTCACATTAGTCAGGGGACCGATCAGGATAATCGTGATTTGTCGGACGATCAGATAACCATAGACTGAATTCAATATTCATTCTTGCCTGTCGAAATATCCCCATAATATTGTGTTTTGTAACTTGTTCCTAATGACATCATGATTTGGACGTGTCTGCATAGTGTCTGTTAATGCTTGTTTCCTTACAATCAGTATAGAATGTTGTTGAACTAACATGACTAGAAAGATGTCTCCATATTACATCTCTTAGCTGTAAAGTAACTGAAAAAAACAACAATACACTATTTAAGCCGTAATTATGTCAAAGGTTTAAGGCGCTGTATCTTTGTGAAGATAACACTGAAATGTTCAGTCATTGTCTTATAATGTGGAACAGAGGGAGTATAACTAATTAAAATTTAAGCTGCTATTCAAAATTCTTGTGAAAAATAGAACTAGGACTGATTTTCTGAAATGTAGTACTACTAAGATCGCGATGCTTTCTTTTGTATTGATATGTCAGTATTAAGAATCCATAGAAGCATTCTCTGTATATACCAGTAATGTGCATGTAATGCTCAACCCAAACATTTGATACAGTAACAGTGTGTTAATTTAATTATTCATTCATCTTTAACGCCATCAATGTTATTAACTACCGTTATTCAATTTTTTAGAGTAACATTCTGTTAATCTTCATTTTTAGATACTCGATGCAATATCGAGAATACTGATCGACAAGGATTAAAGTTAATGCTATCCTTCATCCGCATTCCTTAGTTTTTCCAGGGTTCTCTTGAGGGTGCATGGATTAGTAAATCCTGTACCTTGCGGTGGGCTTATTGGCCCCTGCGGCCCCTGTTTTGGTAGTTGTTTTCCCTGGGTGGGTTGATGTTGCGTTGCTGACCTAGCGCACGAGCGGCCCGCCGCTTGTGCCCGCGACGACCTCCGGTGCCTTGGCGCAGCTCTGCTCCTGCAGCCAGTCCTGCTGCTAGTGTTTCTCCTTCATCAAGGTCACTGTGGTCCCGCCTGATGTGTCCCAGGATGTAATCCATATTGAAGTCCCCCACTAGAGAGCATCCTGCCACGGTGCACTTGTAGCGATGGCGATGGTACGCGTCCATAGCTTGTCCTGCAATCAAGGAGGAACAAAGAAATAATGTCAGGGTGTGAAATTTTCATGGCGAAATGGTAAGTTACATGTTTATTTTTTTAAAAAAATCGGCAGTTATCATGAAATCGGTGTATAGTAAATGCTACCTGATTCAGATTTAAGCAAAGCGTTCCATTAAAGCAGAATCTAACCATTTCATGAAATCTGTGTAAAGTAAATCCTACCTGATTCAGATTTAAGCAAAACATTACATCAGATTTTGCTTCAGATTCCCTGAGTGCAATCTAACCTTTGTGGTAATTGCATCAAAACAAACATTACATCAGATTTTGCTTCAGATTCCCTGAGTGCAATCTAAATTGCATCAAAACGTTGAATCCACTATAGTAGTGCATTACATATTTCAGATCGATGTAAAAAAAAAATTCCATAAATCATTTGCTTCATTTCGATGTCGAAATCGAATAATTTCAGAGTAAAACCCTAGTACATGTTAATATTTCAATCGTACATGCGGATGTAAATTGTTGCGAAACCTATATTTTTATCGTACAGGAAATGGTCAATATCTCCTGCAAATCCAGCAAATCGGCAACGTCATTATCTACAGCAACTAATCAGCGGGAGAAATTGGTTCAAACCGGTCGAGATCTACATGAGTATGAATACCCCAGCCAATCGAATACCCCACCCAATCTAAACCATAAGCAAAATCAACAGAAAATGAATCGTAATCGAATTAAATCAGCAAAACCGTTGCATCTCGGCCAACGCCCAAAGCCCTAACAGATCCGTGAACGGCAAAATCAACAGAAAATAAATCGAATCAAATCAGCAAAACCGTTGCATCTGGGCCAACGCCCTAAGCCCTAACAGATCCGTGAACAGGGGGAGTCGTTGAAGCGCAACAGCAACAAACGCAACAGATCGGTGAGCCCTAACAGATTGGAACGGATCCGTGAACATGGGGAATCGTCTCCTCGAAGCGCAACAGCAACAGATTGGAACGGGCTGAAATTGGTACGGCGCTGGCTCACCTGGCTGCTGGTGCTC
>CM020180.1:33062982-33089944 GCA_009805545.1 Oryza longistaminata | reverse complement strand
AGATGGATCCGATTTTCTTTTCAGGGATTAAAAAATCATTAAATAAATAAATCTATTTACAATTTATATTAAATTGAAAAACCAATTTACCAAGCGAAATAAATGTGGAATTAAAATTCCTTTAAAAAATCATTGTTGGGGATATTTCGTAAATAATTCTCCATGCCTTAAAAAAACTCTGGAATTTTTCGTGAATTTTCAGAGCTAAATACATAATTTAATATTACAAACTCCCTTTCAATAATTAATTAAATAGAAAAAACAAAATGAAAATCCAATCTCATGCTATGGGCCGTTCTGGCCAAGTCCATATTTCCTCCCCGCACAGCCCGTTCCCTCCTCCCTCTCGGACCGCTTCTCTTCCTCTCCCTCGGCTTGCTTGCCTCCTCCCTCTCTCACGAAGTCCACTTTGCCTAAACCTCTGAAATTAAACTATTTTCTAATCGTACATCATGCCGATTCTTATGCTTCTAATAATGTCCTAAACTTAGGAAAATCATAATTAGATGTGACCACCTAAAACTAACTGCATAAAATCCCTCCCTGGTATTAATTTCTTTTGTGGTTTTCATTTGAAAATGATCATGTTAAATTGAGGTATTTCTTGATTGGATTTTATTTTCGAAATATCAACCTTCTTTTGACTAAAAATTATTTATAAAATTTATTTAAAAACAGTTTTACTTTTATGAATTATGATTCAAGAATCCCTCCAATATAACCCATGAACCCTAAACCAAAGTAAATCCCAATTTATTGGAATTAATTGTTGACCCATCCTTTGATTTTAAATCTGTCCTTAATTCTCGATCGAAATATCTAAATTCCTCCTTTTGATCTAGCCGCCAATTTAATTCATGTGGCTTGATTTCCTCTTCGGCATAAGAATAGTATTACTACAAATATTGTGAATAATTGCTTTTGTGCCAAAGAAAATAGTTTTCAATTTTAATCCTTTTTACCCCAAAATTCCAATCTCCATTTAGACACAAATAATTCTCTAAAATTCATACCACCTATATTAGGGCTCAAATCCTATTTATTTTCCTTCACCTATTTTCGTACCACAATCCCAAAAATATATCCATATTAGGAGCCTTATTATTTATGGTGTTGAATATTCCTATTTCTTATTTGAATGTTCCAAATAAATTCCATTATATTCCATCTCTAAAAGCATTGCACTCAAATAAACTATAAAATATTTCTTTTGGAAATTATCTCCAAATATAAATTCCTTTCAAATATATTCATCCAAATTTCCTTCAAAAATTTCAAAAAATATTCACTTCTATGGCTAAAAATACATTAATCCGGCACGTTCCTTTCTCAGCCCATCAACTAACTCTAACTGGCCACCCTCTCTCCCCTTCGGCCCAAGTCGAACCCAGCCCAGCCGAGCTGAGGCAGCCGCTCCTTTCTCCTCCCTGTCCCCGCTGTATCGAGCCGGAGCGCCGTCCGCGTCTGCCTTGTTCCTCCTCCTCCTCGCCATTACCGCCGCCCAACTCCACTGCAGCCGCCACGTGTGCGCCCACCATGGCCGGCCAATGGATAGACAAGGCCATCACTGTGCTCCTCTTTTCCACGTCGCCGCCGCCATGGCCAAATCTCCCTCCTCTGCAAACCACCTCAAGCAACCGACCTCCGCCGTCTATAAATAGCCGGAGAAGTCCCTTTTCCCTCCACACATCAAGCCCTCTCTCTCTCTCTCTCTCTCTCTTGCCATGGCAAGCCACCACCGGCCACGGGCCGATCTCCCTCACCGGAGCCCCTCTAGCTGAATCCTCGCATCGTCTGCTTTGCCTCGACGAGGAGAAACCCATTTTCCTAGTTTCCCCTCCCTTTCCCCCTCCGAAAACAACCCACTACCGCCACCACTATAGCCGCCGGAGCCGAGCTCCTCCACCCGCCGTTCCGGCCACCCTCCTCTGCCGGCCACCACTCTCCCCGGATGCGGCGGTGAGCGGGAACACGCTTGGCTGCCACCGTCAAGCCATTCAGTCACTGGAGCACCACGCCCTGTCACTCTCCCTCTCTGTTGTTGCTCGACCTGGGGAAGAAAAGAGAAGAGAAAAGAAGAGAAGAAAAAAGAAAGAGAAGGTACTGACTGGTGGGCCCCTTTACAGTAACTTTTCCTATTTTCTCTACTTAATATAAAAACCTATTCTTTAGAAGCCCATATCTTCTAAATTGCGGATCCGATTCCGTTAAATTTAAACCTAAATTTATCTAAATTCAAATTCTAAATTACCGATCCACCAAAATTTGGACCTAAATTCCGCCGTCATCCAAACTCCATACTAACTACAATATCAATCACTAAGACGCAACCAAAACAATCGTATTCTTTCAAAAAAAAAACAATCGTATGGTTGCAGTTGGATCAACAACTTAATTCGTAGTTATCTCAACTCACCGAATGATCGAGCCACTTATCATATGGATCACCCGATGAAAATAAAGACTTCGCGACCTTATATTTGCCTTCCAGGAAGCCCAAAATTCTACCCAATGTGAATATACCACAAAGCTATTTATAGTCTAATGGTTACAGGCCTTGCAACCTAAGCTAACTGATTGCCTTATTTTCCATCTGTCCCACTAACTGAGAAATGCAATCTTACAGAAATGCAATGGCAAAAAAAAAAAAGGAGCGAAAATAGATATCATCTGTCTCATGCCTTCTGTTCTGTGGTCAAATCACCCCATCTGACGTTGTACTTTGCTGCAAGGTAGTGAGCCCCTACAGGACCGCGGCTTCCATAAGGGTATAGCTCAGGGGCTATCCGCTTCTCTTCCAGCTCCTTGGAATGGGAGTGAAGAGCTCCCATGCGGCATCCAACTCATCAGAACGGATAAAAAGCCTTCGCTCTCCTTCAATGGCATCAAGTAAGAGCCTCTCATAAGCATCTGGTATCTCCTTGGAGTACCTGAGGCAAAAGTTCAATTTATACAAGTGTAGCAAGATACAATAAGCACTCCAAAGTACCAGATTGCTGAATGATACTAACAGATTACTAAGGAAATGATTGAGATGATACATCATGTGCCACGGTGTGATTGAAGACAGAACTCAGAAGCGTGCTAAGGCTCGAAACAAGAACTCAAAAAGGGCATACAAATAAATAAATTATGAGATATAGCAGGAGATAAAACTTCCCGTTTAGTATTTGCTACTAGGACCACAACTACTAAAAACCAATTCGACCTAACTTAAATATCTAGTGAAGTATATACTCAATTTTCTTGGAACCAAAAAAAAAAAACATCTTGGATACAAATGTAAAAAAGAAGGAAAATTAACCTTACCTTGCTGCATAGTGAAGATTCAAATTACTTCTATCTAGTCTCATACCAAGACCAGGAATTTTGTTGTTAATCTTCAAGTAGATGCTTCATCAGGTTGCACACGTATGACAAGTTCATTAGTGGCTGTATCAAGATCAGTCCCAAAACTCCTCTTATAAAGATTACCAGGAACATGTCGGAACTGTACTCTAATCTCAGCCCTGGAATTCATATATTTTCCATGTAAGAGAACAAGCAAAGGATCTTTTACATACAAAATAATCCATAAGATCTTTTTATGGTATGTACCCTAATTAATTAATAGAAGTAGTGCTCATATTTAATATTTACTTGATTTTGTCTAAAAAGTAGATCAAATGTAATACATAATAAAATCTTTACAAATGTAGAAAACGTTTTATCAAATTAATCTAACTGCAGAACTTAAAAAATAACAAATAATAAGACACAAATAGAAACAAAACAGAAACAAGAATCACCTTCAGGATATTAATTCAAAAACTCCCCAAACTCTTATTAAATGCACTAAACGGGAAGATGTTGTGGCACTGGTTAGAGTCATATAGTAAGGTGTGATTTGTGATGACAACTATTTCTATTGATACATACCCTTTTGTATGTAAAGCCTTCCCAGCTTTCATAAGAAAAGGAACTCCATCCCATCTAGCATTATTTATGAAAAGTGCAGCTGCAGCAAATGTTGGGGTTACACTATCCTTGGGCACCGTCTTATCTTCAGTGTATCCAGGGTATGTGGTACCACCCTTTGTATGACTTTTGTACTGTCCTATCACCACATCTTCCAGTTGCAGGGGCTTCATGGAACGCAGAACTTTAACCTGGATGAAAATATAAAGCAATATAACATGATCAATAAATGGTGATTTTATGTGTAAATTTATCTGACATACAGCACTGGTAACAAGATCAATGTGTCATACTTGAAAGTATACAACACATGTAAGAAACATCTTAAATGAAAGAATTAAAGTGGGTCACCCTCCCTAATTTGGTACATCTGCCTGCCGTATGATGATTATTGAAGGAGCGGGCACAAACCTTTTCGTTTCTTATGTCCTCTGCCTCCAAGCTAACAGGAGTTTCCATTGCAAATAGGGCTAGTATCTGAAGAAGATGATTCTGCATTATGTCACGGATAATACCATACCTATCAAAGTACCTGTGCAATTCAACAATAAAATGAGAGACAATCCTAGGGAACTAAGGTTATATCATAAAAGAACCAACAAAATCATACCCTCCTCGTCCTTCAGTGCCGAAATCCTCTGAGAATATCAGCTGCACATTCCTTATATACTGCCTTGACCATAGAGGTTCAAAAACAAGATTTGAGAAGCGAAGGACAGACAGGTTCTCCACTAGTTCCTTTCCCAAGTAGTGGTCAATCCTGCATAATAAGTTGAAAGGAACATAACAAGCATAATTATCTCTGTGAAATGAATAATCATGAACCTAGATTTATATGTTAATTTAGAATATATATTCTGATGAACACAATCTCAAATACTAGAAGCATGTACCACCTGAAGATTTGGTCCTCTACCAGGTACTGCTTCAGACCCCTTGTTAATGCAGAAGATGAATCTGAGTCACGACCAAAAGGTTTCTCAACAATTACCCTTGTCCAACCATTCCCAGATGATGCTGATTTGCTTGCACATTTTACAACATCAAGGAATATATTTGGTGGTATTGACAAGTAGAAAAGACGGTTAGAAACTCTGGAACCCTGCAGATGAAGTACAAGAATTCATTCAGATTGTCAAATTTAAAATGGCCATGGGCATGCATGAATTTAAGCTCTTCTTGGCATAGAGGCAGATCACTATAGTCTGGATTGGAGCAACTGCATTTAGCAATTATGGTGTTTCGCTAATTGCTTTTCTTCTAACCCAGGTTGTAAAAAGAAACTATTCTGCTTCAAAAGGCAACCCACAAAATAATGGTTGGATAGCTGAATTTGTCTAATCTTAGATTTCTCAAATAAGCTACACTATTATGCACAGATGCTTTTCCGCAGCAACTTAAAGAATAAGCACAAGAAAGCAATTTCTGCTTTTCAGAAGTGGAGAGTAACCCACAAATGCTTTTCTGATTTAGATCCTAGCTAATTGGATCCTGTTTTGCAATGTTTCTCTCTGCATTCAATGTGTCAAAAATTTGCTGGTGCTTTCTCAACAGACTAGTGTATTTACAGTCTAGGGATAATACATCTTTAGATATTAATGCTCATTAAAAAAAGTAGTAAGATTATGTAACTGAAAAGCAGGATCTATGAAGAATTTATCCAAACAAAAATAAATAATGTTACCATATGATTTTTTTTCTTAGAAGCACGATTAATGACTCATTCTTGTTTTAACATGAAGTGCATATACAAACCTCATGTTGTTTCAGCTTCTTGTCAAGGTCCATGAAATGCTCCTCTGAATCATATTGGCCTGAATGATAGAAGCATCTCTTTAAAAACTCTTCCATCTTCTCATTACAGTTTTCCCTGGAAAGAAAGAATAGTTTCAAGCATCACTGATGAAAATGTATGCACAAAGGCTCCATTTACCTAAGGATGTTAAGAATTATGGTCAATAAGTCCAGCCTAGTTAAGCACCTTTTATCTATTCTGCATGTCAGTGTTTTGCTGACCATGTTTCTCAATTCAGCATCTGTCATCTTGCTGCGTGCATATCCGAAGATAGTGAAATGCTAAGAAAGAAAAATACTCTCCCTTAGATTTAACAAGAGTAGCTGAAATGATATCATAAGTTTGGAGCATATTTACACAAACCTTTGGAAGACAATCTTCATAGTATAGAGCAAAAAGTGCAGGAAATATCTTCTTCTTGGCAAGGTCACCAGATGCTCCGACTACAGTGATACTAACAGTGGAGTCATCATTTTCTGATATAGGGCTCAAGTCTTCAAAATCATCTAAAATGATTTCTGAAGGTGAGCCATTTTCCACCTTTGATTGGGAAGCACTTCTGGCAGCTTTCTCCAGACCAGCATCCTTGGCACCTTGCACTATTGATAGGTATAAGATAAGTAATGATAGCTATTTGACGAACTTCATCACATGAAATACCCACTATGTGCTGGAAGTTTCAGATGAATTTTCACGTGCAGTATTAATGTTCATGAATGAGCTTTGCTTGAACGGTACTGTAGCAGAACAGTTTCAGCCTTAAGATAAGATCGCACAATTATCGCCCCCCATTAATTTAGGGATTAATAAGGATCAAATCATCATATCTGTAGGATGGGATTGTATCTACATTCGTTAAACAAGCAAAAGAGGAATAAACATAGTCCTTAAAGTCCAGTTCTATTCTAAATATGTTCCTCCCAGACTGATGCTCTCCTTCACCTAGTGCAGTTCTACTTCAAGTGACCTTACAGTAATCTAACATTCATCCAACTGCTGCTTCACCAATCACAACCCATAGCATGCAGAAAGGGTTACGATCCCCAGAAGACCATTGACTTCAAAATACAACTACCTAGGGTTCTCAACCTTCAATGGCAATTCTTCAAGGAGAGATGAGCCGAGCAGTGGCGGTGGAGTTGTGAATATATAAACCTTTTTTTTCTGAATGAACAATGATGTCATCTTGTTAAAAAAAAAACACGAGTAAATTTCAGAAAACTGCAACTATAGTGATAAAACTATCAGTATGCTACTTTCTCCGTTTCATAATGTAAGTCATTCTAGCATTTCCCACATTCATATTGTTGTTAATGAATCTAGATAGATATATATGTCTAGATTCATTAACATCAATATGAATGTGGGAAATGCTAGAATGACTTGCATTGTGAAACGGAGGGAGTACAATATTAACGACCTATTTCAGTTTGCTGCAACGATGGCGTGGTAAATTATCACAACTCTGCAACTTTTACATGGCCCAAGCTTACTATTGTCACCTACATGTCCTGTAGTAGCATACCACATAAAAGTTGCAGTTTTCCCACTGAAATATATTGCTAATGTTGCAGCAAACTGATAGTTTTGTCACTATAGTTGCAGTTTTCTGAAATTTATGATGCCACGATGCTGACAGACACTTAAAACATAGCATATATGAATTCTGCAACTAATGCACTATGCTCATAATGTTGTGTTCTGGAAAACATTTCAAGAATTGGTGGAAATAAACCTTAAACATATCAGAAAAAAGGAATTAACTACTTGAAATGGTATCACTCAGACCTATTTCATCACATATGGCGTTTCTTTTTACAAGAATTACTGCATGACCACTAATTACGGCTCTAAAATAAGATAACGGCCGCAATTTGGCAGCAACAAGGCTTGTTTCCGCATAGCCAATTAGCCATTACATTTGCATCTGGCACTGCGAGGAGATGAATATCATCATAGAAACTGATGCGATACGGCGGATAGGATGCGATGCGGCGGATAGGGATACAAGGCAAACGAATCAGCAAGTCAGCCCACGAAGGATGCGAGGAGCAACCCAAAAGGGGGCGGGTGTCCCCTCGATTTTCAAAAACGACAGACGAAGGGTCAAAGGCGGAGACGAGCAAATGAACTAAGAAGCAGGAAGGAAGGGAAAAGGAAAGGGGACCCGACCTCCCGTAGTGGCGACGGCGGCGACGCGCCACCCGAGCGCGACCGCTCTACGGAGGCCGCATCTCGCAAAGGAGAGCGCCGCCGGCGGAGCCGCCGATGCCAATCCTCGTCGTACGGCGCCGGCGGCCGGGGAGCACCTCATGCAGGAGAGCGCCATGCCTGTATGCCTTCCTCCTGGAGGAAGGAAGAGCGGATGCAAGCCGGCAGGAGGAGGAGGATGGAGGCGAAGGCGAGGGGGGAGGAGGGGAGACGGGTGGGTTTTATCGGGGATATCGACGAAGTCTAGCCGCCAACAGGACAAGAAGAAGAGGGAGGGGGCTCTTGAGATCGCCGAGGGACAAGGCTGGGATTACGTGGAATAACAATAATATTAGCAGCGGGACGGGAGCGAGCGTCGTAGTTGGTGGGGTGCGGTGGCTGCTGGCCCGATCGGGGGCGGGGGCCAAAAGCGCACGGTATATTGTGTGGCCTTTTCGCCCCGCTGGGCAGCCGCGGTTGGCTTTGCTCGGCTGACCCTGACGAGCTGTGTGCTTTGCTCTTGTGGGTCGTCGTGGCTCTATTAGCACTGATGCAGTCGGCTTCCCTCCAGTTCCAGTTGGAATTCAATCGGCACGTGGAGTGGAAATGGAATGATGGATGATGAATATTGATGATGATGATGGTGTTGGCCTCTTGGTTTCGCTAGACTAATTGTTGGGTCTGCCACCGTGACTGCCGCGAGCTGCCAAATTGCTACAACGTTTCTGTTAGTTTGTTGTTTTTTCTTTCTTACAAGTTTTTAGTTCGATAACCTCGGAAAAAACGTGAGCCGGAACAGTGGATTCTGAAAAAAAAATTAGAAAAACAACTAGAATTTCTATAGTCTAGTAGTTTCTTTTCAAGAGAGTTAGTTTTATTGATTAAACGGAATGATTATAACCGCAGACTCCCTCCCCACGTCATTCCTAGGGCAGGGCGACCCCTCCACCCCCGCCTCTACGCTATCTCCTCCTCCTCCCGCCTCACCACTGCTCGAGTAGCCGCCAAAAACGTGTAGGTGTAAGGACCTGATTTTTATTCTTAATAATTAATAATCCTTGAATTAAATATTTGATAAATCATATGTTGATTTTACAAAAGTAGGATGGACGTTGCTGCCAGATGTGGACTACTTGTCAATAGCGTCGCTGTGGACGCTTCCAAACAGCGTCCAATCTGATACTCTGCTGACTACTGTTCCACTGTTCTAGTATGAAAGGGAAGTAAACAGCGATAAAAAACAAAATCGATCTTATCCGGCGTCCCGCCCGCAATCTCTTTGTGCAGCAGGCATCGGACCCAATGTCGTGGCGGGGTTAGGTCGAGGTGCCGCTGCCACCCCCCTCCTCGATCTGGGGGGCTGCAGACGCCCCTCACCTCTATCTCCCAGGAGGCGGCCACCGTCTGTGGTCCTCCTCCCCAACTATTGCGGCGATGTCCATCTCGACCGTTGTAGCAGTTCGTTTTCACGCTGTCCATCCCGACGCGTGTAGCAGTTCTCTTCACGCTTTGAGGTTGTTGCCGCCGTCTGTTGGCCGAGCCCGCTGTCCCTCACCAACTCACCATGGCGGTTCACATCTGTTTTTCTTTTTGCCAGTGTCCTTTCTAATCCGACTCCTTCAGTTTGTTTTTTTTTTTACTGAAGCTTCCATTACTGAGTAGTTCAGATTCATGGGCGCTAAGTTTATGTAGGAGTAATTTCAATTAACAGTTAACATTACCGCCCATAAAATTCATGAATAACACCTGCATCGAATCATTGATGGATCTTGCTGTCCATCTCTTTTTTGTTATTAGCTAGGAGTAGTAAGCAAATTTTTACAACTACTACTGCAAAACTGGGCCATGATAAATAAATTTTAGATGCTACTCAAAACGACACTCTCCAAATATAATGTAATCCTCACCTGAAGAATCTTGGTAGCCGTTTAAAAAAAAGTTCAGGATGTGGACGCCGTTCCAAACAACGTCCCAACCTGGACGTGGAGCGCAACAGCATCCAAGCCTGGACGCTACAACCAATAGCCCTTCTTATTTTGATAAATCCCAGCTTCCAATTACTGATATTTAATTTAATATAATTAATTATTACATATAAAAAAAAATTGGTGTAAGGACAGCAGCGATGGGCCTTCCCCCTTCTCCATGGAGGCCTTGGAGGTTGGAGCCCACGACCAATCCCAGGGCGGCGACGGCTACGATGGTGGTGGGCTGGAGCTAGCGTGCCCTCGCCGAGCTCTAGCCATCGGCGGCAAGGCGAGGGTGCCTAGCACAGATCTGGCTAGGAGGGGCGATCGCGATGACCATGGTGGCGGGCTAGACCTAACGCCGGAGAATGAGGTTAGTTGCCGCAGATTCAGGCCTCCATGCTATCGCCGCCTAGGACCGTGTGTAGAGAAGCCTGGTAAGGCGACGACGGCGACTCCCGTGCAGCCAAAGGGAAGGATGCAGATGGATCTGGCGCCTCTCTGCCAGATCCGCCGGAGAGCGGCCACGCGGGCCGGTGGGGGCAGCGCGAAGATGGTGTGTGGCTTGGTGGGGGCGGCTTCGAGTCCTACAATGACGACTCGGTGGCCACGACATCGACAATAGTGTGGCCAGTGATATTGATGACAAGGAGGGACACCCTCACGCGGGGTGCCTAGTGGCTAGTTGCCTTGCAACAAGGCTTATTAACGCATGGAGCATAGGTGGTGGGTGTCGTGTAGAGGTGAGAGGCTGGCTGCGGGAGCGTTGATGTGCTGAGGTTCCGGCGGAGGGCGTTGGCACAATGGCTGTAGAAGTCGGAGGCCCAAAGGGCCTTCCCCACAATCGAAGGCGTTTAGTGGAGTTCACGTGTTGGCGAAGGTTGTTGTGGTGGGAGTGCTAGGGTTGCGGCATTGGGAGGGATGGGAGCTCCGAACAAAGCTAGGTAGGAGGTCATCTTCCTTGTTGGCAATAACTGTGCCTTTGGGCGTCACATCGCCCCTTGGGGGCTTTGTCGTGAAACCTCCCTCTTCCTCTCCCTAGCAAGACACTCCTGTTGAAAACCAGGTCCAATCCCTTGGACGGGTGGCGGGTGGCGCTCCTAGCATCGTGACCTCCCTAGAGGCGTTGTCTAGGAGGTCATGTTTCTATCTCTTCTCAGCTTCATTTTGTTAGACGTTCGGCGACCCTCTTGGAAGTCACCTTCAGGGTTGCGCGGGGACGAGTGGATCTTCTTTTCTCTCGCCCTGCCCCTCGTCGATCCATTTTTTGGGGACGATTGGAAGTTCGTTGTCGGTTAGTATCTTGGAGTTGAGGTAGGGAACGGCACCTATGCCCCATTTTAGAGTTGCGGTGACTGACCACACATATACGGTGGTCGGCTCGGTGTCAGTTCCTTTCTCAAGTTGGTGGTTAGGGTCTGTTGACGAGAAATCCGCACTCGGCCGACGTATTGGTCTATGTTGGCGCGAACTAAGTTGACGAACACAACGGCCTGGAAATCGCTTAGCTCCAGTGCTGGTCCAAAAGGTCGATGAGATGCGGGCGTGCCATTCAGTTTGATCCTGCAACTGACAAGATATACAAATAGCATATCAATGACCCGATCGGCTGACAAGCCGATGGAGTAATTCCAACCGATGCCGATACCAGTCGATAGCAATAGGATTTTGAGCTATCGGCTATATGGTTGATGTATAATCTGACACTTATGTAAATAAAGACAATCGGCTGATGATAATGTAACCAAACAATAATATAATCCAGTAGAAACCCATTGGCTAACAATATGATAGAATAAGCACTGACCTAAAGTTAAAACATACATCGGATGAAGTACGATGTCATTAAATCCAAATGATTAGATAAACAATGAAACTTTGTTGCGATTGGCTAAATCCAACTGGTATGTAATCCTTATAAGCCGATGTAACGTCCAGATAACTCATCGGCTGAAACTCTGATGAAACCCTTATTGGCAATCAAAAGGCAGGCTAGAGATTATGGCTCTAAGCGCGACTAGGGCTGATGCGGTGCAAAGTATGAAAAGAAACATAATATCTAGACAATCAAGCCCTTGACTGATTTTCAGGGTGGTCGATACCTTAGCTAATCTAATCTGGTAAAGCAATTTAGCCGGTACCGGCATAAACCCTAAAACGAATCTTAGTCGATACAAATAAATTGAACTAACAAACTAGATTAGCTAAGATATATGATAGATAGTGTCGAAGCCCTAGCCCCGCTGATGCAAACAACCATGACAAGTATAAACTCCTCGAAAAAGTAGAAAAGTAAAAAGGGTGATGATGCGCCAAATTTGTATTGATCGTGGAGAATAGTTTACATTGACCCCGGGTGCACATATTTATACCCATGGGTGGATACTAATCCTTGTCGGACAAGAAAGAAACTTTCCTAAAGATAAAAAGAAAACATAAAGTCCTTATCGGACACTAAACACACTTTTCTAAAATTAAAAGGAATCTAACATACTCTTCCTAACTAATAGAGAAATTGCCATGCCGCATCCTCCTTGAACTCGGTCACTTCTGGAAATACTTCCTTTAGTGGATTAATTTCCTTAACCGAATATAACAAGAATCCGACTATTGCCGACTTGATAATTCTCATCGGCCGATTCTAGGACTCTGAAGCCGATACTGACTCTAGGCCGATGGTGACTTCGGGGCTTACCAAATTTCACTGTTAACAGGATCGTCAGTTTCATGTTGGTGTGCCTTTTCTTTTCTTTCCTGGTTGTAGCCTCCCAAGGTTGTAATCTTGTAGTTTTTTTCATGCTATATCAATATGAAACCTCACACCTGTCTGGTGTGGTTTGTTCCTAAAAAATATGTTTAGTTCTTTTGGTTAATTGCGCTATTTCATGAGTTAGTCTAGTTTATCTCTCTTCTAATACGATTAAGACATACCTAAGTAAATAACATGATAAAAATCTTGTGGAGATTATGGGTACCATATACCCACATGGCTGGACTATCCGACTAGTTATATGGGGATAGATCATATAAGTAGAATATGTACAGGATTAGGACTCGGGTGTTACGTTTACTTATGTATCAAGGAAACAGTATGTGGTGTCTTGGTTTTGGTTTGGTAAGATTGTAAAGTAGATATGGAGATTTGGATCGTAAGGAATTAAATCTCTATCTTGTAAACCAGCCTCCTCCGACTATATAAGGAGGGCAGGGTGTCTCTTTGAGGGCAAGATATATTCATGTATGGTTATGTATTAAGCTATTCGTGTCTGAGATCATAAAGTTTGTTTCTGCTTGTGCACTATCTTTCTTCAGTGTCCCATATGGATGTCACATCGAAAAAGCGCGTTGCTTTTTTTTTATCACCAAGCGGTAATTGAATAAATCATTTTCCATAAGTTAATGTGATGGATTGTTAGTGTGTCGTTTGAACAAGATTAAGCAGCTCTACGCATAACCTAATTAACCCGGCTTTGTACAAGAAGCGTGCCAAGGCGCCCCCCAGACTCTAATGAAATATTAAAGGAGCAGTCTGAGCGATGCGTGAGAGAGACATCGGGACATGCACACATACCGTTCTACTCACCATTTAGGCTAAATCCAACTGGTATGTAATCCTTATAAGCCGATGTAACGTCCAGATAACTCATCGGCTGAAACTCTGATGAAACCCTTATTGGCAATCAAAAGGCAGGCTAGAGATTATGGCTCTAAGCGCGACTAGGGCTGATGCGGTGCAAAGTATGAAAAGAAACATAATATCTAGACAATCAAGCCCTTGACTGATTTTCAGGGTGGTCGATACCTTAGCTAATCTAATCTGGTAAAGCAATTTAGCCGGTACCGGCATAAACCCTAAAACGAATCTTAGTCGATACAAATAAATTGAACTAACAAACTAGATTAGCTAAGATATATGATAGATAGTGTCGAAGCCCTAGCCCCGCTGATGCAAACAACCATGACAAGTATAAACTCCTCGAAAAAGTAGAAAAGTAAAAAGGGTGATGATGCGCCAAATTTGTATTGATCGTGCAAATAGTTTACATTGACCCCGGGTGCACATATTTATACCCATGGGTGGATACTAATCCTTGTCGGACAAGAAAGAAACTTTCCTAAAGATAAAAAGAAAACATAAAGTCCTTATCGGACACTAAACACACTTTTCTAAAATTAAAAGGAATCTAACATACTCTTCCTAACTAATAGAGAAATTGCCATGCCACATCCTCCTTGAACTCGGTCACTTCTGGAAATACTTCCTTTAGTGGATTAATTTCCTTAACCGAATATAACAAGAATCCGACTATTGCCGACTTGATAATTCTCATCGGCCGATTCTAGGACTCTGAAGCCGATACTGACTCTAGGCCGATGGTGACTTCGGGGCTTACCAAATTTCACTGTTAACAGGATCGTCAGTTTCATGTTGGTGTGCCTTTTCTTATCATTCCTGGTTGTAGCCTCCCAAGGTTGTAATCTTGTAGTTTTTTTCATGCTATATCAATATGAAACCTCACACCTGTCTGGTGTGGTTTGTTCCAAAAAAATATGTTTAGTTCTTTTGGTTAATTGCGTTATTTCATGAGTTAGTCTAGTTTATCTCTCTTCTAATACGATTAAGACATACCTAAGTAAATAACATGATAAAAATCTTGTGGAGATTATGGGTACCATATACCCACATGGCTGGACTATCCGACTAGTTATATGGGGATAGATCATATAAGTAGAATATGTACAGGATTAGGACTCGGGTGTTACGTTTACTTATGTATCAAGGAAACAGTATGTGGTGTCTTGGTTTTGGTTTGGTAAGATTGTAAAGTAGATATGGAGATTTGGATCGTAAGGAATTAAATCTCTATCTTGTAAACCAGCCTCCTCCGACTATATAAGGAGGGCAGGGTGTCTCTTTGAGGGCAAGATATATTCATGTATGGTTATGTATTAAGCTATTCGTGTCTGAGATCATAAAGTTTGTTTCTGCTTGTGCACTATCTTTCTTCAGTGTCCCATATGGATGTCACATCGAAAAAGCGCGTTGCTTTTTTTTTATCACCAAGTGGTAATTGAATAAATCATTTTCCATAAGTTAATGTGATGGATTGTTAGTGTGTCGTTTGAACAAGATTAAGCAGCTCTACGCATAACCTAATTAACCCGGCTTTGTACAAGAAGTGTGCCAAGGCGCCCCCCAGACTCTAACGAAATATTAAAGGAGCAGTCTGAGCGATGCGTGAGAGAGACATCGGGACATGCACACATACCGTTCTACTCACCATTTAGTTTTCCCATTTTTAAAAAATTGGTCAGGTTAATTACCGGGCCCTCACCATTACGGTACCTAGGGGGGCCTAAGGAAATGGGAGGATTGGGAATCCTTGATTTGGAAAGATTTTCATCGTCTTTGAGATTGAGGTGGCTTTGGATGCGCTGGCAGGACCAATCCAGGCCATGGGACAAGATGGAACTACCTTGCAATGATCGAGACATCCAGTTGTTTCAAGCTTGTACCAAGATCTTATATGCATGTTGTCATATGAATAATCCAATTATTTTAGGTAAATCAAACATCGTAAGGTTGCCATCATCGAGGTTGGGCTATTACATTTAAGATGTTCTAATTTTCTGATTTTCTGATTGTCATCGACATGGTTATGCATGAAAAACATATATTATCATTACATTTTTTTCACCTGTTGCAACGCACGGGCATGTTTGCTAGTCTAGAAGGAATTTCGGGGCCCATGAGTACTTGTTGGAAAGCTTATGGAGTCTACTTTCAGATGGTTTTGGTCCCACATCAAAATTTCTACCGAGCTACTGGGAATCTGCAAAACAAGCCACGTATCTCATCCAATCCGAATCTGACTCGGGTTTTGGGCCTTGTAATTGTGTCATGGGCTTAGCCCAAGGGGGTGTGCGCCCTAGGGCAACCCTAGGACGTCCCTAATCATATTAATTCAGTAGCCGCATCGTTTAGAGTTGGGTTTTGCTTAGATTGTTCTGTCAAGAACAGTTTGGCCGCTAGATCGGTTTGTAGAACCCCAAATTCGTGTGCTTAATCATTCATATGCAATTTGGTTGCAATCTATCTTGTTCTTGCTTGTGTTCTTCAATTCGCATGCAGGGATTAGCCTTCTCGGCGAGGACAACCGGGTTTCCGCACGGTTGATAACCAGAGGAGACGTGGTGCTGCGATTGCGGGGCTCAGTAGCGTGTTCATTCAGAAGCCGGATCGAGTTGTGTCGCGACTCCGCCCAAATCGACTGTTTATCAATACCTATCGGAAGATCGGGACCTAACTCCCTCATCACAGATCATCTATTTTGACAATGTGATTTCACAAGACAGACTTGGGACTTGGTGGCTGCAACAAGAGAAATCAATAATAACCAAAATCATTCGAATATTATTGAATGGATGACAAGCATAGCTTCAACGGGGAGCAGGTTGGAAGCCATGAGTAAAATTGGAACCCTAATAAGGATGTGGTGGCACGTTTGGCTTCAGATAAACATGAAAATTTTCCAAGGGAACCGAACACACAGAGAACGGCACGTCCAGTCCCGGAAGATCTGCATGAGTGTGACTTCGCCTTCCAAACGCCTTAATTGTAGTTTCTTAATATGTTATTCATCTTCTAGATGCTCACAAATGCTATATGTAATCACCCTATTGTAAAAACTTTATTTCTGGCCTTCTAATATATTCGACAATGCTTTGCTGCTTTCACTTATAAAAAAGAGGAGAGGAGAAAAGTATATTCAACTCGCTACTACATTAGACGACTCGGCTAGTTTCGAGTCAAGAAAATCTACTTGTAAAATTGAAAGTTTGAGTGCCATTAATTTGGTTTTGGTGATAAATGACAAATCCAATTACATGAGACTAACATTGTTATAAGTATTTCTTTGTCTACTAGTCTCATATGGATAAGAAAATGGAATATGAGAGAGAACCGTTCATTGATGGTGTACCTAAATAACAAGGATGAAATGCATGGAGATCAAGCTATATATGTCACTCTTTCTCTCCGTGCACATATTAATATATTCATATATAATATTTTCATGTGATTACATAAGCTGTGAGACTAATGTTTTGTTTGAGCCATATCTTGTTTAGTCTCTTTACATTCAGAACATGGAGATGATGAAGGTATGTTATTATTTTAATGCCTATATTTGATAAATGCCTTCTATTCTTGTATAGGATAAGCTCCTAATGTTTCATTCTTTTATGCATACTCTTACTTCACACAAACATTTTGTATGCATACATTTAGGGGGAGCAAATCCTATACTTTAGTTATACATGTAATCGATCCAAGTTATTCACTTTAATTTAATTGGGATCTTTACATTTGAGCATATATTTAAGTATATGACACTTGTGGTGTTGATTAATACTCATCATTTATTTATATCCTTTTATACATGCGATTGGTTGGTCAACATGTGGAGGTTGACAACCGAATCATTGAGACTAATAATTTCATTGAGTTGAATGAGAAAAATAGGTTCCAAGGATTGAAAAGGTGTTGACACTCAAGTGATATGATTGCACCTAAAATACCAAGAATAACAAAGTGAAGATATTGAAGATATGGGATATGAAGTGGCTACTATGGCAAGACGATGAAGGGCAAGCGATGCTCGGTCGCGATGGACCATGCGGCGGTGAAGGGCAAGCAAGGGGCTTGGCACCGAAGAACCAAATCCTGTGGTGAAGGGCGAGTGACGGCTTTGTCATGATGGACCGTGCAAGGCCATTTGAAGCTAGAAGTAACCTCATTAATCATTTGAAGAATATATGGTGAAACGATTTCGGCATTGGCGTCCCTTAAGACAATGAAAGAAAGATGGAAAGAAAGCATTCCTATTGGTATAATTCTTGATTCTCTTCCTATTATATTTGAGTTTAGAATGCCGTACTATAAGAGGATTAGCAACGTCGAGCGTGTTTGTATATTTCTTGGGCTCAAAGTGATCTTATTGATAGTGCTACTTGAGAAAGAAACCAAAGCTTTAACATATCCTTTATGGTTTTAACCTTGTTTTTGGTTGAGTTGGTGTAATCCCCTCTGAGTGAGCTTTCCATAGACGCCCAAGATCATCAAAACGGACTCCCGAGCGAAAAGTTATGTCTTTTAACTATGTGCTCTTGAAATTCCGGAAACAATTATCGGAAATTCTGAAATATTTCGGAATATCGAAACTTCTTGGAAATTCCAAAAATGGCCACGAATATGAGATTGGCTTCGTAAATTTTTGGACATATCCGAAAATGCTTTTCGCGACTTCGGAAAATTACAGTCTTGACCCTGGCAATGTCTAGTTTTTTAAGAGCTCCGGGATATAAATCTACCTACCCCTGTTCTTTGAGGGGCTGCTGTTCCTTGGACACACTTAAAACACATCCAAAGCCAAATAGCCATCCGCTATTTCCCATTCTTTTGTGGTGCCTCTTTGTGAGGGGGATTTGAGAAGAGAAGAGAGTTGGATTGAGAGAGCGGAGTTGAGACTAGTGAGCTTTCACTCCATCTTTGTGGTGCCTCTTTGTTAGAGGGTTTGAGAAGAGGAGAGAGGTTGGATTAAGAGATTGAGAAAGTTGATGGTAGTGAGTTTTAACTCTCATACTGTGAGCACTCGAGTTCTAGCAAGCAAATTACTTCGATTGTGTTTGTTACTGCTGGGGACTAAGGTTTTTCTAATAGGCTAGGCTACTCGCCGGGTGATCACCAAGGTTGGGTGTGCCACAGAAAGTTGTGAAACTTCGTATTTCACCTCCGTAAGGGAAGAATCATAGTGAAACCGAGGAGTTGTGCATTTGTGCAACTTGTGAGGGAAAGGGTTTGAAAATAGACCCGGATCTTTGTGCCCCTCAACGGAAGACGTAGACTCCGTGGATCCGAGACTCGGAAACAAATCAACGTGTCCTACTCTCTGGTTTGTGCCGTTTCTTGCCCTATCTTCAATATGTTGCTTTGACATGTTTTTACCCGTCTACTTGTATGCTTAATTAATATAGGTTTGGTGACCTATATTCTGCTTAGATACCTTATTTGTCATCTTTTGATTCATATACATTTTGTTATTTAGCTACACAAATTCATAGTCAGTGTATTCTTTTTACGTTATCCGCCGAACTTTTCGTGAGACCGGAACTTCCAAATCTCATACCGGAAGTTCCTATTTGAACCGAAAGTTCTCATATCTTAATATGCATGAAGTTGTTGATAATTTTTAGGAACGCCTATTTCAACTCCGCCCCCTCTACCGCGAATCAAGGTCCTTTTAAAAATTGGATGGAGGTCATCCATGGTTGATTGGATCTTTAGCTGGTACACGGTTTTGTGACCGTAGCGGGGAGGATGAACCGTGGAGGGGTGATGCGACATATGAAACTCTACTGATAGAATACCAAACAAATGTGTAATCCATAGGGGCATATTGGCGCATGTTAAACCCTTGTTTTGAAATTGTATTACCAATTTGACCTACCTCTTTTTGTTATTTGAGGACCCTACTCTTTTTAGTTTGCTTAAATTTGACCTTTTATTTTTAAAAAAAATGAAGTCACGATATGGACCCGTATACCGTTAAGCCTTATTTGACCCCTTTTTTTAAAAATGAAGACAGATATGCCCTTAATACCGTTAAAGACGAATACTAGAGGTTGCTAAACTCAAGGAAAAAGAGACGTCTATAAACCCTTGCTCATTTGACGCCAGTTTCTATTTTTTTTTTTATCAAGCCAAATATATGACGTATATTCTGTCATTTAGGCTTGAGCAGATTTGAATTTTTCAGAGGTTTTTGACCAATTAACGTAGATTTGATAGGTTTTTACAAAACTACTTGATTTTTTAAATTCTTTTTTGACAAAAATGATCAGGTTGAAAAAAGAAATATTGAACTTAAACAATAAGCAACTCCAAAATTCTAGGGGTGGCTCGGCGGGAGAGCAAGTCGGCGTCGGCTGCTGCTCGCAAAGGGACGGAGGGAGGGGGCTTTGCTCCCATACGCGCGGAGAAGGGAGCGGGCGCACTGGCTGTTGCGGTCCGCTCGGGAGGGAGGGAGAGAGATGCGGCGCCGACGCGGGGTGGAAGGGGGCAGCGCGCGGCGCGGCGCGAAGGAATGGCCCATTCGCGACTCCTTCCCGTGCCTACCTCCGTCTGTGCTCCGGTCGTCCTGGTGAGGCGGGGCGCTGTGCGGATCCCAACTCCCTCTCCTCAGCGAACTGCTGCCGTCTTCGGCCGCCGCCGCCCTCCGCGCGCCGGCCTCCGCCTCCCTCCGCCCGCTCTGTCGCTCAGTTGCCGCTTTTCCTTTCGTGCGCGCCGCGCCGTTGCCGCTTCTCCCTCCGCGCGCGCCGCGGCTGCTCTCTCCCGCTCGCTAGCCGCCGGGGCTTGCTCCCTCTGCGCCGTTCGCCCACCGCCCTGGCTCCTCCTTCCGCGCCCGTCGCCCCGGGCTGCTCCTTGCCTCTACGCGTGCGCCGCGGCCGCCGGGGTTGCTTGCTTGCACTACTCACAAGCACCAGAACTCCTGCAGCATCAAGTGCCCGAGGATGTCTGCAGTAATCCACTACCACAGTTTTAGTTGATGGTTACCCTACCAGACTTGTTTTTGGCTTAGTCAGATCATGAGCAGATATCTGGTCAAGGCAGCCAGATCGATAGTTCAAGCAGATTAATGAAAATTGCATATCTGGAAAGCGCAATTGTTTTGTCATACCAGTTTTCGATTTACAGAAACATTATCCAGCCGCAACTTAACTGACGAGGTGTTCCACAACTCCCCTGGTCATAGGTTACCATGGTTACATAGTTACCACTACCAACACAAACAATAATTTTGATTATCCAATATCATGTTTCTTTGGTTTTGACAAGTACGTACTTGTAAACGGTGTCATCTTACTTTCTGTGCTCAAGGTCATGTTTACAGGGACATCGCATCACTTTTGGGGATGACATATTCAGACGTGGAATTCTGAAAACCGTGCAAAGCAATAGAATATTCCATCTAGGCATCAGAATAAAGATTAGTAATTGTTCTCCATAATCATAGCAGTCAAGTGAGTGAAATCTTGATACGAACGTCAAGTAGATAGAATAAATTAGACAGTTGGAATTAGGTGCTTGAGCATTCCTAGGGAAAGAAATTACCTGTATGCAAAAATTCGCGTGCTGTTTTTGGCGATGATTACACAATAACGCAAATTTATTTAGCGAGATATCCCAGTAGTATTAGCAAATGAATCGGTATTATTTATGTATTTCTAAAAGTTTTTAAAGAGTCTTGCTAGGTGTAGTGTATAAATTACAGCAATGATCCTTAGTTTAGAATAGGCAGGGTTCTGAATATTTGATATCCCTTGTTTAGAGTGAAGAATTTGCAGGAAGTTCATAAGAAACCAACTCAGGAAAAATACTCTCTTAAATCTAGATCAGATCTTTAGCATGTAGAGTGTATAACCCTTTCCAATAACAATACGACAGCCAAACGAGGAACACACTTGGAACAGAGAGAATGCAAGAGCCGAACCTCGATGGGCAATTTTAGAAGCGCAAAGATAAATGGGAAAATTTGTATGTGCAAACCGTAGAAACACTACCGCTTGAATCAAAAATGGGTCATTTGAAAATCGTCCAATGTCCCAGTGAGTAAAACTTTAATTCATGGTTAAATCTAGGAGTAAAAACATCTCATATGGGAAAAACAGCAAAATTATTTCATCAAACTAAAACAGAAATTTAAACGAAAATAACTAGATTTGCTGCCAGATTGACACATATCATGGATTGTGAATTGGCTGAAGTACTGAAAATACTATAAGAAAAGCAAAGTGAGATATGATGTTTATGTTCGCAAATGAACATTTAGAAATTGTTGCCAAAATAACCAGTAAGATATTAGAAAAAACAATGCATCGGCAAACAAAGCTTGATCAGACTTAGGAGTGTTCGAAACCTGAACATTCCGCATTTTGGATGGACTGACTTTTGCCAGCAACATTACATTTAGGTTGTTCCTTGGCTCTGCACTGCTTGATTTGTGGGATAAAACGAAATTATGTCAATTTGAACATTCATATGCTGACAAAATGCACAAATAATGCAATCAACTATGGTGCCTCACCTTTGCTTTCAAGACTTTCTGCTTTCACTGAAATACTGATTAGGATGATTGATTCCAGTATCACACGAGGTACGGAGACACCATGTCTGCCTCGATAAGTCATCGTGCTAAGCTAGCTGGTATTTTCATAATCTCAGATGGTGTCAAAGCGGAGACGAAGTTTGAAGATGCTTTATTAAAAGGTAGACTGTGAGGGCAGTTACCTGAGTAATGCTGTTCGTTTCCTTTTATCCATTATCTCTTCTAATGGATGAGCCACTGATTCCCATTTTAATTGAGAGCTGCTCTCAAGTTGTCTTCACTAGGAAATTCACACAAGAAAAGGAGACATGTTAACTCACAAAGACAGGACGCTGTAGGTTTCTGTTACATATTCGTCATAAATAAGTTCACTGCCGTAACAGAGATTTTTTTAGGGATTTATGAAATCCCATGTCCTCATTGACATATTCGGATAAGATAGGTCACTCTGATAACAGAAAGTTAACCATAAAAAAATAGAATGCGTAACTACTCTGGTTGATAGGCATGGTAGAATGAGATTATAGCCAGAAATCTGTTCGATAAGGGCAAAACCCCATGAGTGAATCACCAAACACCAGGTGTTGCAGAGATAATCTTTATTGACATGGAATACGTGAGGGAACGCTGAGGAGCTCATTTGTCTGAGAGATGAATAGAGTTGATTATCCAGAACAAGCAACAAAAATAGAAACAAGGGGGCTTACTGTTCGTTTTCCTTCTTTCCATAATTATGCCTGAACTGTAGCAATTCCTTGTTCAAATCGCTCGTAGCCAACTCTTATCCAAAGAAAACCCCAACATCGTAGCAATATAATTTTGTGATGGCTTGCACAATTGGCAACACGGGGATACTTGTTTAGTTTTGGGGCTTCTTACTGGTTGACTCATGTTCAACCACTATAGATAAATATGCCCAGTACACGATGTCCTATAGAAAATTTTCTGACACCGGCTTACTTGTATTGTAATAGGAACAGAAAGTTTGCATGTTGCTATTTCCAAAACATAGTTGCTGTTTACCATTCTGAAAGAAAATTAGGCAACCCTTTCAGAAACCGTCTGCCCTGCAAATATGCTAGAGCAAGTCTTCCAACTTTTAGTCCAGCTCCCTAAACCATAGTGTTTAAGAAGCCAAGTAAGTGTGACATAAGATAAATATAAGGTGTTCACTGATAACAGAACCAGTATGTAAGATAATTCATTAATTATTAGCTAAGAGAAAAGAGCGAAACTGCATTCTGCCCCCATGCTTCAGGATGAGGTTTTTCTGCTCCAACGAAAAATAAAAGCATCACTAATAACCTGGATGCATAAGGTAAGCAAAGTATGTGAGACTTTTAAGGTGCCTTGCCTCGTCTAGGCAGTGGCGGACATTACAAAGAGGGAAGAAGTTTAGGCAGTGGTTCGAATATCCTTCAGAGAAAATCTCAACAGCGACCTGTGGCGTAAAGAATATTTGGTATGTTGATAAGCCAGACAATTAATAACAGAAATATGTAAACCTTAGCATTCGGAAGAAAACCCATTAACAATATCTGGAAAAACACCTATGAGAAAGCCAAACAACTGAGAGTAATCAGGTCCAAAATCTGCATTTACTCATTGCCCTCCGACAATCTGTTTATTAATAAAAAAGTGTGGATTATAAAAGTTTATGAAAAGATGCTCTGGAGAATCGGGAAGTGGGTTTAATTGATACTCACAGGAGTCAACCTATCTCTTGTTTTTGTGTCTTAAGTTGGTGCGCGTCCATTTTCTGTACATCGAATTATTAATTATAGCTTAGTACAGCCTGTACTAAAGAGTTTCAAGTTGAGAAGTATAAAGTCAACTGTCAAGGGGGCTTTTGTTCTATGTAAATTATTGCAGAATAGTAGACAAGTGCTGTTACATGTTCAATTTATCACCTTAAAGAGTTGCAAGCAATTTTCCAGCAAAGAACTAAGAAAGCACACTTCCCGGACATGATATTAGCTAGGCAGAGGTAAAGTAGAAATCATTTGTACCATGTACGTATTTGTAAACAAGAGCGTTCGAGATATTGCAGCGGATTTGGGTAACCATCAAGCGAAACAACCTATTAAGAATTATACAGTATGTTTAGAAATGGGAGAAACAACATCCAAAAGTACATAGAAGTTTCAGTCTTGGTTTTCGAGCGCAAACGCTGAGCTCATGCGCAACATAAGGCATATCCCTTTTGGAAAGACATACTCGGCGGCTGGCCAACAAGATCTGGAAACTTCTTCAAAGGCACCACATGGATACGAACAAGGTTATTAGAGCTGGGTAATCACACAGAACAATTTTTTTTTCTACGTGGATATGGGAATGTTGAAGAGCGTAAAGTAAACTGCGATGCAAAACCTTTGGAAAGAACATGCAGATTAACTGCAAGAAAGAAACATAGAACAAAACTGAGCAAGTGAAAGATCCACTGAAGCAGCAAGCACCATTGTGTCTGAAAACAACAGTGAAAAGAACAGGTATCACAGGAGTAAGATGTTCCATACCAGCTGCTACGATTGACAATGTGCGTGCAACTTGCTCACTTGTCTTTGACAGCTCTAAAAAACGGTGAAACACAAGAAACAATCTCACACTGTAAATATACGAAATCGATCAAGGTCCAAGTCAACAGAGTGGGACCATAACACTTACCTCAAATTTCCGGAGTGTGGCAAGCTTGTTATGGAGTTGAGAAACTCACTCATAAGCATCCTCTGCAGGAAAATACAGTGTGGCAAGGAACGGTTTAAAGCATGATAGCTTTCCTTGTATGCAAGAAAAGTACAGTGAAAAGCTACCTGTGAATGATGCAGGACTCTCGAGCCGAAGCGATATGCGAAAAGCGTAAGTCTTCCATGGAGAGAAACCACTGTCCGCAGCTCCTCCCTAGAATGCGGGGTATAGCTACAAAGCCTTTGAGAAGTTAAGTCAAAGGTTGAAACTTGAAAGCACCAGAAGCAAACCACGTCTTACTGTCTAATGGAATGTCAAGTACTCAAGTGAACGAATGTAAGCTTACGTTCTGCAGTAGACAAGACGGAGAACAAAGTGTGAGATATAATGTCCTTGTTCAAAGTCGTCTGTAGGACCTGGTGCCTCATATGGGCTTTCCAATTCCTGAGCCTAAGCACAAGGAGGGAAAACAGATAGGATTACTTTTAAAAAGAAAATATGGTAAACTTGGTTAGCTAGAGCTTGAAGACTCTAAACCGCGAAATTATGTTCAAAGTTGAAATCGAAAGTCCAGCAGAAGATGGAATTTAATTTGCCCCAAAAATACATGAAGAATTCGCTTCTCCGTGGGTAAGAATTGCAACGAGTATATAATGGAGAGGACGCTCACCATTTTCCTCATTTTCCCGGTCTCTTCCCTCGCGAGGCCGTTCGGCGATCCCTTCAATACTGACCAACTCACGCTAGCAGTCTAGATGTCAATATCGTTCAAACGAATGGCGAGGAAGGAAAGGGAAAAAAGGACTCTAACAAAACGCCGCCACAGTGGGGAGGGAGAGGAGGCGCCCGCACCTCGGAGGCGGTCGATGGCGAAAGAGCTCAAAGCCTTCCAACCGCACTCCAGCTGTGCGGCGCACCCGAGTGTGGCAGGCCTCCCGCCCGTCCGCCACAGTCCTAGCCGGCCGCCTGCCTCGCCGCGATCTGCCGGGGATCTCACGATCTCCATGGCGGCGGCTAGGTCTTGGCTGCAGAATCACCGGTTGGGAAGCGACGCGCTAGCCCTCCCGTTCCCCTCCCGCTCTCCGTGCGGCGCGTTGTGGGTACGCGGGATAGCGGGAGATTGGGGGATTTTGGGCGTTTGGCGGCGAAACTGCGCGCTTTTCCGCCGCTAGGATTTTGCGATGGCTTAGAGCTCCGAGCCTGTGAAGTGGCAAGGCTGACGTGGAAAGCGAACACGTACACGTGGCGAACAGCTGGGTCCTGCTAGGCGCAGCTGGCGGCGGTCCTCCCCCGCGCGGGCTGCGTTTTTTTTTCTCTCACGATTTTCTTTCTTTCTCTTTTTTCTGATTATTTTTTTTTAATTTCAGCACGCTCGTTTCAATATATTTTGTGTTAAAACTTTTAAATCATTACTTAAAAATTTTTAAAGCTGGACTTAAAAGTTTTCAAATCTTCGAGGTTAAAGTTTTAAATCGAGATAAAGTTTTCAAATCTCGAAGTTGAAAATTTTAAACTGAGTTGAAAGATTTTCAAATCTCAAGTTGAAAGTTTTAATCTATGGTTGAGAATGTTTTTAAATGTGGGGAATGAACAGTTGAAAGTTTTTGGAATTTTTGAAATTTCAAATGTGGGATGAAAAATTTCAATAATTTCGAGGTTGAAAGTTCAAATATAGGTTTAAAATTGATTCAATTTTTGGACTTCAGATTATAGATTTCTTCAATTGTTCGTTAAAAAATCTCACAGGGAAAAAGGACAAATCTTATCTACTACCATCATTATCTTCAAACGTTGTTATCTAAGACTAAAAAGATTATGTCCTAACCACTTATCCCCAGAAAAAATGCGTCACGGCGCGCATACGCGCCATACTAAGCGATCCCCCTCCAACCAACTGCCAGTTGAAGCTGCGATCAAACCAGTCACACACTCCAACAGCGTCTAGCATTCGGGTATTTAGCAGGCGTGTCCTCCATTTTGGCTATTCTTGCACATCCACGTAGACTAAGAAATTGGAAGCTAAATGCTCAACGGTGCAGTTGATTATAGTGGTCCCACGCAATACATTTCTTTCACTTTTCATCTACTGCTCTTTCTCTCCTTTCTTCTTTCACTTCATCTTCCCTCCACTCTATTCCTCTCCTCCTCTTTTTTTCCCAACGGCAGAACATATGAGGCCGAGGCGGGGGGTGACGCGGTGT
>CM020180.1:33043814-33062957 GCA_009805545.1 Oryza longistaminata | reverse complement strand
TAAGAGGTACCAAATTTACCAATAGAAAAAAATACTACCTCTCATGGTACCTACTTAAGGACCAATAAAATTGCTCTAATTATATATCAACTATAACTAGATCGTCCCAGCCTATTTTGCTTTCTAGTTGCCTTCCCTCGCGGTTGTCTCATAGTATTACCGTCAATGTGTGTCAACTCAACTTGTGTCCTTGTCCTTGGTATATTCTCACTATAGAAATATATACCTCGTTCATTGTTGCCCGATATATTATATGACAATGATAAAAAATGATGTACATGATGTATTTGGTTTGAAGCTAGACGAAATAACGGTGTGCACTCTGTAAAATCACTACAATATGTACAACTTTTACCATGGTGAATATAACAACCCAACCCAACGTGAAGAGAATTAAAGAGAGCGCACACAACCCAACATGGGAGGCGATTATATTATATAGCGAATGTACCAGATATTACTACAAACTCTTAAATAAGAGATACATGGTGTTGATGGCAAATTTGTCATGTACACGGTGTCCTAAAAGATTTGCTTCAATTCACTGCAGGTCCAAAGTTCCAGGTTCAAGGCGTACCAGTTGGTTTGATTCTGCAACAACAAAATAAACAATACTCCTTCAGTCCCAAATAAGTGCAATTTTACATTGTTTATATACTAACGTTTGACCGTTCATCTTATTTGAAAATTTTGTATTATCAGTATTTTTATTGTTATTAGATGATAAACATGAATAATACTTTATGTGTGACTAATTTTTTAAATTATTTTCATAAATTTTTCAAATAAGACGAACGATCAAAGTTGGACACAGATATTCACAGCTACACTTATTTTGAGACAGAGGTAGTATGGATATTGATCAGCTTGCGAAATGACTATTTGATTAGCTTGCCAAACCAAATGGATAGTCTTATTTGCATTTCACTCCAACAGCATCTCTATTATATTATCCAATCTAAATGTGCGTCCACTTGCCAGCCTCTACTATAAGACCTTTCTTGTAAACCCTCTACTCTCTCTCTCTCTCCTTCTCCCTCCTCTCTCTCCTCTTCTCTGCCACGCAACGGCCGAATCCACGGTGGGCCAGCGGCGTGCGAGGGCGGGGTGGTGGCGCTAGTTGCCGCCGTCCTCATCGTCTTAGGCATAAGCGGTGAAGGCCGCACGTGGACAGGACGACAGCGAAGTGGTGGCGCGGATCAGGGAAGACGACGACAGCATGAGTTCAGGCGCTGGCTCGCGACGCCAGGGGCGGCAGCGGTGCTAGGCCAACGAATAGCGTTGGTGGTTCTGCACAGCACCACCTCCAGAGATCTCGTCGTCGGCTCGCCACTCCGAGGGACTAGGTCACGCGTCTCCATCGGGTCGCTAGAGACCTCGCAGCGACAAAGGCAACCGTAGCGGTTGGTGGGCCATACGCCGGCACAAGTCGCGTGGCCCCGGAATCAACGTGTTGGCTGAATCCGGCAAAGGCTGAGCCTCCATACGACTGCCTCCAGACGACAGCGCCGGAGCTCGCCGGGGGAGCTAGCTGAGGTAGGAGTAGCGGCAGCAGGAGCAACTGGGGCGAAGGTGAGGAGCTGCAGCAAGGAGGGGCGATGACAACACCTCGCCGCTACCGTTCCCTTCACGGCGCGCCGCTTGTCCACTCTTCTGTCTATCCACTCCCTCAACGCCGGCGATCGGTGAGCGGGACGCTGCGGCGACGCTCGCCGTCGTCATGCCGCCCCACACCGCATCCTCCTTTACTCATTTCTCGTAACCTCAGGACGCGGGTTGATAGAAGCCTCTCCGGCGTGGGCCACGAATGGCAAGGCAATTTGGGTTGACCAAGTTTGACCATTGAGGGGAGAAGCTTGGCAAGCCATTTTGGCTTAGCCATTCTAGTAGAGAGACTCTTGGAAAAGGATTTTTTTTTCGCTAAAATGGCCAAAAATTTGCTTGGAGATCTAGTCTCTTAGGGATGCTCTAAGCTGTATGTGGATGGGCTACCTAATTGGTAGGGATCCCGGGATCGAGACAATCACCTCATAAGTCATAACACGTACACCAATCTATCAAATAATTAATAGTATGTATTACCTCTTATCAAGGATCTAAACATATACTCCCTCCGTATTTTAATGTATGACGCCGTTGACTTTTTTCGAACAACGTTTGACCATTCGTCTTATTTAAAATTTTTGTGTAAATATAAAATATTTATGCCATACTTAAAGAATATTTGATAATAAATCAAGTGACAATAAAATAGATGATAATTACATATTTTTTTTGAATAAGACGAATGGTCAAACATTGATAAAAAGTCAACGGCGTCATACATTAAAATACGGAGGGAGTATAAATTATTATTGTATTGTGTTACTAGTTCGACGTAGAGAGTTTGCCAGCAGCCATAGCCCCCCTCCCCCTCCTCCCACCCCCTGCGTTGTTGTGAATGTCAACTAGAAAATCAATTGTTTACCTTTGCTGGCAAGTAATTAGTTGCTGAAATCATTTCGGCATTTCCCACCGTTTGTGCCCCTCTCCATGCTCCCCGGTTTATGCGAAAGATATGTTTTCTTTCTTGTGGCCCTTCCATTTGAATATTGTAAAAGGAAAAGGATCGGAATTACATGCCAAACGATGTGACACAACTCCCTTATACGAATCATGACGTTCTCCTTATGTCCAATCTTCTTTTTTCACTAGAAAACACAACTCACGTTTTAATCAAATGTAACGTGAACGAAACGGCTATCCATTATATTAAGTTCAAGACATTGTGCCATCGTCCTCAGTACAATATTATACCAACCATCACACGCCGTTGAATTTTTTTATAATATATATACACACATACACTAGAAAAACTGCAAGTGCGTTACAACGGATGAATGCTATTTTAATCTTATTATTGTTATATGATTTAGCTAGGATAAAGTTCTATGTGAGATTTGTTTGGATATTTTTTTTAGAAAATCATGAGCTGCAATTAGAAGTTTGACTTTCATCTCAAATTAGTATGCGAGCTTTTTACAACTCCTTTTGTATTTCCAAAAGCAAACGAATTTAAAATCCGACTCAAACACGGATCTGTATTTCCACACTAGAAGAATCTATTTAATTTATGACGAAAAAAAATTCGTCATGGATCACTGAAAATTCGTCACAGATAAAAGTCTGTGACGATTATACTTATTGTCATCTATTGAGCGTCACAGATTAAATCTGCCAACGTTTTCTCCGAAATCGTCACGGATCAGTATGACGTTTTCTAACCGTCATAAAACACTTATGGGCTCGTGTAGTCCAGCCCAGGCCCAACCTGATTAAACCTGGCTTAGGTCTGAATCATATCAGTGTCTTGATTAATATGCCATTATGGTGCTGTTCTGTCTTGATTAAACCTGATTTTCTGCGTTTGGATGGACTGACTTTTGCCAGCAACATTACAATTTAGGTTGTTCCCTGGCTCTGCACTGCTTGATTTTGTGGAATAAAACGAAATTAATGTCAATTTGAACATATCATATGCTGACAAAATGCACAAATTAATGCAAGTCAACTATGGTGGCTCACCTTTGCTTTCAAGACTTTCTGACTTTCACTGAAATACTGATTAGGATGATTGATTCCAGTATCACACGAGAGTACGAGACACCATGTGCTGCCTAGAAATAACAGAAATTAGAGTGTTTACTGAACTTGATTACAGATACATGTGAGTTGAACTAAACTGTACTTACCATGCATGCTTATTAAAATTTGCTCTTGTTCTTTGGAAATTAGAGGGTTGGCTGATGAGTTACCCTTGTTTTAATAATAACCCCATAGCCATTTATAATCAGATGGGTTGCCAATTATACCTAAAGTACCACTAAAAACCTCTTATCAGTATTACAGTTCCATTAATTGGCCTGGTTGTACTGGGTTGATTTTGAGATCAATTTTCAGTACTCGGTTGATCTTTGAACTTTATGTATAGTCATTTCCTAAAGCTCCATTTCTAGATGATAAAGCTTGTTTGCCTGATTCTTTTTGGAATTGAACCAATGCTGTTCGATTTTGTTTCAGAGATGGGTACACTGCAGCTAGGTGACTGAAGTTCATGGTGGCATTAGTGCTAAGCTTAAACGCTTGCATTAAATTTGTAGTTTTCTTTGCTGGCTACTTCTATTTATTCTAAAAAAAACAACTGAATTGTACCCATTTTGATTACTCTGTGACCTTTTCATGTCCTTCAAATCTCATCATCTTCTGCATTTGTGAGATGCAAGTTGATTACATAAAATGCAGGTATTACACATGCTTTGCTTGATCATGTTGTAGCATGCATGTGTGTTTTTCCATGTGCTAAACAATGTGTTTTTACTGCGTCCTATGGATTTGATCTGGGAGTATGTATATTGGTTCATTGCTTGCTTGGGAACGTACAGCCGCTGCTTTATTTTTCCCTGTGATAAACGAAGGCAGGGTTTTTATAACAGGGATTAGAAACAGCAAGGGATTTAAACCTCACATGGATTGGGTGATATGAGAGGGATTCACCAAATCCCTCTATGGATAGGTTCCCCTTGGGGATTATTTCCCAAGCAACCGAACAAGGCCTAACTGTTGATGGGGAGCCTGAGAAGGCGGCAGATCCAGCCGAGCATGTGGACAAAGGAGCGATTCTCCAGCGACAGAAGTACAGAACCACCACGTTCTCCGCTCGCCGAATTCCGCCATGAGCCCAAGAAAGCAAAGGAAGGGGATGTGAGTAGTAATTGAATAGAATCGGGGAGTCTGACTGATTGTTTACTGAATTGACTCAAATGACGAAATGACACTACAAAGGGGATTGCACCGGATTCCTGATTTTTTTATTGGAATAAGTAGAAATAGATCAGACTTTGAAGCATCTTCTCCATCCATGATCCATGCACTCCAGTGGGCAGATCTTTTTTCTGCAAAAACATGTGGATGTGGTTCAACCTCAATGTCGCCGGCTGCGGCTGCATCCGCCTCCTTTGCCGATCATCTCAGCGCCTTGGTGGCATCCCTATAGAAATCATGCACCTGCATAAGCCCCCCACGGCATTTCACGCATCTCCTTGGGAACGACCAGGTTGACGACAAATTTCTTTATTTTTTTTCCCATGCGAATCCCGCAGGTAGAGGTGGTAATGGGAAGTGGATTATTTTTTCTTGCAAAAATTAAGGGTTGGGTCTAAAAAGGATTAAACTGAAATTTAGTAGATTTTTGAGCTAAAATATTTAAGAGATAAGATGAGTTGTGAAAGGACCAGATCCGCCGTGGACCGTTACCACCCCTACCCACAGGAGACAAGAAAGGGAGTTGTTAGACATTTAAAAAGTTTTGATTAAATTAATCTTGTTATAAACATGAAATATGTATGACCAGAAAAGAGTCGTTAGACATGAGATGCATTGTACATGTCATGAGATCTAAAAAGGATTGAACTGAAATTTAGTAGATTTTTGAGCTAAAATATTTAAGAGATAAGATGAGTTGTGAAAGGACCAGATCCGCCGTGGACCGTTACCACCCCTACCCACAGGAGACAAGAAAGGGAGTTGTTAGACATTTAAAAAGTTTTGATTAAATTAATCTTGTTATAAACATGAAATATGTATGACCAGAAAGGAGTCGTTAGACATGAGATGCATTGTACATGTCCTGTAGTACTCACTAAGCCAGTACTCCCTCTATCCTATAATATAAGGCGCGCACGCATTTCAAGTTTTAATCTTTAAAACATTTGGCTAACGCTTAGTATAGTATGAAATGAATTTTATTTGTTAAAATTTATTTCATTAGATTGAGATTTAAATTTACTCTCATATGGTTATAATTTTGTTTCTACAAACCTTATGATATATGAGAAATTATAACGTAAAGATTAGTTTTGAAGACCGTGCCAACTTTAACCGCGCCTTTTATTATGGGATAGAGGGACTAACACATACAATCCTTGTTAGTTTATCCATGCACTACAGCATATACTGAATTTAATTTGTCGCACAGGCGCAGAAGAGAGACAGTCAACGGGACTAACGAATTACTCCCTCTATCTACTTTTGACAGACATATTTATAAATCTAAAAAATTTATTTTTGAAATGCATATTTCAATCCAACAACCTATCATCTTAATGACTTTCTCGGATTTAATGCGTGACTCTCCATTCTTCCACACAAGATTGACTACATGGGCATTAAGAAATGTAAATATTAATAAATCGTTTGTTTACGAGAAATGACTATTAGCATGTTTTAATAGATGATAAGTAGAATTACTTATCTTAGTATGTATGACAAGATTAAATATAACTATCAAAACTAGATGGATGGAGCAAGATTGAGCCAAGGGACAAGTACATAACTTCAATTTACCCGAGATAAAAGAGGACATAACTTCAATTGACGCATGCATTAATGACAAGACAACCACGAGGAAACAACTTAATTAGAATGCATAAGTAACAGGTGGTTGGGAGGATCTAGCTAGGTGCTGCATGTTCAAGTGTTCGTGTCATAGCCTGCCCTATCAACTTGTTCGTAGTACGACGCTTCCCCATGACCCATCTCGCCGTGCTCGGTCCTCCCCTTGCGCCCTGCATGGCAGAGCAGCGCCCAGAGATGCGTCATGAGATCCCCTCCCCTGCTAAGGTATATCTTGTGCTTGGAAGCTACCGTGGACTCGGCCAAGTGCAGCACGAACCCCGCCCACAGCTCCTCCAAGAACTTCCAGACAAATTCATCCGTGTTATTGTCACCGGCGGTTTCTATCAGCATCTGACCAATCTGTGACCCCATCTGCAGCAGGGTTCTCTCGTCGTTGCCTGCATCGCTTGTGCCCATTTCCGCGAGCCTCTCAAATATTTGGGAGATGTGAAGGCATCCATGGAGAGCCTGGCAGGTTTCACCAAGCACTTCTTTGAACACCGCATCGATGACGATGTCGTTACCTGGAATCAGAGGATAGCGCATCCTGACCAGATGTGCGCAGTACTGGGACAGCGTAACAGCAGTCATGTAATGCTTCTTGGTCTGTCCAAGTGATTCATGTTTCGACCATTGGATCAATGGGCCTGCCCATATGCCGATTTCTAAGAACCGAATCCTCAAACTCCAAAGGTACCATGGCTTCACACCAGTTTTTCTTCTGTGAGCAAGGTAGCAGTCACAGTAACAGGTAGCGATGTGCCAAAGCAGTATAGTGCGAACATCTCCTTTTAAGTCTTTTAGTACCTTGCTGATGGCATCCTTAAGGGCACCCTTCTCCTCTTCCGTTGGTATATGTAGTAACGCCCTATCCACGTAAGAAGGCGTGTCCACATCCAATGGTTGTTTGCCAGATTGGTCGTCGTTTCTCAGTTTCCCAAAAGAGGTAAATATCGCTTCCTGCATATCTTCAGTGAAATCAGCCAGCCGAAATTGTAGGTATGGTCGACCTTTAGCGAAGACGAGGTTGTACTGCCCGATCTTCCCATCCCATCTTCTGACGAGGGAGTACCTACAGAGCAGCCTCACCAGCATCGCCATCGCCGATTCGCCGGGCCCCGTAGCCACCACGGCTGCTGAACGTACTTGCACAGCAGCATCACCTTGGTCCAGTCCGAGAACACCTAGCTGACAATCTCGATCATCCTCGTGGATAGGGAGAGTGAAGAACTTGCGGCGCACGCCAGCTTGTAGAGAGAGAACGAGAGGCAGAGGTCCTTGAGCTTGCCGTCGCGCTGGTTGAGGAGCTCCGACACGCGCTTCGCTTGCTGGTCGTCGTCGTCGTCGTCGTCCCTCGACCACTTCCAAATCTTGTCGACGGTGATGAGCTTTTCCAGCTTGGTTTGATCCAGCTCGAGACGGTAATCCGGGTGTTGCACCTTCTTCCTCTGTTTGGCTTCGCCCAGCACCAAGTAGTCGTAGCCGGCCATCGTCACGGGGTTGATCTCGGACGCCGGCGCCGGGCGGCGCATGTACTCCGTCACGAGGCGGACGTTCTCCCGGTGTTCAGCGGTGGCGTGCTCCGAGTAGACGAAGCCATGGATGATCCTGGCGGAGTTGACGGACCAGAGAAGCCAGACGGGGACCTTGAGCAGCCGCGGGGCGTGCGAGCGGAGGATGTTGGCAGCCCAGAAGGAGGACATGAGGTCCACCAATGGCGTCTGCTTGAGAGCCACGCCGGCGGGGCGGCCGTGCTTCACGCTGTAGCGGAGCGTGACGAGCAGCACGGCCCACACCTGGTAGTAGCTGTTCTTCAGCGACGGCCGCTGCATCACCCCGAGGCTGTAGTGCAGGAGCGAGTAGGTGATCCCGTCTAGCATCAGCAGGAAATTCCTCATGAACTGGCTGATGGAGCGATGGCGGTTGTAATCCAGCACGAAACGGAGCACCATGAGGAAGGTGGTGAAGCCGGCAAGGAGCTGGACGCCCGCTGGGCTTAGGTGGAGGTTGCTCACGAACACGCTGATCACTTTCGCCATGGGAAGGGGTTGGCGAGAGCTAGCTAGTAGATGTTTCGGTATATCAACTGTTGACACTATGCAAATGGAGTGATAACGTGCTATTTGAGCACACAGCGCTCAACCTTAATTGTGGTTGAACATATAAGGAACTGCCACACTAAGTCCCTAAGTCTAACTACTGGTAATCAAAAGGGGTAAATCCATTTTTACTCCTTCAACTTTGCTCAAAGTCCATTTTTAACCTGGAAATCCACAACTTTTTTAAACCAGACATAGAAAACACCTCAAGACATACTTATTGATGGTTTCGTTTGAAATGGAGGTGCTTTTCCTACTTTACAAGTTAAAATTGTTTCCTTTCTCTCATAGAAGCACAACATCGCCCCTCTCTCCCTTCTTCCTTCGCTGCCGCATACATGCCCGATGCCACGCTAGTGCTCTAGGGACGAGGAGTGAGACGATATGGTCACGGGTACTGGGAACGGGATACCGTGATTTAGCATATCCGATTCATATTGCTCAGTTACAAAAAAAAAAAAAAAACAATTTTACCACTCATTTTTACCACTATAAAATAATATTCCTGCAACAAACTAAGCTTGATGCATTCATATACAATAACATAAATATACCACCCTATAAAATTTAGATAATGGAAATGGTTCACATCTCTAGACTGACAATCGACATGTACAGAACCCAAGTTTAGTTGTTGGAAGAAAAATATTGAGGTCAACTCATGAAAAAAAAGACAGTCCTATTCATACTCGAATTTGTCTTTTTCTTCCTCAATTTGCAAGTTGATTCTACTAGTGGCACTCATAATCAGCATACCTGCCCCTTAACTTGCTTCTACTAGTGGCTGCACCTTTCTTCGGACCTCGGCTTTTGCTTCTCCCCCTTGACTTAGTGACTAACATCTCTGATTGTGAGGAAGAGCCCTCTCCTTCAGCAATCTTTCTGGACACCTCATTCAGAACTTTTATCTTCACATAATTTCAAGTGACTGTCCCGTTAGGTGCTGAATTGCATGCTGTGACCTTAAAGGTCTCCCAAATGTCTGGTAATGAGCCAAGTAGCAGCAAGGCTCTTCCTTCATCCTCAAATGTGATTCCTATTGAAGAGAGCTGATTTAGGATGCCTTGCTATGCATTCACATGGTCTGCAACAGGAGAACCCGCTTTGTACCTTAGGTTCATCAATTTCTTGATCAAGAACATCTTGTTGCTACCTTGTTTTCGGGCATACAACTCCTCCAATTTCTGCCATAACGTTCGTGCATGTGTCTCATCAATGATATGGTTCAAAACATTGTCATCAACCCACTGTCGAATGAACCAATAAGCTTGACGATGAAAAACCCTCCACTCATTCTCTGTTTTGTCAGGAGGCATCTCAGAGGAGAACACTGGCTTGTAATACTATTTGACATAGAGCAAATCCTCCATCTTACTTTTCCAAGCTTGGTAATTTGTACCATTCAAAGATATCATTCTGCTAGTATTCACTTCCATCTTTCACAACAAGGAAAATCAGCAACTTGACATGAGCTCTAATACCACTTTGTTGGGGCTGAACCAAACACTTCCAATGTTCAAACTACAATTCACCAACCAGAAACATATTTCACACAATCAACCCCTCATCTTGCCATGAACTTTGACGATAGTTTCAACTAGCAAATCAGCAGCGGAATAACAATAAACACATGCACACAAGACATGGTGATTTACGTGGAAATACCTCCTCGGTGTGAGGAGTAAAAAACCACGGCACCAACGGTCCACTCTAAGCTTCCACTATAATCAACAATGGGTATAAATGGAGTCTTCTCTAGAACATCTATAGGCACATCACAACAACAGACATAACATCAAGCTACACACTTGGCATCATCAACATTAACCATAGTAACTAACAAGAGGTATAACAACAACAATGAGAGAAATGACAGATTCTGTCCTCTTTGGTTCTCAGTTGAGATCTCCCAAACCACATATGCAAATTGCACGAAACATGACAGAAATGATGGTCTATTAGTCCCTTCCAAGCTATCCAAAAACCAGCCCAATCGGACACCGTTTGACTCCTCAAACTGACATATTACAAGCTGCTTCATATTCTGTAACTACAGTGACTTAAGCTGACAAACCACTACTCAAATCCGGTGCTCTACTCAACGAATCCACATCCAAACTGACCAGATTGAAGTGCTCAAAGTGAGGAATAAACTCATTAAGTTTGATGCCAATCCAACCACGTTTGAGTCTCCAATCGCTGGCTTGATGTAGATCGGGTTAGAGCCACCGAGCTGAAAATCTGCACACCTTCTTCTCCATTCTCCTATCCTCTTTTGTGTTTTGGTTGGTTGCTTTCTTCACCTCAAAGCTGCTGCTCACTCTCCCTCCAATGGAGGCTAGGGTTTTTCTTCTCATCTCCAAAGATGAGGCAATCTTCACTATCCATTCAAGAAGTGAATCAATGGCTCAGATTCTTTGGATTTCTTGAGCTGCACATGGGCTGAGAGCAATGCTCCATGTGGAGGGAATTTGGCCCAACACTTGGCGCGCCCGTGACCGCGCGACTTCTCCGCGCCGAGCCGAGCGTCCCAGTCTCCTAGAAATTGATTTTTTTTTCATTCCATTCCATTTTATTTCATTTTCAGCAACTTAGTAAGCTACATACTCCCTCCGTAAAAAAAAAAGACAAACCCTGGTTTCCGTGTCCAATATTTGACCGTCCGTCTTATTTGAAAAAAATATGATAAAAATTAAAAAGATAAGTCACGCATAAAGTATTTATCATGTTTTATCATTTAACAACAATGAAAATACTAATTATAAAAAATATTCATATAAGACGGACAGTCAAACGTTGGCACGCAAACCCGCAGTTTGCTTTTTTTTGGGACGGAGGGAGTATGTCTGATAGATTGTGGACAGAGATCAAGTGAATGAGCAGCATATATGCTACCTGTTGCGACAGACAGATGTCAGCCTGTTCAGGAACACAACCCACTGTCACCGCCGCCTCCTGCACACACAAGTACACAATACAAAACATTCAGTGGTGTTTGAATTTTCTGAAGATGAAGATGAAGATAAAGATTAAGTGTTTCACGTAAAACGAGATAGTAATAACATATGATTGATTAAAGTTTTAATTATTACAAACTTCAAAAATGATTAATCTGATATTTTAGAACAACTTTCATATAGAAAGTTTTCGTACGAAACACATCGTTTAGCAGTTTGAAAAACGTGTCACGATAATCCTAAATTTTATCCTCTCCTACTAGGAGAAACGAACAGGGCAGTCATCCAAACAGCCGGCTGCAGTTAGCATGGTTACATGGCATGGATATCCAGAGAAACAAAAGAGGAGACATACGGAAGCTATCTGGAAGCTGCCGGGGCGTGCTGCACAGTACCCGATATTATGACGCCAATCGCCGTCTCCTGCAATTTATCACAACGCCAGGTTCTCTTCAGGAGTTCAGGTGGATTATAAACTGAACATTATTGTCCAAATGGATGGCGCTGCATTACAACAACTAATTATTTTCTGGAGAAGCAGACTAGGCTCGAGAACCCATCTTTTTGACGAGGTGGAAGAAGGCGCGATGTCAGCGACTCAGTACCACTGGAAGAGCACCTCAGGGACAAAAGGATGCTTCTGCCACACTCCTGTTGCTGAGCCGAGCACCTCCGTGTCCTCCAGCGTCACCGTCACCCCTTCTCCCCGCCGCTCGTCAGTCGTCGCGCCTAGAGGGGAGAGAGGAGAAGAGAGAGGAATAGGGGATCAGAGAGATGAAGAGAGGGGAGATGGGGGAGAAAGGAGGAAGAAGACACCCGGGAGTGAGTAAGAGAGTGGAAGGAGACGAGTGAGTGAGAATGGCATGTGGGGCCCACGTAGGTTCCACCATTTTTAATTATTTTTTATTTTATCTGACATGTGGGCCCATGTTTTTTTATTATTATTCATATTAAATTGCCACGTAAGTATCATGTTAATGCCACGTGGGATAAAGACCGAGTCAAACTAGCCACGTAGGCGTCACGTCAGCTAAAACTACCGTCAAAACCGCTATGGGACCTATATTGCACCGGTTTTGACAGTTGAGGGATGTGTTGTATGTGTTTTTTTGGTGGAAGAACGAAAATCGGATTTGTTGACAAGTTAAAGGACCTGAAGTGAACTTATTCCATCCTAAAACTCCAAAGGAACCATGGCTTCACACCAAATGTTCTTGGACCGGTACCGGTATCGCGGTTCTGCACAAGTCAGTTTGCGCCGGTTTCTTGCAGCGCATCCTCTTTGATGTCACTATTAGGCCTTGTTCGGTTGCACAAGGATTCGTTCCGGGCTGGGAATGATAGGTATAACAAGAAATTTATAATAGGTACAACAAGAGACCGGGATTCATTCCGGGTCGGAAACTAATTTACTCATATTAGAAACAATAAAACATCCGGATTAGTTCCACACCTCTTTACTAGTGGATTGATTCCCGGTCTCTTATTATCCCTATCATGAGTAAATTGGTTTTCGGCCCGGAATAAATCCCGGTCTCTTGTTGTATATATCATAAATTTCTTACTATACTTGTCATTCTCGGCCCGGATTGAATCTTTGTAACCGAACAAGGCCTTAGATGGTTCTAGGGCGAGGTGTGATATCAAACTGGAACGGATAGAGTAATTGTTTCTACAGGTAGCAAAGAACTCATAAATCAACTACTGATATCGCTTATAGAGCAATAACACTCATAGCAGAACATTATAGATCAGCAGCAGTTCAGCACTGTAATAGTGCTGTCAACAAATACAATCTTTCTATTGGTTCATGCATTCACGTACATAAGAAAAACAACCGACGGAACGGATGAGCTAACAAATACATTGAGGACAATGACATAACTTTAGTTGATGCATTAATTAATGATAAGACAAACCACGAGGAAACAACTTAGAAGGAAAAACAGGTTTGGACGATCCAGTTAATTGTTGAAATCAACGTCTTGTCTTTGAACTTCACTGTTCTGTACTTCACCGCTTCCCATCTCGCCATGGTCGACACTCCCCATGAACCCAGCATGGGATAGCAACGCCCTGAGATGCGTCAGGAGATCCCCACCCCTGCTAAGATATATCTTGTGCTTGGATGCTCGCGTGGACTCGGCCAAGTGCAGCACGAAGCCCGCCCAGAGCTCTGCCAAGAACTTCCAAAGAACTTCGTCGTTGTAGTTGGTGCGTATTAGAAGCTCCTGACCAAGCTCTGACCCCATCTTCAGCAGGGTTCTCTTATTGCCTGCATCATTTTCTCTATTACCCACTGATTCTTGGTCGTCTTGCTGGTTTGCTTCTTCCCCTGTCGATCCTTGGTCATCTTGGTAGATTTCTTCGAATTCTATTGATTCTTGGTGGTCTTGCTGGTTTGCCTCTTCCCCTGTCGATCCTTGGTCATCTTGGCAGATTTCTTCCAATTCTGTTGATTCTTGGTCGTCTTGCTGGTTTGCTTCTTCCCCTGTCGATCCTTCAATATTTTGGGACTGCAACTTTACCTCGAGCTTCTCAAATGTTTGTTTCAAAGAAAAGCATCCCTTAAGAGCCTGACGGGTTTCACGGATCACTTCGTCTAAGACCGCAGTGCTTGTGATGTCGTTACCTGGAATCAAAGCAGGAGTCAACCTAAGGAGATGTGCACAGTACTGAGACAGGCTAACAGCAGTTATGTAATTCTTCGTGAAGCTGGGGGCCCGTCCATCTTCTGATGATCCAAGTTTAGACGGTTGGATGAACGGGCCTGTCCATATTCTGGCACGCTTATATGTTGGTAAGCAGTAGCACAGGATCCTCGCAATCCACGGTCGGCTTACATCAATATCTCTTTTGTCAGCAAGGTGGCACTCACAGTAACAGGTAGCGATGTGCCAAAGCAGTATCCCGCGAGCATCTCCTTTTAGGTCTTCTAGTAGCTTGTCGATGACCGTCTTAAGGGCATCCTTTCCTTCCGTTGGTATAACTGATAATGCCCTATCCACGTAAGGTGGCCGCCTCTCCGATGGTTGTATGTCAGGTCGGTCACGCAAGCTGCTCAAGGATACGAATATTGCTTTCTGCATTTCTTCAGAGAATTCAGTAAACTCAAATATGTGTCGTCGACCAACAGAGAAGATGAGGTTGTACTGCCCGATCTTCTCATCCCATCTTCTGACGAGGGAGTACCTGCAGAGCAGCCTCACCAGCATCGCCATCGCTGGGCCTCGTAGCCACCACGGCTGCCGAACGTACTTGCACAGCAGCATCACCTTGGTCCAGTCCGAGAACACGTAGCTGACAATCTCGATCATCTCCTTGACGCCGAGCAGCGTGAGGAGGATCCACGTGAAGAACACCCCGTGGTGGACGCGCACCCTCCCGAGCTCGTCCTCGGTGGCGGTCTTGGAGAAACGGTGGATGGCGACGGCCATGTAGGAGATGGCTCCGACGAGGAGGGTGGACAGGAGGAGCCGCAGGAACGGGAAGCCGGTGGCGAACATGAGCGCGTGGCGGCTGAAGAAGAAGTCGTTGACGAAGGCCAGCTCGACCTTGGCGATGCGGAGTGCCCGCTTGTAGTTTGGTATTGGATGGTGATCATCGGTGGACTGAACTTCTCCTAGTGGCGATGACGGTGAGGGTGAGCCACTAGGATTAACGGCTTCCACTCTCGCAGTCGCAGATGGTACTGTAGTGACAGGATTTAGGATCCCGTGGAAGATCAACCGCTTCGTCTCTTGCAGATTGGACTCGTGGATAGGGAGATTGAAGAACCTTCGCCGCAGCAGCTTGTAGAGCGCGAAGGAGAGGCATAGGTCCTTGAGATTCCCCTCACGCTGGTTCAGAAGCTCGGAAACGCGTCTTCCATGGCCTGATCTCATCTGGTCGTCGTCTTTCGACCATTCCCAGATCTTATCAACTGTGATGAGCTCTTCCTCGTTGGTCAGCTCCAGCTCGAGACGGTAATGCGGAGGTCTCACCTTCTTCCTCTGCTTGGCTTCACCAAGCACCAAGTAATTGTAGCCGGCCATCGTGGCCGGCTGCGCTGCTGCGGCGGAGCTACGCGTCTTGGGGCGCATGTACTCCGTCACCAGCCGCACGTTCTCCCGGTGTTCAGCGGTGCCGTGCTCCGAGGAGACGAAGCCATGGATGATCCTGGCGGAGTTGATGGACCAGAGAAGCCAGACAGGGATCTTGAGCAGCCGCGGGGCGTGCGAGCGGAGGATGTTGGCAGCCCAGAAGGAGGACATGAGGTCCACCAATGGCGTCTGCTTGAGAGCCACGCCGGCGGGGCGGCCATGCTTCACGCTGTAGCGGAGCGTGACGAGCAGGACGGCCCACACCTGGTAGTAGCTGTTCGTCCAGGACGGGCGCTGCATCACCCCGAGGCTGTAGTGCAGGAGCGCGTAGGTCGCCGCGTCCAGCATCAGCAGGAAAGTTCTCATGCCTGCACTGATGGAGCGATGGCGGTTGTAATCCAGCACGAAACGGAGCACCATGAGGAAGGTAGTGAAGCCGGCAAGGAGCTGGACGCCCGATGGACTTAGGTGGAGGTTGCTCACGAACACGCTGATCACTTTCGCCATGGAAAGGGGTTGGCGAGAGCTAGCTAGTAGATGTTTGGGTATCAACTGTTGACACTATGCAAATGGAGTAATAATGTGCTATTTGAGCACACAGCACTCAACCTTAATTGTGGTTGAACATATATGGAACTGCCACCCTAATAACTACTGGTAATCAAAAGGGGGTAAAATCCATTTTTACTCCTTCAACTTTGCTCAAAGTCCATTTTTAACCTGGAAATCCACAACTTTTTTAAACCAGACATAGAAAACACCTAAACCAATATAGGAATACAATTTAGAAGTAACTGAAATTTGAAATTAAAACTTAAAGAATATTGAAAGATGAGTTTCCACATAGAAATACAATTAGAAATAATACAAATTTCAGAATTACAAATAAATAATATTATAAGAAGAGACTAGAGTCTATATGGAAATACAATTTACAGATAACGAAAATTCAGAATTAAAAAAATATTGAAAGACGAGTCTAGAGTCCATATAGGAATATAATTTACAAATAACTAAAATTTAATATTAAAATAATTAATAACTAACACATATGTAAAATACAATATGAATATTACACATTAGTAGTTTCGTAAAGTTAGTACAAAATTTAAAATTATGTTGTCATTTTAATATATTTGAATAATACATGAAGGAAACATATATGCTATTATATGAAAGAAAATATAATGATGCTAGCCGCGCAATCTGTGTGGGCCACCGTGCTAGTTCATATACTATAACATAAATATATCACCCTATAAAATTTAGATAATGAAAATGGTTCACATCACTGGACTGACAATCGACAGGTACAGAACCCAAGTTTAGTTGTTGGAGAAAAATATTGAGGTCAACGCAAAAAAAAAAGACACAGTCCTATTCATACTCGAATTTGTACTTTTCTTCCTCAATTTGCAAGTTGATTTTGAGCTTGAGTTTTGGTGGAGCGGGAGATGTCACTGTGTATTGTGAACTTTTTAGATAATTCCTATTCATTTGTATAACATCCGACTGGAAAAACATATAAGGATGTAAGACCAAACAATATGAACTAAGCCAACTAGATATGAGGGTAAATGGTTGGTATACCTAAAAATCCAAACTTTTGGCGGAATTAAAAGTTACCCTCAATTTCGATGTAGATCGGTAAGACCGATGTTGATCCGTCGGTCTGACCGCGCCTGTGCCATCGGTCTGACCGATGTAGATCGCCCAGTCTGACCTCCCCGAAGTCGCCTCATCACCGTCGCCGGTCTGACCGCTATGTAGCCACCGGTCTGACTGCCGGTGTCTCGTCGGTTAGACCGCCGAACCCGAGCGAACACAAATCAAAGAACTCTTAGGCCCTCTTTGTTTAGGCTTAGGCTTATTGGCCTAGACTTTTAAGCCAGCTTATTGGCTTATATGATTTATAAGCCGGTGGATTTAATATCCTAAGTTTAGTGGTTGAGTCATACATCTACCTCACATAAGCCAAAAAAGCTACTTTCAACCTAGCTTTTGGCTTAATAGTGCTGGAGTGGCTTATGGCTTCAAAAAAGCCAAACGGAAAAGCTGCCTGTTTGTTTAGGCTTAGACTTTTCGACTTATAAGTTGGCTTATAAGCCTAAACAAAGAGGGCCTTAATGTAGATCACAACTTTATTACTTCTCTCTGTGTTTACAAACTGCAACAACAGCACTCCTAACAAAAATTTCGACTAAACTCGAAACCCTAACTCAACTCTCAACTCAATGCTCTCAAAACCGATACCGGGAAGCCTCACGCTCCCTCTCTATTTATACATGAGGTAGGCAGCCTAAAGCCACGAACCAAACTCATACAAGTAGTTCTAATCCACCTAGGAAACTTTCCCGTACAAGAAACCATCTTTACAAACTCCAATTGCACCAAATTTAGACTCCTTCCAAATTCATCCAACATCGTTCTAGCCATCTCAACCAAAGACCGATTCTTTCTTTCAACAACACCTTTTTGTTGCGGAACATGAGGAGAAGAAAATTCATGTTCAAGACCTTTTTCGTTGCAAAATTGTTCAAATGAAGTATTTTTAAACTCACCACCATTATCACTTCGAATTCTTTTCAAAGAACCAGGAAGTTCAAGATCCAATCGAAGATACAAACCACGAAAGTGTTGAAAAGCCTCATCCTTGGTTGCCATAAAGAAAACGGTCCCTCGGTTTAACATGATGTGTGGTCGTGGGGCGATTTACGTGAAATGCGAAGAGAAAGGCTTATTTACATCCATCAGGGGCAGCACGAAAGCCTATAGTCAACCGTGTCCATTGCAAAAGCACAAAAGCAAGGAAAAAGAAGAAAAGGGCGATCACGGAGCGCCTAGGCTTCCGACTCTGGCGCCGCTGACGACTTCGTCCCAGTCTTCGTCGTCGCCGTCGCCGTTGCCGCCGCTACTGCTGCCCGAGGGTGCTGCAAGAGTAAACCGAGGGGCCGTCCCCTCGAAGCTCGCCAGATGTGTGGTAAAGGGAAGGGATCCTTGGGGCATGCCTTGTTGAGGTCCGTGTAGTCGATGCACATCCGGAGTTTGCCGTTGGCCTTCGGAACGACCACCGGGTTCGCCAGCCACTCAGGGTGGATGACCTCTCGAATGAAGCCCTCTAGGAGCCGCGCCACCTCCTCGCGGATGAAGGCTTGCCGCTCCGGGGCCTGGCGCCGTACCTTCTGCTGGATGGGTCGCGCATCCGGCCGCACAGCAAGACGGTGCTCGATCACCTCCCTAGGGACCCCGGGCATGTCCGACGGCTTCCAAGCGAAGACGTCGGAGTTTGTCCGCAGGAAGGAGACGAGCGCGTCTTCCTATTTGGCATCCAAGTTACTACCAATCTTGGTGGTCTTGGACGGGTCGCCGCCAAGGGGTATCTGCTTGACGGGCACCTCGTCGCCCGAGGTGATCCGCTTCTTGGAGGCGCGTGAGGTGGAGGTCTCCGGGGGTCCGCCGGCCTCCTCTGGCTCGGTGGCTGCCGCCAAACTGTCGACACGCAGCTCCGCACAAGCCAGGGCGATCTTGACGTCGCCGGAGATGGTGATGGGGCCGTTGGGGCCCGGCATCTTC